>OY992536.1:206654646-207137416 GCA_963921195.1 Pegoplata infirma
CAAAAAGATTTTTGCAAAAAACTTTATTTAAAAGGAAATTACTTTTGAAAAAAACAATTTTTTTTGAAAAAAAAATTTCCGCGAAAAAAAATTTTGTTAAAAAAAAAACCGCGATTTTTTCCTTTTTTTGTCAAAAATATGTTCGTACTTGTTTAAATACCATTTGGTGTTCAATTATGTTCACATATGCCAACCAGAAGCCGAATTAAAGCATTTTGTATTTTTAGGTTATGTTGAATGTACCGACATTTTTGAGGTGTGCTTACATTTTCGTTCATAACTTTTGAACCGCTGAACCGATATCGCTCAAATGCAATACCAAACTTCTCAGGAGAACTTTTAATAAATATGTTAAGTTTCAGTCATCTCTGTGCAATATTTTGTCCGCGACAGCATTTTCCACAGACAGACGGACAGACGGACAGACGGACATCGCTAGAATGTCTTAAAATCAATCGGGCATCATGAATATATATACTTTATGGGGTCCCAGATCGATATTTCGATGAGTTACAAACAGAATGACAAACTTATATATACCCTCTATCACTAAGTGGAGGGTATAAAAATTGGGTTAAGTGCATTAACTGTGCACGAATATTTTGGCAAAAAAAAATATTTTGTAAATGAAGGTTTCTATTTCAAACGTACCACGAAAAAAAAATGTTGTTGGATCAAAGTCAAACTTTGAGAGCTTATTGCCCTATATGAAAGTAACAAATCGTGGAACAAAAGTTTTCGTTTTTCGGAAAAATGGTCGAGATAGGCGTGGTCAAACATGGTAAAATTGAGCAGTTTTTGCATGATGTCGCTTTATATTTAATTTTTTCTACAGTAACTCAACGATTCTAAAATTTTCGAAACACATTTATTTTATAGTGTTTTGTATGGGCTATCGATTGGCATTATTAGTTTTTGGAAAAAATTCAGAACTATGTCTGAATTTTTCAAATGAAAAATAAAAATCGATGTAGCAAAAAACACGTCATTTTTAATTTTTTTTAAAAAAAAAATTAAAATAACGTTCATTTCATTCTCTACATCATATCAAATTTTCAGAGAGCAGTTATTTTTGGTTTTCGGGAAAATTGGCTTTAAATTTTAAATGTCTTATTTTATTTTTCATATCACTCATACGCCACGATACATTTATTTATGCACTTACCAAAAACTTGTTTAATTCTGTTTAGATAACAGATTTAGAGCTGATTTGTCTTATTTATAGGAATTCGACTGTTTTTTTGTTGACCAAAAAGACGCTTACTCGTCTTCTGTGTAATAAGAATGACAATTTTTTTGATCTTTAAAATCTTTGAAATGATGAAGAAGGTTTGCAGACTTTAAAATAATTTTTGGAACTTGTCTACTTCTGATATATTTTAAATTTTTAGTTGTAAGGCAATGTGTTTAATATCAGAGTATTCTTAAGAATTAACATCGACTGTGAATATTGTTGCCTGGATTTATTCCAGTAAATGGCTAAGCGGCGTCCCAGAATTTCAACAATCATAAGGTAAAGATCGCTTCTGAAATATTGTCATTTTATTGATATTGAATGCAACCTTGATACGAAGAATCTTGAAAAACAGTCGAATTCTTATTATAAATATGACAAATCAATATAGTCCGGCCGAAACAAGTTTTTCGAGGCCAAACCGAAACCGAACCAAAACCGAAACTAAAAAAAAATTAATGCCTGGCTGAATAAAATTTTTATTTATCTCTTTTTTAAAATAAATATACATCAATTAATGTTTTTAAACCATCGGAATTGTTGTATTTATTAAAAAATATATATATTTTTAAAAACTTACAAAAAATCATATTTAAATAAAATTAAAAAAAATTGTTCATTAAATCTGTAGATTAAGAAAAAAAAAAAATATTTGAACTGTAACAGTAACACGTTAATTGGAAATCCTTGTTACATTTTTAAAATGAACTGAATCAAGTGTAATGATACTCGAAATTAAAAAATTCAGCAACTTTTTTATATATTTTTTAAAATACTAAAATGTTGCCGAATACCGAATAGAGGCCGAAACCCCATTATTCGGCCGAAGTCGAGACCGAAACCGAATATTCGGTTGGACTCTACAAATCAGCTCTAAATCAATTATCTAAATAGAATTAAACAAGTTTTTGGTAAGTGCAAAAATAAATGTATCGTGGCGTATGAGTGATATGGAAAATAAAATAAGACATTCAAACTAGAGATGGGCGCGTGAGTGGATTTCGACTCACACTCACTCACGCTCACGCAAAAAATAATCGAATCACTCACTAATCACTCACGCAACTTTTTTTACTCACGCTCACTCACATTCACGTGAGTAATAAAAAACTTACTCACGCTCACGCGTGACTCACGCTAGATTCAATCACGCTCACGCGTGAGTCACGCAAAATCTACTCACGCAATAAAATTTTCTTACCAAAAGGAAAAAAATCCAAAAGAAAAATTTTTACAAAAATTAAAACAAAAATTGGGCAAATCAAAAAATCTAATCACGCAAACTCACGCAAAAAACAAATGACTCACTCACTAATCACTCACTCACATTTTTTTTCAACTCACACTCACTCACATTCACGTGATTGAAATGAAAATCACTCACACTCACGCGTGATTCACGCGTGATTCACGTGAATCACGCAAATCACGTGACCAGCGCCCATCTCTAATTCAAACTTTAAAGCCAATTTTCTCGAAAACCAAAAATAACTGCTCTCTGAAAATTTGATAAAAAAAAGAAAATAGTGATGAAACACAAAATATGAAAAAATATTGATGAAAAAAAAATAAATATTGATAAAAAAAATAGTAATGAAAAAAAAATGATGAAAAAAAAAATATTGATAAAAAAAATATTGCTAAAAAAAAATATTGATGAAAAAAAAAATATATTGATGAAAAAAAAAATATTGATGAAAAAAAAAAATATTGATGAAAAAAAAAATATTGATGAAAAAAAAGTATTGATAATTCAATAAGATCAAAGTATATTTTCACTTTCGAAGTTTTGGGAGTTATTTCATTAAAATTATGAAATAATTCCCAAACTTAATAAAGAAATATTTACCAGTGCGATATGAATTTTTGAACGACCAGCACTTGGACCTAGTCAACTTTTTCTATTTGTAGTATATATCCTTAAGGGAAAGGTATTCCTAACCATTTCTTGTGTATATCTTTAAATAGTTTTCTTGTTAGTACACAGCTTTTGTTTAGTTTCGCTGTTAACTTATAAACTTTAAAAGTGCCATTTCGACCCTACGAAACCCTAAGGGTTAAACGTATTGCAGTGTACTGTATCTAAAGTGTGGATGTTTTGTTTTTGAATATTTTTTGATGAGTATGTTGTATGTTAGGGTGGTCCTTAAAAAAAATATTTTGGATTTATTCAACGGACAGCCCCTCAGTTTATTAAAATTCATTAAACAAAAATTACCCAAATCTTTTCAAAATTTTCGAAAGGGTTTTAGAGGTCGCACCAGGCCCTTTAAGTTTGGGCCCAGGGGCCAAAAAATCATAAATACAAAAAATTAAAACAATTAATATGAAATCGGGTTTTGGTAACCATTGACCATAAGTATTTAATTAAAAATTTTATTTTTTTTTGGGCATGGTTAATACTTTAAAGCAATGGTTCCCAACCTTTGATTCTCGCCCCACTGGGGGGCAATTTGAAGGTTCCAGGGGGCAACGAGCAAGATTTTTTTAGTCAAATTAACTACAAAAATTATTTTTTTTACAAAAATTAACTACAAAAATTTGTTAATTGTTAAAATTTTTACTAAAAACTTAGTTTAAATTCTTATTTTACAAAAACTTTGCTAAAACAGTAGTAATTTTTCATTAAAAACAAAAATTAGAAAAATTAACAAATTTTTCTTGAGTATAGGAGGACAATGCAATTTTTTTAACTTAAAAGTGGGGCGTGGTGTAAAAAAGGTTGGGAACCATTGCTTTAAAGTATAAGGTCAAAAATGCCCTTTTTCTAAAATCTTTCCCAAAGCCACAATTTTATGGGTTTAAAAATTTTGTTGACTTATACAGGGTGGTCCAATAAAAAGTATCTTTTTAAAACATGCAATGAAATGAACAATACTCAATAGTTTTGGAACCTTATGGCTTTATTTGAAAGAGCAAATAAGAGAGCATTATTTATGGCAAACGACTTCATTCATTCGGCTGCCTGGGTAAGCTCCGCAGTAGCTCATCTTCGGCACCCATTTTTCTAATGTTTCTGGTTCTATCTGGCTTGAACGATATTCGTCGAAAGGGCCTAGAACATTTCTGGATTTCCCATGTTGCATGGATCTTTAACGAAACCCCTCAAATAAATGTCTAAAGGTTTTAATCGGCAGCTCTGAAGTGATCAATCACCGCGAATAAGGCTAAAAACACGATTTCCGAACTAAGTGCGCAAAATGTAGATTGTTTGATGGACTGTGGGACATATTGCGATATCCTTCTGAAAAGAAATGTCATCCAAGTTGATATATTCTATTACGGCCAACAAAAAGTCGGTAATCATGGCTCTGTAGCGCTTATCTTTGATGAAAATGGGGTTTTCAGCTATATTTTTGAAAGTATCGTGTAATGATGCTGATACTCAAATCTGTTGCTTCCTATAGATAAATTGGATTCTTTACAATACCGTGCGAGTTTTCCGCTGACAAGATGTAGCAATTTGTTTGTTAACATAACCTCATTTGAGTGCTTTATTTCGGTTAAAAACTTTTTTTCGAAAAACGTGCACTTTGGCAGCGCAGTACTGCGCTACAACGCGATACAGCGGAGCAAGCCGAGGACGCATCAATGAAGTCGTTTGGTATAAGAAATGGGAATGTTTGCTCTTTCAAATAAAGCCATAACATTCCAAAAAAAGTTGAGTATTGATCATTTTATTACATTTTTAAAAAGATACTTGTTATTAAACCACCCCTTATATAAAAATCTTCAAATTTCTTATATTTTTCTTATATATAAAAATATATAACTTATATATAAAAATCTGCCAAATTTCATTAAATATATTTTGGAGCATAAATGCTAATTTTTTAGTATTTTTCGCTCATTTTCGCAATACTGTTTAATTATTCTGTTTTTACCTACACTTTGGGGAAAATTAAACAAAGTTTTATTGAATATTGTTCTAATCGATCATTAGCACCCAGTTTTCAAACCATTCTAGTCCAAAAAATGTGTATCCCATGTTGAGCGAAGGCCAAAAGTGACCAAAAAAAGATATTTGATTAAAAAAAATAATAATTTAAATTAATTGCTACGAAGATTGATGTTTTCATTAAGGATCAGTTAAATGTTGTTTTTTATTTTAAGTACCAAAAAGTACATAGAAAATAAAATGCATTTATTCGGCCTGTATATACATACGTATTTATTAATAAATATTAATAAATTAAGGATCAGTTAAACATTTATTTTCTGTTATTCTTTATAAGATTAATAGTTTTTAAACTTATTTTTTGGAATAAAGTAAGTTAAGCTAATTTGGCTGGGTGACAAATGGTTCTTTGTAGCTTTTGGTCAACACGGGTTAATGGTTTTCTGACAAGGGAAGTATCTTAACCCTTTTGAACCGCACTGATAGAAATTTATACATGACAATAATGAAAATCTACATAAGTGTTATGAAAAATGACGTTAAAAAGGAACCTATGTAGGGTTTCATTAAATTAATGAAATAGGTATCATGATGAAAATGAAACAAGTTTCATAAAATTAATGAGAATTGTTCATAAAAAATATAAATTTTATTTTTTGAAAATTGTGTATAACTTTAATGAAAAAATTATTTAACTCTTTTGAAATTCTTTCATTGAATAAATGATACTTTTTATTTAAATTAAATTTTGTGTCAGGGACTTAAAAATTTTTCGGATCTTAAACTGTTTTATATATCATTTTTAAGGCATGTCAAGCAATAATTCATCAGTCGTGATGTGTCACTGGACCTGTCTCATAGGAACACAATCTACGCCGGTTCAATAGTGACATGTCACAGAAAATGCAAAAAAAAAATTGTGCCTGGGACTTAGAAAACGCTTCAGATTTTTTTTTTCCAAAAATCATTTTAAATAATATTCTTAATTCCAAAATGCAAAAAAAAATGTGATTTAGAAAATTGTGGGACTTACAAAATTTTTTTCGGGAATTGTAAAATTTTTCCGTTTCATTAAGGCTTACAAAAAAGTGTCTGGGATTTGGAAAATTGTAAAAAAATTTGTAGACATAGCAAATTTTAAAATTTGCAAATGTATTTCGTTATAAATAACTTGTTCATATTAAAGAAATATATTTTCACTAATCTAATGACAAATTTTAATGAAGTTATGAAACCTTATGAATCAAAATTTTTCAAAATCTTGCACAATATGTATGAAATTTCATTCGGCATATAAAATATTTCATTGTTTTAATGAAACAATATTAATGAATTTCATTCATTAGTGATATGAAGCGTTTTTCTATCAGTGCGATTTATATGAAACTTAAAATATATATAAAAGATACAAGTCTAAGGTTTGGGTGTCGGTGCCCCCACGGACATTACCCCCATAGAGGAAATAGGGATTATGACCGAACAGATCGCGGGCATAACCCCCATATTAATTATGAGGACTACAACCACTTCCAAAACGGTCATAATACCAATGGGGATTATGCCCGTCTTTTATGGAGAATATGACCGAAATAGGATCGGTCATAACCCCCATTAAAAACTGAACGGGTATAGCTCTGCTACCAAAAAACGGAGAAGTCCCCACCACCGTTACGGGGATTATGACCGAATTCATTTCGGACTTAATCCGCAAACCGGAAATGGGGATAATGTCTGTGGGGGCTATGTCACGGCACCATGGATGTCTCGGCTTATCGGCCATAACGAGTTCAAAAAATGGCAAACAAATCGTTTTTTTTTTTATTTTAAGCCATTTCTTTTTAAGGAACTATACAATGTTTTCATATGAGAAGAAAGGTTTTTTTTTAATGCCTATTTTTTCTATTCACGACTATTTTTTCTATTCACGAATATTTGGCCACTGGGCCCAACCTTTAATGGCCTGACACGACCTCTAGAATCTGTTTGAAAATTTTAAAAAAATTTGGGTATTTTTTTCATGAATCTTAATAAACTCAGGGGGTGTACCGTAAAGAAATTAAAAAGTTTTTCTTAAGGACCACCCTAGTGAATGTTTTATGTTTCATAGTTTCCTTTGTCGTTTCTATTAAATGTGTAAAACTTACAACATTTTAGCAACAACATCATAATGTAACATTTTGTTTAGCAACAAAAAGGAAAGTAAAAAAAAAAACTATAACTACAACATCGTCATGATCTCTACATCGTCATTATCATCAACACCGTTTGCAGTAATTGTTGTATTGTCTATTTCTTATACATTAGCATGTCCCGAAATCAGGAAATTTTGGAATTTCTTTAGGGCATACCCCCAGAACGATGCTTATTGAAGAGCTGATTACGGGAAAAATAATTAAAAAATTGTTGGAGGTCATCTTCAGGGCGCAACCAGCTCTTAAAGTTTGCATCCGTGGTGTATTTGGTCAAAAAAAATATTTTTTTATTATTTTTAAAATTGGTGCCAAAAGTTTCGTTAGGTGGAGTACATTCAGAAAAAAATATTTATAACGTTTTCGTGGAGCAATTTTGGTCCAGCGCAACATTTTGAAACTTCGAAGATGCTTAATTTATTACGTATTTTTTTAAGTTTTTGTAAAAAACAGCTTTTTATACAAAGGCTTGAACATAAACTCCGTTTTATACAAAATTTTAAAAGAACTCTTACAAACTCCGGTTTTTACAAAAACTTAAAAAAATATATAATAAATTACACCTTTTCAAAATTTCAAAACGTTGTGCTGGACCAAAATTGCTCCATGAAAACTTTATAAATATTTTTTCCAGAATGTACTCTACCTAACGAAACTTTTGGCACCAATTTGAAAAATAAAAAAAAAATATTTTTTTCACCAAATGCACTACGGATGCAAACTATAAGCGCTGGTTGCGCCCTGAAGATGACCTCTAAAATTTTTTTAATATTTTTTCCCGTAATCAGCTCTTTACTAAGCATCGTTCTGGGGGTATGCCCTAAAATTTTTCATTTTCGGGACACGCTATTATACATGTAGTAGTTTTTTAACACAAACATACATATTTTCCGCAAACATTGTAGTCATCTGTCTATGAAATCTATTTTTTTTAATAGTTTCTAAAGCTACCATAGTAACAACAAGAGCAGCAAAAATATTAGCAGCAGCAATAGCAGATGTATTCATTAGTGTTGTCGTCATCATTAGTAGTCGTAGTTGTTGCACAATTTATTTAATAAATGCCTTGTTTATTAAATTTAAATTGGCTTAATTGACCCTCATTCATTTGTTTGTTGTTGTTGTTGTAAGCTTGTTTTTTATAAATTTTTTTATTTGTTTTTTATACATAAAAGTACACATGTTTCTATTTATTTGTTGATGAGTTGCCACAGTTGATAAAAAAAAATAATTTGTAGGTACTTGATTTTTTTAAATTATTATAAAGTGGATAGTAAATACGAGACAGTTAATGCAAACTGTTTTGCTACTGCAAAAAATAATGTGGATTCAATTTCGCCTTCAAAGTCGCGAAATTAATTTGAAGGTTTTCAAAAAGTAGGCCCTGTAGACTTGACTAAATATTGAAAATATTTCCACTGTATACCAGAGTGGAGCAAATTTACTTTTTTTCAAATATTAATACACAAAAAATATCGGACCTGGGCAACGTTTTTGGGTTCCGTTTTTAGCTTGAAAATCGAACAAATTAAAAAGAAAAATAGATTTTTTTTGTAACTTAAAATATTAGTTAATATTTGGGCACTACTGGAAAAAACAGTCCAAATGTCCCGCTACAGAAAAACTTGTGTCCCTTAATTTCTGAATAGTTCGTAGCCCTACCTGGAACTAAGAAATTTGCGTTTTTGGTTTTTAAATTTTTTCAAAAACTGGGCTTAGGAGGCGTGGTCAAATATTGGAAAAATGGTAAAATTTGTGTCGAGTTGCCTTGTTTAAACATTTATCAAATTAAAACGGAATGCACCACAATCTCAAAAATGTACATTCTTTAATAGTTTTGTATGGGTTAAACTATTTTTTTCAAAAATTAAAAAACCAAAAACGCAATTTTCTTAGTTCCATACAGGGCAATCCATACAACCTATTCAAAAATTTACGGTACACATGTTTTTTTTTTCGCTGGACATTTGGTGTGGAATATAAAACTGTATATTCCTAAGAGGACTTACAGACTTCGGTTACAAAAATTTAAGAAAAAATTTGGATAAAACTTAACCATGAAACATTTTTAGAAAATTAAAAACAAAAATACTTTGGGTATTTTTTTTTATTATTTTTTTAATTTGTTTATTTGTTAAAATTTTTCTAATTTTTTGCTGTAAAATCTCATTTTTTTAAGCTGTTCCCCTGTTGTATATCATTATTAAAGGTTTTCTAAAATTCCCTGTTAAATACTTATTGAAAATCTCGTGAAAAATTAACTTAACATTGCTAAATCTCTTCTCATACCAAATTTCTAATTGAAACGATTGCTAGTTCCAACAAAAAATAACGGGTTTTCATCTTTTTCTGATGAAAAATAAAAAAAAAATTAATTGATTTTTTTTAAGTCAATTTTATATTTTTATCTTATTTTGATTTGCTTTAAGATTTAGAAAATAATAAAAAAAAATCTAAAAAATAAAAAAATATTTTTTTTAAGTTAACTTTATGTTTTTAGCGTATTTTAGTTTGCTTTAAGATGTAGAAAAAATAAAAAAAAAATCATACAAAAATCGATTTGTTAATGTTTTTTGACCACTTTGGCCTCGGAAAAAAAAATTTCTCTAAAGAATTTTTAAATTTTTTTCGAGGCAAAAGTGACCAAAAAAACATTAAAAAATCGATTTTTCGTATGAATTTTTTTTTTTTTATTTTTTTCTAAATTTCAAATCAAACCAAAGTAAGATAAATATATAAAATTAACTTAAAAAAATATTTTTTTCTCTGAAAAATTTTTAAATTTTAAAGAGGCCAATTTGGCCAGAAAACATTAAAAAATATGAAAATATTTTTTTAGAATTTTTTTAATGTTTTCTGACCAAATTGGCCTCGGAAAAAATTGACAAAAAAATATATTTTTTAAGTTAATATTGTATTTTTATCTTATTTTGATTTGCTTTAAGATTTAGAAAAAAATAAAAAAATTCTAAAAAAATTTTAATACGAAAAATCGATTTATTAATGGTTTTTGGTCACTTTGGTCTCGAAAAAAATTTAAAAATTCTTCAGAGAATTTTTTTAAGTTAATTTTATATTTTAAACGTATTTTGGTTTGCTTTCCCAGCAAAATTTTCGGTTGCAAAGAACCAATTGTGGAACAACTTATACTTCCCTGGAACCTGTGCTAATTCTTGTGCAACACCGATTCTTTTAACAAAGGGATTGTCCCAAAAGCAACAGGTGTTTGTAAGCAAAATTGGAACACATTTTTGTTCTTCGGAACCGGTTCTAGAAGTAAAATTTAGAACAGAAATGAGAATTAAAGAAATATTTTGAATTGCATTAATTTATTAAAAAAAGATAAAGATAATCCTATATGACATCGTATATTAATTTTTTTTAACACACATACATACATCCTTTTTCGCCTCCAAAATTGCATTTTGGGCCTTGCAATAAAGATACATCAGAACATGAATTTTTTGCAAACAAAAATGAAAAACATTATTTTATTAGTATTTGTCCCGACCCAGACAATCAAAATTCAATTTACTTACCTTCGTATCAACAATTTTCGTGATTATATCCTGATATTTTCATAGAATTTCGAGTTTTTTCTTGGTGAACACAAAAAAAAATGATATTTATTTTTTAATTTTTTTGACACATAATTTTTTTTAATTCCTGAGAACCAAAATGTTATGAAATTTAGATTGCATAGAACAAGCTTCACAATAATATTCACATAACTTGTTCTGAATAATTAAAGTGTAATAGTGTTTGATTACCGAAGAACCTGTTCTAGAACAAGTTTTATCGGAATCGGTTCTGAAAAATTTTCCTGGGTTTATATTTAGAAAAAAATAAAAAGAAATCTAAAAAAAATGAATAAGATTTAGAAATAAATAAAAAAAATCTAAAAAAATTATAAAAAATTTATACGAAAAATCAATTTTTTAATGTTTTCTGGCCACTTTGGCCTCAGAAAAAATTGAAAAATTCTTCAGAGAAAAAACATTTTTTTTAAGTTAAATTTATATTTTTAATATATTTTGGCTTGCTTTAACCCTTCTGCATCCCTTGTATATGTGCCCTTCCTATGATCCTTTGGGTCAATATGACCCAACATTAAAATGTAAACAAAATTCCATGTTTTAGTATAATCAAAAATAAAGAAAACTAAAATAAATAAGCCCTTCTAGAGCAATTATCAAAAATCAAATCAAATTTGAAATTCATACTTTTTTTACTTTGAGCTAACACTTAATGCAATGCATTGTGTTGGTATTAGAAAATTGGTTATGAGGAGAAGGAATGAGGGAGTAGTGTTTGTGGACATTTAATTTGAATTTTTTCAAAAAAACTTTTTCAAATTACTAGGAAAAGTCTCGTAATTTTACCATTTTACCAATATTTGACAGTTTTCCTTGTTTTTTAACAAACAAATTTGGATCAAAATTTATATTTTTTTTTTTTGAAATTTTACAATTTTTTTTGTAATTTTACAAATTTCCAAAAAAATTTTACAAAAAAATCTAGCAAATTCACGAGAATTCCTTGTATTTTAATTGCGCCAAAAAACTGTAAATTTACAATTTTATTGGTAAAAAGTTGGTAAAATATTGTAAAATTACTAGAAATTCTCGTAAAATAGGAATTAGCAAAAAATCTAGTTACGAAATCTCCTTGTAAATTTTATCGTGTCCAAAAATTTGTAAATTTACAATTTTATTGGTGAAATCCTTGTAAAATTATAAAATTTTTCTTGTAATTTTACAAGGTATTTTTTTTTTGAGTGTAGCTGACTGGGTAGACTTCTGCAGGGATTTAATTGTACATAGTTTGTGGCTAGTTTGACTGATGAGAAACGAATTTTCTCTGTAATTCGTTGTGCAAGACATTGGACAGTAGACAACGAAAGGATGTGATCTGCTGGAAAGGCACCCATTTCAGCTAAGCACTTACCGTGGTTGTGCGTCACAACACTCATTCCGACTATGCTCCAATGAGTCAATAGAGCTGGATACCCTACTGTCATTGATGAGCTTCAACGCACTCCTTTGCACCTGATCAGACAGACCTTGAAGCACCTGCCCAGATATGCTAGTTGTATTCCATTTTCGGTCGGATATAGGCGGCATAAATAGTGAGATCAGACGGAGTGAAGAAATTCATGCACCGTTTTAGGAAACCAAGACACTTGAATGCTTCTTTCGACACTTGAAAAACATGTTTGTTCCAACGAACATCACATTGGATTTTCATGCCTAGAACATCAAGAGTTTCTGATTCCTCAATAGCTATGCCACCCATGGATACAGATGATGCTGATTCCACAAGCCGTCTGAGGGTCAACACATAACATTGGGCCTTACGAGCATTAAAATCGATCCTATTTGCAAGACCCCACTCGGAGATTGTCGTAAGGTCATGCTAACAAGTCCCCTGTAGAACGACTCTACGAAACAGGAGTGAATAAGACTCCATATAATTTACCAAGTGGTGATTGATCATGCTCTTTATGACCTACGAGAGCGTAAAGAAAATTGCTAATGGGCGTTAGTTTTCTGGGTTTGTTACCTCACCCTTTTTTGGGGTTGGCGGGACCTTTGCGGGTTTCTCAAAATCCCACCCACAGTACGAGAATAATAAAATTTTGAATGATAAAATAATCAACGAGAATAATAAAATTTAGAATGAAAAACTATTCAATGAAAGCGATTTTATTGATTCTTTGACCGACAAAATTATTGATCTATCATTCTGAATGAAAATGAATCCGATTCAATTATATTCAGAAGAAAAAAATGGTAAAGTAGAACTAAACTTGCATTATCGCTTGTTGGGTCATATTGACCCAAAGGATATTAAGTGTGTGTAAATCGTGTTTTTAAATGTGGAGGGGGGAGGAAAAATTTAAATTTTATTATTTTCTTTTAAAACCATAATTTTCGTCCCTGTAATGGATAAATTAAAGTTTCACGTTGATATCTTATAACTAAAGGGTAAAATTTTGCGTTTGAAAACCAAAATTGGGTCAAATTGACCCAAGGAGTGCAGAAGGGTTAAAATAAATAAAAAAATCCACAAAAAAAATTTCATACGAAAAATCTATTTTTTAATGTTTTTGGATACTTTGGCCTCGGAAAAAATTTAAAAATTCTTCAGAGAAAAAATTGTTTTTTTTACTATTTTTTTTTTTTAGAAAAAAATAAAATAAAATCTAAATTTTTTTTTTAATTTTTTCGGAGGCCAAAGTGGCCAAAAACATTAAAAAAACGATTTTTCGTATGAATTTTTTTTTAGATTTTTTTTTTATTTTTTTTTTTTAAATCTTAAAGCAAATAAAAATATGATAAAAATCCAATAACGGTAAAAATATAAAATTAATTTGAAAAAAATATTTTTTCTCTGAAGAATTTTTAAATTTTTTCCGAGGCCAAAGTGGCAAAAAATCATTTAAAAATCGATTTTTCGTATGAATTTTTTTTTTAGATTTTTTTTTTTTTTTAAAGCAAGCCAAAATATATTAAAAATATAAATTTAACTTAATAAATTTGTTTTTTCTCTGAAGAATTTTTCAAATTTTTCCGAAAAAATAAACCTTAAAAAAAAAAACTTAAAAATCGATTTTTCGTATGAAATTTTTTTTGTGGATTTTTTTATTTATTTTTTTTACATCTTAAAGCAATCTTAAATAAGATAAAAATATAAAATTGACTTAAAAAAAAAAATTTCTCTGAAGAATTTTTTTTTCAATTTTTTTTGGCAAAAAAACATTAAAAAATCGATTTTTCGTATAATTTTTTTATAATTTTTTTAGATTTTTTTTATTTATTTCTAAATCTTAATGCAAACCAAATAACGTTAAAAATATAAAATTAACTTTAAAAAATTACTTTTTTCTTTGAAGAATTTTTCAATTTTTTCCAAGGCCAAAGTGACCAAAAAACATTTTTCGTATGAAATTTTTTTTAATTTTTTTATTTATTTTTTTTATATCTTAAAGCAATCCGAAATAAGATTAAAATATAAAATTGACTTAAAAAAAAATAATTTTTTCTCTGAAGAATTTTTAAACTTTTTCCGAGGCCAAAGTGGCCAAAAAAATTAATAAGTTGATTTTTCGTATGAATTTTTTTTTTATTTTTTCTATATATTAAAGCAAACCAAAATACGTTACAAATATACCCAGGAAAATTTTTCAGAACCGATTCCGATAACACTTGTTCTAGAACAGGTTCTTCGGTAATCAAACACTATTACACTTTAATTATTCAGAACAAGTTATGTGAATATTATTGTGAAGGTTGTTCTATGCAATCTAAATTTCATAACATTTTGGTTCTCAGGAATTAAAAAAAAAATTATGTGTCAAAAAAATTTAAAAATAAATATATTTCTTTTTTGTGTTCACCAAGAAAAAACACGAAATTCTATGAAAATATCAGGATATAATCACGAAAATTGTTGATACGAAGGTAAGTAAATTAAATTTTGATTGTCTGGGTCGGGACAAATACTAATAAAATAATGTTTTTCATTTTTGTTTGCAGAAAATTCATGTTCTGATGTATCTTTATTGCAAGGCCCAAAATGCAATTTTGGAGGCGAAAAAGGATGTATGTGTGTTAAAAAAAATTAATATACGATGTCATATAGGATTATCTTTATCTTTTTTTAATAAATTATTTCTTTAATAATATTTAATATTTTTTAATTCTCATTTCTGTTCTAAATTTTACTTCTAGAACCGGTTCCGAAGAACAAAAATGTGTTTCAATTTTGCTTACAAACACCTGTTGCTTTTGGGACAATCCCTTTGTTAAAAGAATCGGTGTTGCACAAGAATTAGAACAGGTTCTAGGGAAGTATAAGTTGTTCCACAATTGGTTCTTTGCAACCGAAAATTTTGCTGGGTAAAGTTAACTTAAAAAAATATTTTTTTTCTATGAAGAATTTTTCAATTTTTTCCGAGGCCAAAGTGGCAAAAAAATCGATTTTTCGCATGAAATTTTTTTTTTTAGAGTTTTTTTTTCCAAATCTTAAAGCAAACTAAAATAAGATAAAAATATAAAATTGACTTAAAAGAAAATATTTTTTCTTTGAAGAATTTTGCAATTTTTTCCGAGGCTAAAGTGACCAAAAAACATTAAAAAATCGATTTTTCGTATGAAATTTTTTTTTAAATTTTTTTTTTATTTTTTCTAAATTTTAAAGCAAACCAAAATACATTAAAAATATAAAATTACCTTAAAAAAATATCCTTTTCTCTGAAGAATTTTTCAAATTTTTCCAAAGTGACCAAAAAACATTAAAAAATCGATTTTTCGTATGAATTTTTTTTTTATAATTTTTTTTTTATTTTTTTCTAAATCTTAAAGCAAAGTTAAAGATATAAAATTAACTTAAAAAAATTTTTTTTTTTTTCTGAAGAGTTTTTCAATTTTTTCCGAGGCCAAAGTGGCCAAAAAATATTTAAAAAATCTATTTTTCGTATGAAAAATTTTCTTAAGATTTTTTTTTTCTTAATTTTTGACCCCCTACCAAGAAGGGTTAATGATTTTTAAAGATAATATAGAAATACGAAATTACCCAAGCAGAAATTGACGACGGTTATAAAAAAAAAGCGTTCTGAAAGCACTGTAACAAAAAAAGAACGTTCTCAAAACGTTATTTTCGAACGCTTTGCGAGCGTTTTCGAAAAGCGTTCTGAAAGCACTGTAACAAAAAAAAAAGCATTATCAAAACGCTTTATTCGAACGCCTTGAGAGCGTTTTCGAAAAGCGTTTTGAAAGCACTTTATTAACAAAATACATGTTCGTTTCAAAATTAAATGGTTTTAAAGCAGTTTTTGCAAACGTTTTTAAATTTTTTTCGTAGTACATACAAGTATAGTATTTTTTTAGATTCTACTCAATTTTAAACAAATTGTTATAAAAACATTTTGTTAAATCAAATTAAATAATTTTTCCCTACCACCACATTGAAAACGCAAAATTTTGAAAACATAAAACATTTTTTAATTTGTAAATCTATTTTAAGTTTTATTATTATCATTTATGCAAAAGAGTTATAGCAATAGTTTCGTTATAAAATTTACAAATAATGCATTTAACTTCTACAATATGCACACTAATGCCTACGGTCAGTACCGTAGTACCGGGAATACCGGTATTCCCGGTTCTCGGTATTACCGGGAAATGGAACCGGTTTCCCGGTTCTTGAATTATTCCCGGTATTTCCGGTTCTGACGGTATTCCCGGGACTACCGGTATGTATATTTTGTAAAATTTTGTATAATTAAAATTTATTCTTCGATTTTACCAAAAAATAATACAAAACATGTGAAAAACACCATTTCCTATTTTTATATGAATTTAAGGGGGAAAAAAAAATTACTTGATTTTTAGATAATTTTACAAACACAACTAAATATTTCTCAAATACTGATTAAATGGTGTAATCTTAATATTTTATGGTGTGGTATTTTTTTGTTTTTTTGAGAACCGGTACCAGGATCAGAACCGGGAATACCGGTATTCCCGGGAATATATCTAGAACCGGGAAACCGGTACCAGAACCGGGAATACCGGTATTCCCGGGAATACCGAGAGCCGGGAAACGGGGGGCACTAATGCACACTGACTTCAATAACATCTCCACGTAAATTTTTAACGTTATAAAGTCCTATTTCTTTTGATGGAATTGGATAGACAAAATAATCGTTTATTTCATTAAAGATGTTGCCTTTTAAATATATATTATCACATGTGTGTTTAGATCGATTTGTACTAAAAATTTGGTTTACTATCATAATATTTCCATTACTAAGTAGAATTGCGTTATCAGGATGGGATGCAGTAGTTTTGAAACCATGAATATTAATAAAAGAAAACACAACTTTTGTTTCAGTGGATTCCATTACTTTGCCAAGAGAATACTTTTTGTTTTTAAAGAGAGGATATACCAATGGAGCTTTATTTGGAGAGTTAACGGTATGAAAAACATGCAATTTTCGTTGAATTTCAGCAATAGGATTGTTCCAAGAGTTAACAATCGCTGGAAAATATCTTTAATTTTTGTATTTAAGCTCTTTATAAGTGCTTTACTTTTGGTTTTTAAAGCGCTTTTAAAACGCTTTAAACCTAGCGTAGATCGATGTTATCATTCGGATCATCTGAAAGCGCTTTCAAGATGGTAAATGGAACGCTTGTAGAACCGTTTACAACGCTTTCACAGCGCTTTTGCGATTGTATTTTTCTGACTGGGTATACTTAGGGAAAAAACACAGAAGTCATTTTATACTTATTTATAGCACAAAATTTAAGCTCAAATTAAAATTTTCTGCGGGGGTCATTTTTGACCACCAGCCAATGAGGGTTAAAGACGTCCTAAATCGGTAAGATTTCATGAAAGACTTACAGTTATCTAATAGAATGACACGACACCAAAAAACTGTTAATTTGCCCAAAAATGTTATTTAAAAGATTTTATTAAGTCAATATATTGATAAAACCAACATTTCCTTGTAATCCGCTAACTTCCCCAGCGATTCCCGAAAAGTGGATCGGCGGATGTCAACTATATTTTACATTTTTCTTCTCAAAGGTGTTCTTAATGAATTCAAAAAAAATATAAATTTTAAATATTTTTTAATAAAATTTTCAAATTTTGAAAATAGGTGTTTTGAGAACGCCTCAACACAATAAAATTTTGTGACATACGACAATATGCATTCCGAATATTTCAGAAACTATTTGGTTTATGAAGGATCTAATAACACCAATAGAACGAGCGTGCGACATACGACATTCGTATTTTGAAGTTGCGATTTGTTTTTACTTAAATGTTTTATAAAATGGTTAATATTGTTCACTTTCCTATGAATTTGTTTGAAGTTAGATAAAAAAATGTTAGAACCGTTGAAATATTAAATGCATTTTAAAGTAGTCAATACAGGAGTCAATGAATAACTGTTGTTGGCATTGTGGCAAACAAATGCAACAAAACTGCCAACATTCAGGCACATTTGACATGACTAAAAAAAGTATTTTAATATAACAAAAAAAGTGATGGGTAAGTGAGTTAAATTTAATATAAAGACACAAACTAAAAACTTAATGACGAGCGACTTTTAAACACGTCCACATTAGTTTTACTCATCTCACCAAATAAGTAAGCTCACGAAATAACAAAATAGCGTCACTTCGATATATCTTCTTAAAAAAAAAGCTTTTTATGGAATATTTTTTTTATGAATCCAGAATTCATGATGGCGCACTCTGATGTCCTTTGTATTTTTGATAACAACAAATTTTTTAAACTGAATCATTAATTTTTTTTTTCAATCACTCTTACTGAAATTAAATTTTACTAACATGAGAGAAAGGATTCATGTTACTCGCGCATCTCCAGTAAAAAACATTCCAAAATAATGAAAAAATTCTTTAAATGTGCAAGAACTTTGCATAAAGGATCCAATTGTAGAAAAATGTTTGCAATTGAACAGAGTACATACACTCAAAAAAAAAAAAATTCCTGCGAATTTGTACTCTTGCCCAAAACAATAAATCATGATAATGTTTTGCGGAAGATTTGAGTGTACTTGCCAAAGCAAAGTGTTTTTAGAAAAAATAATGTTTGGAGAGTATAAAAGATTCGGCACCAAAGAATATAACACTCTCACTTGTTTTATGTACACTTGATAAACAATTGGAAAATTTTTATGCGAAATGCTTAGACTCGGTGAAAAAGTAGTTTTGGTAAAAAAAAAATACAAAAATATGTTAAAAAAATTTAATGAACCCAAAATTTTTGGTGAAAAAAAATTTTGATGAAAAAAAGTTTTTGATAAATTTTTTAGATGAAAAGAAAAATTTTTTGATGTAAAAAAAAAATTATAAAAAAAAATATGAAAAAAAAAAATATTTTTTTTGGTGAGAAAAAAAATTTTCATGAAAAAAAAAATTTGATGATAAAACAAGTTGATGAAAAAAAAAATTTATGAAAAAAAAAATTTGATAAAAAAAAAATTTGATAAAAAAAAAAAAAAAAATGATGAAAAAAAAAAAAAATTATGAAAAAAAAAAAATTGATGGAAAAAAAATTGCAAAGTGTTTTTAGAAAAAATAATGTTTGGAGAGTATAAAAGATTCGGCACCAAAGAATTTTTTGGTGAAAAAAAAAAATTTTGATGAAAAAAAGTTTTTGATAATTTTTTTTGATGAAAAGAAAAGGTTTTTGATGTAAAAAAAAAATGATGAAAAATAAATATGAAAAACAAAAAAAATTTTTGGTGAGAAAAAAAATTTTGATGAAAAAAAAAATTAATGAAAAAAAAAAATTTGATGATAAAAAAAGTTGATGAAAAAAAAAAAATTGATAAAAAAACAAATGATGAAAGAAAAAGTTTGATGAAAAAAAAAATTGTAAAAAAAAAAAAAAAAATTGATGGAAAAAAAATTGATGAAAAAAAAAAAAATGAAAAAAAAAATGGATGAAAAAAAAAATTTGATGAAAAAAAATTTGTTGAAAAATAATTATGTTAGGTTTAGTTCACCACGAGGTGAATTATTATCCAAGTTATTACAATTTTTGGTTTTAAGAAAATTAAAATAGTAATTTTTGTTTTCTTTTTCGTTAATTGTTAGCTTATATAGTCAAACTGAGGTGGCGTCCTGCAACTTTTTTAAAATTAGACACCAGCCTAAAAACATTGTCATGTTAAAGAACCTTGTCAAATTACTATATAAAGTTCCGTATTGCCATTTTACCAACTTTTGACAGTTTTTCTTGTTTTTTAACAAAAAATTGTCGATTCAAGTTTTAATTTTTATTTGTAATTTTACAATTTATTTCGTAAATGTACAAATTTCCAAGGTCAATTACAAAAAAAATCTAGTTAAGTCACGAGAATTTCTTGTTAGTATTATCTCATCAAAAAAATGGTAAATTTACAATTTTATTGGTAAAAAACTTTAAAATTTCAAAAAGCTCGTAATTTTTATTTAAAATTCTCGTTATTTGTAATTTTTATTGCGTCAAAAAAGTTGTAAATTTACAATTTTATTGGTAAAAAGTTTGTAATTTTAAAAGATTTTTACCAATAAAATTGTAATTTTATAAAACAATTCTTTTAAGAGGCTTTTTTGAGTAATTTTACAAGATTTTTTTTTGAGTGTAAAGTTTATAAAAGAAAATTTAATATTTTTTTTAGTTCCAACTTACATCTGTATTATCAATGCAACAAACTTTGATGCATGACAATGTTGTACATTTGAAAAAAGATAGTTACTGGAATTGGATTTACAACAACAGATGTTTCGAAAAGTTAAGGTTTTCTACGTCCCATCAAAATTTCTGTGACGGTCCAGTCGAAACTAAAAGAGCTAGACGCCTGAAGTTTGCCATAAATGTGAAAAATCAAATCTGAAGAAAAAATCTTCTTTATTTTCCCCATTGGTGACATTGTCGGACCCCTTCATACTTGCGCTAAATGTCTACAAAGTTATTTAAACTGATTTATCACGCGATTAATACAATTTAATTATTATTTTAATTATTTATTTTTTATCCAATTGTTCTCTGCGCAAACTATTGTAACTTGTAAAATAATTTTCAGCAACAGTCTTTTTGGTTACAAAATTCTCTCTAAATGTTTATTTGTTGATGATGACTTTAAAATGTTTATAAAGTCCTTGTGGTTATTGTTGTTTAATGGTGATTTCAAAATCATAAACAAAACTGCATAACCAAAAAATTGTTTGCAAATAAAAAACAAAACAAAAAAATTTGTTGCCAAAATATTTGGAGCATTTGTAATGATCTATAGAAGAAAGTAAAATAGAAGAAAAATTCACAATAGAATACAACAATCGGTAAAATTGAATAAAACCTACGGGTGGTTGTCTACTGTGGCTTTTGTGTGATGGTTGTGTGTGTGTGTTCCATATTTGAATTCCGTATGTGACAAAAAAAAAAGTTGTACGTTTGTGTGTCTTTTAAAGGAGTTTCTCCTGTTTGTTGTATTGCAGTATTATTGCATTGTTCTAGAAAACCCTTAAGGTATTTGTTGCGATGGTATAACCAGGATTTTTTGTTGCCGTTTGTTTTCATTGTTTTAAATTGTATTGTTATGGCATCTTTTTATATTTCTGTTTTTTTTTTCTAAATTCCAAGCTGTGACATTTTCTATAACTGTCTGTGGGTTGGCTTTAAATTGTTATTTTCTGTTTATAAATGTTATTGCATTTTTTTTTTTTTGTTTTGTTTGAATAAAAAAATTTTTATAGAGAGAACGTACATTTGAAAATGCATTCATTTAGGTAAAATACATATAACACTTCACATACACACACTCAAAAATGTGAGGCCATTCAGTTGTAATGAAACATGGACAGGTGGAATTGCAGATTTTATGGCTTTTCATACATAGGGCCCAAAAATAAGATAGATGCTTAACAAATCTAAATTAATTTTTTTTATTATTTCCGTTGTGGTTAAACTGGAAATTAAAACCAAATTAGAAATGCATAGATACTGAAACCAATTTTCTTACGCAATTTTTGTAAATTTAACCATTTTATAGTAGGAAAGTGAAATCTAAATAAAGAGTGTAAACTAACTTTGTACACTTTCCCAAAACATTAAATCATGATAATGTTTTCCTGAAAATTTGGTTGTACCTGTCAAAGCAAAATTTTTTTAGCAAAAATAATGCTACCCAGCAAAATTTTTTGTTCCAAATAATTGGTTCCAGAACGCATCATATTACCCTGCAACCGATTCTATTTAACATTCCAGAATAATTTTGTTTGAAATTGACCCGAAAGCAATCGTTTTTTAGAGCAACTAGTTTTTTTGAAAAATATGTTTACATAAAAAATTTAGTTGTGATTACAGGGCTATATTCGTTTTCCATTCCATGCAAAACGAATTAAAATATCGGTAAAGGACCCTATGAATTTTATATATTACTGATCCATTTTTAAGGCACTCTAGCTATATACATCCGTCCATTTGTCTGTGCAAAGCTAGAAGCAGTCCAAACCAAAACAACTGTAAATTAAGTGCAAAAAAGTGTTTTTAGTTTTGAAGAGTATAAAATATTCGGTACAGAAGAATGTAACGCTCTCACTTGTTTTTTGTACATTTGGTAAACAAATGGAACATTTTTATGTCAAAAGTTTAGACTTCATGAAAAAGTAGATTTGGTGAAAAAAAATAAATTATTTTTTTTTTTCATGAAAAACAAAATTATGATAAAAAAAATTTTTAATGAAAAAAAAAATTTGGTGAAAAAAATATATTAATGAAAAAAAAAAAAAAAATTGATGAAAAAAAACTTTTTTGATGAAAAAAAATATGAAAAAAAAAAAATTATCGCGTTTACAACCTTAAAAATTTTAAAATAAAAAAATTACATTGAAAATTTTTAATTTTTTAGAAATGAGTGAAAAAGAAAAAAAGTGAAGTGAAAAGCGTTTTTGTGAATTAACATTTTTATACCCTCAACTCTACACAGAAAATAAAATCGTCAAATTTAAATCAACAAACATCGATTGTAAATCAACCAAACATGTAGTTAAAACGGCCGCCAGTTACTCCATAATACAAAATTTCGATTTTGTTTTCAACAAACTTACAAGGGAAGTCTCCATAGTGTCACCCGCGGATCTATATGGAATTGGTTTTATTTTGTAGATAAGAAAAAATAAATTGACACGTATTTTTTTTAGCGGCCCAAATTCATAATTAGGGGGTAAAAAGGAGGGGTGAAGACAAGGCCATTTTTCAGTTTTTTTCGTTTATCTCCTATATTATGCAAAGAAACCTAGTCATGTTACATACCAAATGAAAGGTCTTTGGAAAACCTATCTACGTGTGCTAAGAACGTGTCCAAACATGTGCAACTTTTCGTCATATTGAGTAAAATACCAAAATTTTTGTACATTTTTGTTAATAAGTCAAAAAATATTATCTTCTTTCGCCCGTTGTTTGCACCACGAGATAGGTATTTTTAATACCTTTAATCTTGTACCACACATGCCTACATTTTTGTTTGAATAGGCGTAAATCGTAAAAAACTGAAAAAGGTCAATTTCGCTAAAAAAAATACGTGTCGAATTAATTTTCGTTCTTAACAACATATCCAAATTTCATAAAGATCGGAGGGCGATACCAGGGAGACTTCCCTTGTTAGTCATGTAATTTTATTTCAAAATTATTATATCATGTCAACAAATAGTTTTTGTGTTTGTTGAATTTCTTTGTTGAAAAAAAATAAGATTTGTTACGTTTGTCAGATCAACAAATTGTGTTTGTGTTTGTTGAATTTCTTTGTTGAAAAAAAATTAAGATTTGTACGTTTGTCAATCCAAATAATAATTTTAGAGAACTATTACAAACTCGTTTATCTATTTTTTTTAAATTTTTTTTCAACAATCAATATTTACAAACGTTAGTTGATATTACAAATTTCCGTATAGGAGCACTTTCAGTGAAAAAGTTAATTGTATTCACAAATATGGGGGTCAATACAACAATTCGTTTTTTTTTTCTGTGTAGTGATAGAGGTTTAATATATATAAGTTTGTCATTCCATATTGTAACGCATCGAAATATACCATTTTTTTAGCACGCACCGTTTTTGAGATATTCGCTGTTAAAAAGTAAAAAAAAAATAATTTCGCACTTTTGGTGGTCCACTGTTACAGATACTTCCACAAATAGGACATGATTTCATATAAAATGGACCTCCTGATTCTAAAACTGCAATCCAAAATTGCTAGAAAAAATTAAATGCAGATTAGTAATTAGGAGAGAAAAATCTATAAGAATTAGTTGAACATTTCACTGGGAAATTTTTGTTGTAGACCAGTTTAATTATTTAGCAATAACTCGAAAACAGGATCACCTAGGATTTTCGTGTTAACGATTTTTAAAGTTCAAAATAAAGAGGAGTGAAATGCGATTTGCCAATTTGTCACCATTTTAACACAACCTAAACTTTCTTGAAGAGAGGGTTAAATAAGGAAAACATTTGTACTTCGGTACTTCCTAAAAACCCTAGAATCTCAAAATTAAAAATGTATCAGAACAATCGTCCAAGAAAATTGCATATTCGGACATTTTAAATAGTTCAGGGTAAAAAGGGACACCTAAGCAATCATACTACTAAGTGTGCTGGGGGCCCGTTAGTACAAAATAAAACTGTATATTTTGATCTACAATAGTTTTATTGTTTAAAAAACAAGTTTTACTATCAAATATTGGTAAAAAGGAACTATGAGAACTTTCCATTGTAATTTTACAGAGTTTCAAGAACATTTTCTAATACATCTTTCCGATTTGTATTTAAGACTAGACCCCTTAAAAGAATCCCGTAATACTTCTCTGTGTAAAGTAGAAAAAAAATATAAAACTCTTGAATACATTTTACTTGAATGGTTATGCTACAGTTAATGTTACTTTTATATCTTTTCGTACTTATCCACTCAGGTAGTATACATAACTGTAGTCATATCACAGATACTAACATACAATGCAGGTAACAAGATATACTTGCACACATACGAACAATGGCATCATAATTATAATTGCATTTTAATGGTTTACGTGGTGGTTAACGTACGATACATTAACAATTTTTGTGTTGAAAAGTTTTTTTTTTTTTTAACAGACAAATGGCATAGATTTTTAAACGAGACTCAGATCGGCAATGGACAGTATAAGTACTTTTGTGTTTAGTACTTTTTATTTGCAAATATTTTAAGTCGAACAGCTTTGGTATACATTTAACAAAATGGACATTTTTTACATACATTTTTGTATATAGCTCGAAATTCTTGAACGATTTTAATTTTATTTTTTTTTTGTTTTAGGTAATATAATTGCGCATCGATCTACATATATCTCGTGGAAGATTTTTGTAAAAAAACATTAAAGCGATTGTGATGAAGCAGTTCCATAGTATGTGACACACGCAGAAATTGTAATACACATGTTCCTTAAGGTAAATTCTAAAATACGTAAAAAAATACTTTTTCCTCTTTCCTACACAGAAAATAAAATCGTCAAATTTAAATCAACAAACATCAATTGTACATAAACCAAACATGATATCAACCAAACATTTTGTAAAAACGGCCGCCTGTTATACCATAATACAAAACTTCGATTTTGTTTTCAACAAACTCTGTCAATTAATTTTATTTCAAAATTCTCTTATCATGTCAATTAATAATGTTTGTGTTTGTTAAATTTCTTTGTTGAAAAAAAGTTTTATTTGTCAGATCAACAAATTGATTTTTTATTTTTTTAGATCAACATATTGTGTTTGTGTTAGTTGAACAAAATTCTTTTTTCAACAAATAAAATTTACAAACGTTTGTTGATACTACAAATTTTCGTATAGCAAAATTTTCGGTTGCAAAGAACCGATTGTGGAACAACTTATACTTCCCTAGAACCTGTTCTAATTCTTGTGCAACACCGATTCTTTTTAAGCAAAATTAGAACATATTTTTGTTCCTCGGAATCGGTTCTAGAAGTGAAATTTGGAACAGAAATGATAAATAAAAAAATATTTTGAATTGCATTAATTTATTAAACAAAGATAAAGACAATCATATATTGTATGGAATATTTACATTTTTTTAGCACACATCTATCCTTTTTCGTCTCCAAAGTTGCATTTTGGGTCTTACAATAATGACATACCGGAACATGGATTTTTTGCAAACCAAAATAAAAAACATAATATTATTAGTATTTGACCCGACCCAGACACTGAAAATTTAATTTACTCACTTTTGTTACAACAATTTTCACGATTATATCCTGATATTTTAAAAGAATTTCGTGTTTTTTCTTGGTTAACAAAAATAATTTGATATTTATTTTTTAATTTTTTTGACACATAATTTTTTTTTTAATTCCTGAGAACCCAAAATGTTATGAAACTTTTATTGCAGAGAACACGCTTCACAATAATTATCACTTAACTAGTTCTAAATAATTAAAGTGTAATATTGTATGGTTCCCGAAGAACCTGTTCTAGAACAACTGTTGTCAGAATCGGTTCTGAAAAATTTTCCTGGGGGAGCACTTTCAGTGAAAAAATGTATTGTATTCACAAATATGTTCTGTGTTCGTTTAATACTATTAATTTTACTTTTCTCACTAAACCACACGTAACTTAAAAAAAAATCAACCGATCTTATTTTCGAACTTTAGATATGTATGTCGTTACAGCGCCTAAAAATGGAGTCATGTGTAGTTTTTATTTTTTTTTTTTTTAATATTTATATATATATTTTATATATCGTCGAAGTATATTCAATAAATGCCAACTCGAAAAAGCTTACTGTTCAGGAGAGCTAAAAAACTAGTTATTTCGCGTATTATTGCAAAAATAAACAATGTACCTTCCACAAGATGGTTTAAATATTCTAAACAATTTTTACCTATGCAAAAATTTTCATATTTTGCACTTGTTTGCATATTTTTCAGAGATGGCATTTATTACTATATCAAAAAACAAATATTTTTTTAGAGTTGGCATATTTTGTCGGAAAATAAAAATACATTTTTTTTGGAAAAATTTAAAATTTTTTTTTTTTTTTTGGTTTTTGTTATCCTTAGTACGGTAATTGAAAAAAACTGAACAAAAAATTTAAAATCTTTGCATATTTTTAAAAGTTACTAGCTCCGAAAGCCTTTTAATCTCAGGGTGGTCAACTTTGGCACTCTGTAACTCACGCTGTATTGCAATAGGGTCACTCCAAACCAGCTATTTTGAAAGCTTATATCATTGACTTTATTTGCCCCATTCATAATGTTTCAATCTGATAAATAGTTTGAAAGTTACATAAATATAAGCAATTTTTTTTTTTGCAAACACTTTTTACCGATATTTTTAAAATGGCAATATCTCGAGAACTAGTCATTAGATATCAAAATCTTTACAAGATTCGTATTTAGCATGGCAAATGCAATAAGATATGTGGTCTAATTTTTTTTAAAAAATTTTTTGAAAAATTTTTGGAAATTTCCAATGGGAGTTGGCATTTATTTCCACCAAAAAAATATGTACTTTGAGTTAGCAGAATAACAAAAATGGATGTAAAACGACAACAAATTATTTTTTTGCTCTGAAATTTTTAGGTACTGCGCAATAACTCCCAAATATAAAATGAAACAACTCCCAAAAATTTTACATACGATTTGGGACTTATTTCATTATGAAATTAGTCCCAGTGTAGTGGGACTAATTGCACAAATTTTTTTGGGATTTATTTCATTATGAAATAACTTCCAAATGAAAAAACCCCAACAAAAAATAGATTGGGAGTTATTTCATTTCTTGTTAAGTATTGGGAGTTATTTCATCAATGGTGGGACTTATTTCATTTTAATTGATAACAATATACACCTCTGTGCAATTGTTTTTTTTTTTTTGCTTAACATTTTTTCTGCGTAGCCGGCCTTCGGCCGGGCTTAGGGATTACAAAATCCATGCATTAAACCCACCCTCTCCGCAAAGTAAAGTTTTCTAGGGTAGCAGGCCTTTACGCCTCAAAAAGGCTTGATAACCAAAATAGCCTTGGTTTGCAGAGAGGGTGGGTTTAATGCATGGATTTTGTAATCCTAATCCTAGGCTACGCAGAAAACCTTTATTACAAAAAAACAATGGGAACTTATTTCATTTTCTTTGGCACTTATTTCATTGGGAGTTCTTTCATTTTTTTTGGGAGTTATTATTTTGATTTTAAATAACTCCCAAATATTGGGACATATTTCATTTTTTCTTTGGGAGTTATTTCATTTTTTAAAGTGTGGAGTTAATTCATTTTTCTTGGAACTTATTTCATTGGGAATTATTTCATTGGGACTTATTTCATTTGGGAGTTATTGCGCAGTACCAAATTTTTATGGCAGATAGGTATTACATAGGGAAGCTATTTGCCATCGGAAACTCATTTCCGTCAAATTTGAGTTGGCATATTTTGAATATAGGTTCACGATATATATTTCATCTTTATGATCCCAAATTGGTCATACGTTTACTCACCAAACCGTTTTTAGGTATCTTGATTGGTTCAAAAGTTAGTAAAAGTAGCTGTGTGCTTGTCATACTATCAAAAGGTCTGAAAAGGAGTTATGTGTTAAGCTACACATAACTTTTTTTGAAAAAAAAAAGGAACGGAACGTGCATTGGCGTAGATAGACCTATCTGGGGGGGGCTTAGCCCCCCCCAAAATAATTTTAGCCCCCCCCAGAATTTTAATCATTCACAATTTTTTTTTTAATAATTTAATGATTTCATTAATTTTTGCAACAATAAATAATAATAATGAGTCTTTAGGACTCGTTATGATTATTCTACGAGTCTTAAGGACTCGTAATGATTATTATATTAGATCTAATAGTTTTCCCATTGAAAAATAGTCTGAATTATTGCAAAAAGTTTTTAAATGAATCTGATGTTTTTGTCAGTAATAAAAACTTTACCGAATCTTAGGATTTAACTTCAGGAAAACATATTAGGTTCTTTGATTTTAAAAAGTTTATAAATTCTAAGTGGTTTTTTTATAGACAAAAGTTATTGGAAGAATGAATCTGAGAATTTAGACTAATAATCATCAACTTTTGCAATCATCAGAACTTTTTCTTGAAAAAAATCATAGTAATGTAATGATTTTACTATAGGAAAAATATTAAAAATCTTTCATTTTCATAACATATCTGGGAGTTCTAAATTTCCGAAAAATCTTCAGAATCAAAATTTGTTTAAAAAAAATATGAATTTTTAACCGCTTTCGGAGGGCATTCGTTTCTAGGACACCTAGACACATGATGAAGGGAACGCTTCAGAAATTGGTCTGGGGTTTTCTATTAAAAAAAAACAAAAAATTCAAAAAAATCTGGGGGGGCTTTAGCCCCCCCCCCAGAAATGTTGGCTTAACACGCCAATGGGAACGTGACAAAATGGACCACTTCTTTTGTAATGTGATGGTCACACATAACATCCAAGTATTTTGATTGAGTTTGTCAAGATTTTTTGGAAAATATTTGCACAATTTTAAGCAGTTATATAAATCCTAAATGGCGGGTAATCATGCCTTGCGAAAGCAATTAAATCATTTGACGTCGGACAATTTGATATCTAAAGTACAGCATCTTTCACAGGTGTCAATTTATCTCGAAGCTCTTGAATAGTTACAAGAAAAAACAAAAAATCATCACCAGTTTTGCGAAAAATCTGTTGTTCGCTGTTTAGTGAAGAGCTTTTAAATATCAAAACTTCAAGGACCTTGTCTAACTGATGTCGCTTTAAACCACCAAAAAACTTTATTTAGTCTTTATCCCTCTCGAAAAGAAATTAACAATAAGAATGGTTTCATAAACAAAAGAGTTAAGTGTAAAAAATATTTCCATTTTATTTAAATTTTGTTCCAAAATGTACTTAAAAAAGGAGTTTTTGAAAATTTCTGCACCACAGGAAAACCGTTAAATGTTTCATACTATTTTTGTAGTATGTGGATAGCATACCGCTACCAGAATTTTTTATAGAACAACCTTTGAAAAAATATCGCGAAGGGACGATAATAAACAGTTTGTTTTTCTCTCCTGAACACTTGCCCCAAATTGCCCATCCATTTTTAGGCGCAGCGGCGATATGTATTTGTCTAAAAATTTTGTAAATTTGAGCTATAAAAAGTACCTTTTTTATATCACAGATATGACAATGAATTTCAGACTTACTTACACATATTTTTTTAGTAGACTTTAATTTTAAAACGTGTAAGTATTTTATTTTTATTTCTGTATATGTGGAGTTTCACGCTTAATGTCCAGTAAAAAAAGTTGTATAGTTGACGTTTCAATTAAATCAGCAATGTTAAGTTGAACAACATAAAATTTCGGTTGTATGTATCGAAATTTATTTAAACTTATTTAAAATTGAAGTACGGTTGTTATAAACAAATTTATGTTGACTTATCTTATGTTATTTTCTCACAACCGAAAAATTTTGTTGTTGAAACAGAAATTCTGTAGGCTCTGTTGTCTTTGGGTGATTTTTTTTTACCAATATACAGATTTAAGTGAATATCGGTCGGATTTCTTATTTGGAGACTAAAACTGATTATGATAAGAATTATTTAGTTAACAAAATTCCTACAAACGAAATTTCAATCAAATACCCGAAAACGGGCCGATAAGCTAAGACACCCCATCCTTAAAATCGCCTCTTTTATATCGCCTTCTCCGTTAAATAGCACGAGAAAATGGGTATTTTGTGACCTGGTGTCTGTCTTCAGATTTTCATAGCGCCTTTCATATCGTGTACAAAGATATCCTATGGAGCCATTTAGACATTCGTATTTATAGTTTAATTAAATTCTAAAAATTCGCGATTTAATTCGCCATTTTAATTTTTTTTTAATCACCAAAAAAATAAAAAGTGGTGTACTTTGAAGAGCTATTACTTCCTCATTTTGATTTTTTTTAGTTAACATATTATTCGAGTACTACATTTTTACAAATTCAGTATTTCTTTTCATGGGACACAAAGGTCTTCTATTTTTAATATCATTTTTTAAAAAAAATTTTGTTAATTTTTTTCATTCAAAAATGAAAAGAAGATAGATTTTTTTTTGTTTTTAAAAATTAAGTAAGAAAATGTTTTCTAAATTGTTTTTCAATGTGTATTTAAAGAGTCATAACTCCTTAAGTAAATATCGGATTTCCATAATCAAAAATTTCATTTGCATTTAAAATTCATTTTTATGTTGAAACATTTTTTTTTTTAACTTTTACGTTTAAAGAAGAGAATAATAGCTTTCTATTGAAATTTTGATTATAGAAATCCGATATTTACTTAAGGAGTTATGGCTTTTACAGAATACATTTGATAACAATTAAAAAAAATATTCAGCCTTTTCACAGAAAAATAAAACAAATTTCAAACCGACTTTTAGGTTTTACTTCCATACAAATTGTTTTTGTTTTTAAATCGACTTTCAAAAAATATCCCAATTATAAATCTCGTTAAGACATCTCAAAGACTTCCTTATGACAACCCAATTAGAAATGTCGTTAAGACATCTCAAAGACTTCCTTATGACAATTTCAGTGTACCTGATGACTGAAAAATCTCTGACCATACAAAAAACCTCATGACACCTCCACAGAGAAAAATAAATTTCCAACTGAATTCTTCAGTTGTAGCAACTCAAAATTCGGTTGCTGCTACTAAATTTTACTGTGGCAGACGAATTTTTTAGTTGTTTCAATTAAGAGACTGTTGTATTAACAAAATTTAGTTGTAACTACCGATATTTAGTTGTTTTAACCTTAATACAAATGCATCAACCGAATTTTTGTTGCAACAACTGGATTTTAGGTTGGAAATTAGCAAATTTGTTTTCTGTGTGTCCTGACTTTTTCAAGTATTTTGTCAAAATTCCTCGCCGACAAGTATGCAGGTAGTCAATAGTGCTGACTACATTATGACATGTACATAGTACGTCTGAGATCGCTAAAAAATTTAAAATTTATTAATCACGTCTTTTAATTTACACTACTTACTATTTTTATCTGTCCATTTATTAAATTTAATTTTTTAAAACTTACTATTTTGATCTGCCTCACTTGGTCCTCGAACTCAGAACCTTCTGTTCACTGGTCTAGCACCTTACCCCTTTAGCCAAACTTTGATAATAAATGTGTTTATTTAAAAACAAATTTAAATTAATTTATTATTTGAATTGTCCTGTTATATATATTTCGTCACCTGAATTGAAAAATGCAACAATATGAATTTTTCTTCCTCAAATATAACATTTTTTTAAATATTAATTGGAATTTGTCTCCATCCTATTTAACAAGATTTTGTTAGAGTTATTGAGGCGTATCTTAGTTGTTTTTAATATTATTTATACAAAACAAAAAAAAAATATTTACAAAACAATTATTGCAGGAGCCCTTTACAATTAAGGTGACGATATATTCAATTTATTTAGTTTTTGATAAATTTGAAAATATCATGATTTCAAAATATATTTTATTACAAACAATTTTAAGTTGTGGTTGGCCTAGTTGTCTAGCAGGTTCGATAGCTTGTGTTGTTGATTTTTGGCCTTGGTTCAATCCCCGGTCGCGGATTTTATTTTTATTTTTTTTTTATTGTTTTAAGACCAATTCAATTTTATTTTTTTAATTACAAAGAAAATTAAAAGAATTTCAAAGGATTAAACAAAAATACATCGATTTTACAACGGAAAATTTTTTTTAGTGATGGGTCGGATTTGCTATATAATTGTCAGCACTAATGTCAAAATTGATAAGACAACTTATATGCCAAATCAGTACATTTATAGAACTTATGGAGCTCCGACAAAAATTATGACATGTCATTAAGTTGTCTTTAGTAAAATGTATTCACTTGCTGACTTCTTCCTGATGAATCATTACTGACATTGTCTTAAAGACAAAATTTCTAATTGGGTATGTATAGAAAATTTGAAATTTAAAACAAAACTTTTGTTAAAATAATTTTTTTATTTTTGGCTATTTATTTACAAAATTTTGAAAACCAAACCAAAAAAAAAATCAAAATTTACCAAAATAAAATTATATTGTTGTAATTTTACCATTTTTTTCCTAATTTTTTGATTAGCAAAATGGTTTTGCTAATATTACAAAAATATTTGCAACGTCCAACCAACCATATTTTTTGCTAGTTTTACAATATTTTTGGGTTAAGTGTAAATTTGAACGCAGTTTCGTATTTTTCTTTTTGGGTCCTTTTTCATATTTGTTGGCCGATTTTGCATTTGGGCTATTTTTCATATATTTTTTTGGGCAATTTTGCCTAGCAGTAATAAATAAAAAAAGGTCTTAAATTTTTTGTTTTTAAATTTCGTTAGCGTATGTGTAATAATTTCACACATGAGGCATTCCACACCAAATGTCCAGCAAAAAAAAAACACGTGTACCGCAAACTTCTGAATAGCTTGTATGGATAGCCCTATATGGAACTTAGAAAATTGCGTTTTCGGTTTTTCAATTTTTCAAAAACTGGGCTTAGGAGGCGTGGTCAAATATTGGAAAAATGGTGAAATTTGTGGCGAGTTGCCTTGATTAAATATTTATCACATTAAAACGAAATGCACCACAATCTTAAAAATTTACGTTCTTATATAGTTTCGTATGGGCTATCAAATAAAATTTTTTTCCAAGAAAAATTTTCAGAACCCGTTCTGAAATTTTCCATTTTATAAAAAAGTCAATTTATCAAAAATCCGGCCACTTTTTTTTCTTTTTTTAAATTTTTTTTTTTAAAGTTTAGATGTTTGTCCATCCACACAAAAAAAAATCAGAAATGTATTTTTCGTTTTTTTCGAGAAAATCGCATTTGAATTTTAAATTTCATAACAATTTTGTAATTTGCTTGTATTTTCTTGTGTCAACAGAGCGTATGACGAATATTTATGCAATTAATATTACTCATTCGCAACTTTAAAACAAAGAAATACAAGCAAATAACAAAATTGTTATGAAATTTAAAGTTCAAATGCGATTTTCTCGAAAAAAAAGATGAACGTGTTTCTGATTTTTTTTGTGTGGATGGAAAAACATCTAAACTTTTAAAAAAATAAATAAAAAAGAAAAAAAAAAGTGGCCGGATTTTTGATAAATTGACTTTTTTAAAAAATGGAAAATTTCAGAACGGGTTCTGAAAATTTTCCAAAACAAAAAATTTTAATCGATAGCCCATACAAAACTATATAAGAACGTACATTTTTGACATTGTGGTGCATTCCGTATTAATGTGATAAATTTTTAATCAAGGCAACTCGCCACAAATTTTACCATTTTTCAAATATTTGACCACGCCTCCTAAGCCCAGTTTTCGAAAATTTGAAAAACCAAAAACACAATTTTCTTAGTTACATATAGGGCTATCCAAACAACCTATTCAGAAATTTACGGGACACATGTTTTTCTGTAGCGGGACATTTGGTGTGGAATGCCTCACATTTGGTATTTACTAACAATAAGTTTATTTTAAACGGACAGCGAAATAAATATGGTTGCGTTAAGTCAAACTCACAAATATTTTTGCCCTATACAAACGAATTGTGAAAAAAAAAAATTGGTTTGTTGGAAAAATAAATTAGGTAGGCGTGGTCAGATATAGTAAAAATGCCTGCGAATTTTGTACTCTTGTCCAAAACATTAAATCACGATAATGTTTTGCGGAAGATTTGGGTGTACTTGCCAAAGCAAAGTTTTTTTTTAGAAAAAATAATGTTATATTACTTTGCTATTCCATGCAAAACGAATTGGAGAGTATAAGAGATTCGGCACCAAAAAATATAACACTCTCACTTGTTTTATGTACATTTGATAAACAAATGAATTTTTATGCGAAAAGCTTAAAAAAAGTAGTTTTGGTAAAAAAAAATATTTTTTTTTCACGAAAAACAAAATTATGTTATAAAAAATTTAATGAACCCAAAATTTTTGGTAAAAAAAAAAAAAATTTGATGAACAAAAGTTTTTGAAGAATTTTTTTGATGAAAAGAAAAATTTTTTGGTGTAAAAAAAAAATTGATGAAAAAAATATAAAAAAATAAAATTTTTTGGTGAGAAAAAATTTTATAAAAAAATTTGATGAAAAAAAAAAAAAAATATGATAAAAAAAATATATGAAAATTTATTGATAAAAAAAATTTGATGAAAAAAAATTAATGAAAAAAAATTGATGAAAAAAAAAAATTTGATGAAAAAAAAAGTGATAAAAAAAAATTGATAAAAAAAATTGATAAAAAAAAATGATGAAAAAAAAAAATTTGATGAAAAAAAAAAATTGATAAAAAAAAAATTGATGAAAAAAAATTGATAAAAAAAATGAAAAAAAAAGTGATGAAAAAATGGATGAAAAAAAAATTTAATGGAAAAAAAAATTGATGGAAATTTTTGGTGTAAAAAATAATTGATGAAAAAATAATGAAAAAAATTTTTTTTTTGGTGAGAAAAAATTTGATAAAAAAATTTGATGAAAAAAATATGATAAAAAAAATTTGATGAAAAAAAAAATTAATGAAAAAAAATTGATGAAAAAAAAAAAAATTATACAAAAAAAAAGATGAAAAAAAAATTTGATGAAAAAAAAAATTGATAAAAAATATGAAAAAAAAAATTATACAAAAAAAAAATTTGATGGAAAAAAAATTGACGAAAAAAAAAATTTGATGGAAAAAAAAAATTGATGGAAAAACAGTACAGTGCTGATGAAAAAAAAAAATATAAAAAAAAATTTGGTGAAAAAAATTATGAAAAAAAAAAATTGATGAAAAAAAAAATTTTTTTTGTTGAAAAATAATTATGTTACTTTTTATTCACCATCTAGTGAAAAACGGTTTTATTCACCACAAGGTGAATTATTATTAAAGTTACAAACCCAAGTTGTTAAAATTTTTGGTTTTAAGAAAATGAAACTTGTAATTCTTGTTTTCTTTTTCGTTAATTGTTAGCTTATATAGTCAAACTGAGGTGGCCTCCTGCAACTTTTTTAAAATTAGACACCAGCCTAAAAACATTATCATGTTAAAACATTATCATGTTAAAATTGAAATAGTTTTGTGTTTGTCGTTGCATTGTAAAACAGAGCACTTCCATAGGAATTCCCCATTTATAAGATGTCGTTTTGTGCACCACATCAGCCATCATTTTTATTTTATATTGTTGCAACGACAATTGCATTTATTGCATATGCTGATTATTGCCAATATATTCAGTTATATTGGATTCAACAATCAAACCCTTTAGTATTTATTTTTACAAATTTGCGGTTTCATTGTTGTCAGTTTTTTTTATAACATTTTTTTTTTTTTGCACAAAAAAATTTAATTACAGCAATTATCTATCAATGAATTTTTTGTTGAATATTTTCACCCGGTTATTTTTTTACAATTCTTGCAATTTTTTTTTTTTTGCTTTTTTTTCATTTTGCCATGGGCAACAATTATTTAAAATCACTTTGCCATTGTGTAAACTTATCTCAGTTTTACTGTTTCGCTGTTTTAATATTTACTAAAAAGATAAAATAACACACACACTGACAAATTTAAATAACCCAAATGCATTTAAACAATAGACTAAAAATATTTGAGGTCACTTTATTGTTGGAAAAATTTTAACATTTCTTTTTTTTTTTAGAAATAGTTGTGTTCAAAATCGATAATAGTATTAAGTATTTATGTAGATATATGGGAATCATAACTGTCACTCAGTTAACGCGATTGCTTTATGAAATGTATTTTGGGTATATAAATTAAATTTGGCGATGTTTATAAGACGATATCCATCCATCCGATTGCTGAATGAAGTTCTTAGTGCGAATCAAAAGAGCTGTAAATTTGGTAAGTAGCCAAAATCGGAACAGGGAGAAAATGTTTCTCCTCGTAATAAGAAAATTTAATAAACTTGGATGAAAAAACGTATTTGACAAATAAAATTTCGATTCAGATACAAAAATTTATAAAAAAGAGAATTAGATAAAAAAAACAAGTAAAAAAAGTTAAATTCAGCCTTGCCGAATGTACCCAGCAAAATTTTTCCGTTCCAAATAATCGGTTCCAGAACGCATCATATTATCCTGCAACCGATTCTACTTCACGTTCCAGAATCAATGATTTTTGTTTGAAATTGTCCCAAAACCAATCGTTTTTTAGAGCATGTAGTTTTTTTATTTCATACAGTTTTTCGACTAACCCAGATTTTTTTCTTAATTTTCTAAGTCTTTTTTCACGATTTTCGATGCACCCATTAAATATGGGGACAAGTATAAATAATCAAGTAACTTTACCTATTATATGTAGTTGTTTGAATTATTTTATATAATTTTAGATTTACCGAGTTTTTATTTACAGTTTTCTAAGTGTTTTTGCACCATTTTTCCTTGTACATTAAGGGACAAGTGTAAATATTTTTGTCCTATTTTTTGCTTAACTATAAATGCATGTTTATATACAATTGGGAATTTGTATACACTGATATTGAAAGTAGGTTATACGGTCGAATAAGATTATAATAAACTCTAAGGATTTTTAAATTAAATTATTTTTAATCTGTATTGTATTTACGTATGTGGTGGAGGTTAAATTTTTAATGAGAAAATAAGAAATTTTGCAATGAATTTTCAAAAAGATTTCATTGCAAAACCAAATACAAAAATAAGTAAAAATGCTGAATTAGGTTTTAATTTTTTTTTTTAATTTCCTAATTTATGCAATACATAACATTTTCATATTACCTTTTTTCCAGATTGAACCAATTTTTTCCAGTTTCAACAGTCATCCTTCAGCCAAATGAATCGATAATTGCAACCTGTATGTTCCCGAAACTTTTACAAATTGACTCAAAATCTGACTATGATTAGATCCGTATTCTTGAAGGTGTGTCTAAGACCAATATTTCGGGAAGATCTAAACATCAGCGCAAACTTTTTAAACCCTGTCCCACAGGACAGTGTTAGGTAAAAAATTTGCTAAAATTAACAAAAATTCATTAATTTATTGAACTATTTTAAATATTTTTTCAGATCTTCATATCTGTAAGTTAATAAAATTTGTAAGAAATCCTACACACATTTTTCCCGTTCCTTCATTAGTTTATGTGCGATAGACATAATTTTGATCCCGTGATCAGGTATTTCATTATATACATTTTTAATAACAATATAATTTTAACAATTTCAACATAACCGCCAGCAGCCAAATAGGTTATAATTGGTTGCTGATGTTTTACGACAGAACAATAGACTCTGAGGTCCATTGCGATACCCAGGGGCCGAAATTTGTTTCCCTACTAGTCCCTGCCTTTAAACTAATTTGAACTGCTTATGAAACACAATAGGTATTGAATTTTGGCAACGGACATATCAGAAAGATCATGCAGCTCCTTAGATCCCAATGAGTGGGACGTGTCTGACGAGAAAGTACCGAACAATGACCGATAAATTTCGATAGTTTCCAACTCTCCTTATGCATGCAAATCCGGCAAAAGTCAGTTGAGATAACATGTTTGTTAACTACCTCCAGTTTGGCTCCAGGCCATATCTCACCCAATTGGCTAATGACAGCCTTAAATATGGCTTAAATATGGCTGCTGATCTTTCGTTCGAAAAAGTAACGAGATTTACACGGATTTGATTACAACATCCGTTGAAAGTAGTAGGGGGAAATTCAGGCATAATCTCAAGATTATGCCTGAATTTAATTTAGTTCCACAAAACTATACTTGGCCCTTGGGATTCTACAATCCATATTTCTCTTGTTAATGACTGCTATAACGAGATTGGTAAAGTTCGACCTACGGCATCCATTCACACAAATCGAAGTCACCAGGAAACGCCTTAAATTAAGTTATTAATAAAATAAACAATACCTTGAGCTTTTAATAATCTCCTTAGTCTTTAGTGTTGGTTTTTTTATATTAAAATTATGTCTGTTTAAATAACAAACTACGGTTAAATACATACAAACATAACAATAATAACAGCAACGCCAGCAATAATGTTGATGATATTAAAAACAAAAACAATAACATTTTTTTTTCAACATCAGCATTGCCATTATTATCATCATCGCAGCCATTAACAACATAATCATCAGCAGTGAAATGTCAATAAAACAATTTATTAAGCCAACATAACATGAACAAGACGAAAAAAAAACACACTCTGAAAACAGTGATGAAAAAATAAAAGAATTAATAAACAAGCACAAAAATATATGAATCAAATACGATGAGACTATTTGAGACAAACAGAATTTTTTAATAACACTAGTTACAAATTAAAAAAAATTTGCCATCCACGACATTTTGAATTTTTTTCATGTCAAATCTTACTTTAAATCAGAAAATTTCCCACTTTTCATCTTTTTAAAATAGTGGGTTTACTTAAGACCAAATCCATGGGAAAATTAACTGACGGATCACTGATTTTGACAATTTTTGGTTATTTAAAAGAGCTTCGTAAATGATTAAAAACCATATATTTTTATACCCTCCACTTTAGTGATAGAGGGTATATATAAGTTTGTCATTCCGTTTGAAACACCTCGAAATATTGGTCTAGGACCCCATGAAGTACATATATTCATGATCCTCGATCGATTTTAAGACGGTCTAGCGATGTCTGCCCGTCCGTCTGTCTGTCTGTCTGTCTGTTGAAAACACGCTAACTTTTGAAAGACTTTACGAAGGCTCCTGAAGTTTGGCATATATGTTCGGCATTTACCTGGTCAGGTTGGTGTTGCAATCCAGCGAAATCGATCAAGTGGTTCAAAAGTTATGAGCAAAAGACTGAATTTCGGCAACCCGAGTAAAAATAATTATATATAGACGTATATAATTTTATCCAATCATATAAAACATTATATGATTACATATAAGTTAACAGATTTTCTTAATTTTTATATGGAGTTATATGTAATTACATATTATTTGATGATAATTCAGATATAAATAAATATGGTTGATGTTATTATATAAAATTATATAAGGCACAAGTATCATAACTTCATTTTATATAAAAATATATATTACGTCACCTTTAATTATATAAAATTTTATATTAAACTAAACTTAAAGTTTTTCAAGAGCATTAAATATATAATTATATATTCCTTAGGTGATGTCAAATATAACCATATATGTTAAAAAAAAAGTTTTTTTACATTTTGAAATTGTTCTAAAATTTTTTACAGTTAGAAATTTTTATAAGTTTTTTTTACAGTTTAAAAATTTTACAAGTATTTTTACAGTTTGATAAACTACATCTTCTGGTTCGAAGCGTACACAAACTTTATTTGGTGTATGTATCGTTGACCTGTGATGTATGTTATTTCAACCAAAAAAAGATTCACTATAACCCGATAAAATTTTATTAAATTAGATATAATTGGATCTTATTGTATCCAATCACATATTATTTGATGCCATTGGATAGAGACAAATTTCGGACAAAATTGTATCAAACTATATACAAATGAATAAAATAACATATTATTAAATCCAATTTAATGCTATTCTATCCACCATTTTTGGGATAAAATTATATCTTATTGTATTCGAGGACAGATCAAACGTTATATAATTTTATGTGACGCCATATTAAAATTTTTACTCGGGAAGTTTTATGAGATGAATTTATAAGAGAAAAAACACAGTAACTTTCGAAAGACATTTTTGAGGATGCTGAAGCTTGGCATATATATTTTGCGTTACCTAGGCCTGTTTCGTATTGACCTTCAGCCAAATCGGTCTAGTGGTTCAAAAGTTATTAGCAAAACCGTGAATTTCAGATTAGTTTCACCTTAAATTCACGTGTTGAAAATCCGTCAAACATGTTTTTAAAACATTGGTAAGTCACAACAATATTTTACAACGTATTCTTGTCAATCAAAAATATTTTTAAATTAAAAAAAATGTACTCAAAAAAAATTTTAAACTCAAAAAAATGTTGTAAATTATTATTTTTTTTTTTTCAAAAATTACTAAAAAAAAATATTGTTTTACACAAAATAAAATATTTCTAATCAAAAATTTAATTTTTTTCACGTTAGAAAATTTACTATCACTTAAAAAGGTCATTGTGGAGGGCATACACATATGAGGCATTCCACACCAACTGTTCCACTACAGAAAAACCATAGTGGTTTTAATGGGCTATCATTTGCAAAGTATTCGCCCTTAGGGTACTATTAAATAACAAAAATAAAATTTAAGATTTTTCAAAAAGTGGGCCTTGGAGGCATGGTCAAAAATTGAAAATTTCAGCATTTTTTGCCTAAGTATCTTTATTTCAATATTTATGCCAATGAAATGAAATACAGTGATGTCTTTAAAATAAAGTTTTTTTTTTATAGATTTTTGTATGGGCTATCGATTAAAAAAATAAAAATTGGAAACTTTTCAGAAGAAGTTCTGAATATTTAAAATTAAAATTTTAACTTTTTATATCAAAAAACATGCCACAATTTTATTTTTTTTTTACATGTTCAAAAAATAGTTAAGGTGTATATCTATCTGTTCTGAAATTTTCAGAGAGGCTTTTTGCCTTGTTTTCGAGAAAAAAATGTTGAACATTGCACTATGCTTATAATTTACAATAATGGGGTATATTACGTATGCGAATGAGTAATATTAACTCTTAAAAAACATTTAAAATAGAGATGTGATCGTGGGTAAGATTTTTTTTTTACCATCACGAACTCTCACCAAGTAAATTATTTTAATCACGCATGATCATTAATTTTGCTCACGCTCAGTCACGCTCACGTTAGTATCGTGCCCGTGACAAAATTTTTTTCTACTCACGTGAGCGTACGTGAACGTGAGGAAAATGAAAAATCGTGCGTGACTAAAAATTTTCCTTCGTGACCGTACGTGATCGTCAAAAAAAACTCACCCACGAAAACATCTCTATTTTAAAGTTTTTTAAGAGTTAATATTACTCATTCGCATACGTAATATACCCCATTATTGTAAATTATAAGCATAGTGCAATGTTCAAAATTTTTTTTCTCGAAAACAAGGAAAAAAACATCTCTGAAAATTTCAGAACGGATAGATATACAACTTAACTAATTTTTAAACATTTAAAAAAGAAATGAAATTGTGGCATGTTTTTTGATAAATAAAGTTTAAGTTTAAATTTAAGAAATTCAGAACTTCTTCTGAAAATTTTCCAATTTCTTATATTTTTAATCGATAGCCCATACAAAAATCTATAAAAAACTTTTATTTTAAAGGATTCACTGTGTTTCACTAATTTTGCATCACTTTTTTTTGCTGAACATTTGGTGTGGAATGCCTCATATGTAGGATTGTTTTTTCAGGTCCCAACAACAACAAAAAAAATTTATGTTCTTTTCGTGAAATTTGTGTTTAAATATATATAAAAAAAAATATTTTGGTTGTTGTTGTTGGGCCAAACCCGCCCCCCCCCCCCCCGAATACGTCGTTGGTGGAGAGTATTCATAGATTCGGCCAAGTCGAATTAAACTTTTCTACTTGTTTTTTTTTAGATCAATGCTTTGGAAGTTTAAAAAAACGCTTCTTTGACAATATTCTCTATTTGACAGTTCTTTAATAATTTTGTGCTCGAAAACCGTAAGGGTCGAACCTGAATCAAATTGCGTCGCGCAAGACGTAAAAGAAAACAAAAACAAACACATCAAATTTGAAATTTTTACGTCCGTTTGATTTAGGTACGTCACATTTAAATATTAGAAACGAAAAATTATTGGGCGTTACGCCTTACGCAACGCAATTTGATTCAGGTTGGACGCTAAGTCGTATGAAAAATGTCTGCGAGTTTGTACTCTTGCCCAAACCATTGATTCATGATAATGTTTTGCTGAATAAATAGGTATGTCATTCCATGCAATTAAAATATCGTTCTAGGGCCCCATTATGTTTTTATATTATTGATTCTTAAGCTACTTTCAGAATGATGGATTCACTCCACTCTCGATCACAGATTGAAATGTTAACTATGCAAAATGTAGAATGGAGTTATGTCACATTGTATATGTCATTTCACCTACCTGACCCACAATTTCACAAAATAATCTAGTTTTAGAGTCTTAAATTATATATTTAATTGAAGAATTATATTTTTCAAAGATTTTTAATATTCAGAGACCCTATAATATAGAGATAAGAGACTTTTTTTCGTCTATTGACTCCTAGGGGGCGCATGTCTTATCCCATTTTTTACCAGAAATTTAAACGTTGGAATTTTTTGGCGCAACTTTTAGTAACGACTCCTTTTTTCCCCTTGTTAATAATTACTAGACATTTAAACGCTTAAATTTGATGATGTTTTTTAAGGAACGGCTCCCCCTCCCCCTGTGAAGAGCGGGCTTGTGTAGTTTGTCCAAAAATATCTTCTTATTTCGGTAACAGACCAAACCTTAATAAAAAAACACAACAAATTTAATTATTTATTAATATTTTTCCGTGTTTTGTATTTAAAAAAAATTAATGTGTGTTCAAACACACGCTGGTTAGAAATGGGTTAATAACAGCTCAGGAATATTAAGAACATTCTTGACCTAATACTAAATCTTAGTGAGGGCTCAAATAACTCAGTAAATTTTGCTCAGCGAACTACATATGAGTTTTTTTATACACCCCACTATATGGAATTTTTAGGTATTTTCTGGCCAAAACTGTTCTAGCTGAGATATCGACCCGAAATTTGGCAAGATTGTTTGGTATGATGTTTTTAGGCTCTATATAAAAAATAGGCATGGTCGGACATGATTACAGCATCTTTTCACGACTTAAAAAAAAAAGTAAATTAGTTATAAAAGTTTGTATGTATAAAACAATACTAAAAAAAATAGTTAATCTCAAAACATCACCAGTAACATAATTTACCTTAATTTTTTTGTTACTCACGATAAAGGTAAGTCACGCGTGAGCATTTGAGACTCACGAAGTTTTTTCAGTGAATTTGATCTAAATAATTTTTCGAAAACCAAATAAAAAATTGAACTAGTTTGTAATCCAATTTTATGAAAAATATTTCGGTGATTGTCGAGACTCACTCACATCTCACGTTAATTCAAAGTATTTGAGACACTTTTACATTTTTATATGTAAAAATTCAATTCAAACACTTGTAGTGGTATTTTAAAAATATTTTTTTTTTGCCATAACACTCCTCTACAATTCACATTTGCCCTATCTTTTACCTAAACCAAAATAATCGCCAAAAACGATTTGGCAAGTATACTTGCCTGTGGTCTTCAAAGGGTTAAAATACACATATTCTATCACAAAGCATGATAAAAAAAAATAAAAATATAGATCATATTTTATATCTATCATAAAACGTTTTTTTTTTTGCGAAATTTCTACAAAATATATTTAATAATAATATTAAAAACTTTCAACAAGTAACTTACAATAAATAATTTCAAAATTTAAGTTATAAATAAATTTGAAAAAAAGCACTTCCGTAAAACTTAAATGTCATTTCCCCATGGAGCCTCATGGACTAGCTGACATATACATCTTGCGTAGAAAGAGTTCCTCTATACTGTGTATAGTTATGGGAGTATGCAATTATAAGCAAAAAAGTTGCAATCCAAAAAAAAAATTAAATTTAAGAAAAAAAAATTAACAAAATTAATTAAATAATTATATAATAAAAAATCTGCATTTTAAAATAATAACTTCTGCATACAAAAATAATATGGTCTATTGCTAATAAAAATACATTTTATAGGATTTTTCAATAGTTGTTTAAGTATGTTAATATTGCAATTAATTTTGTCCCCCAAAACGAAAAAAAAAAATTAAAAACAAATTTAGTTTTGAACCCTTCTAACTAGCGGTAAAAGGGTTTGGTTGACAAAAAAATGTATCCTAGCATACTTTAAAATAGTTTACTTCAAAATGGCTTCACAAAAAAAAGTATTGTGACACATAAAATTTGGTCTTTTGGCCAACAATTCCTTTTAAATTCCCTATAGTGCACCCGTAGAAACTATCCAATATCTTACATATAAAATAAAATTTGAAAATTTTATGCGAAAAAATAAGTTAAAGAGATTTTAAAATTTAGTGTGCTACTAAAGCCTCACTAGCAGGTGCTGCCATCTAGACGCAAGTAGAAAGAGCAACAATGCTCTGTCAATATTATTTTTCAATATTTGTTTTGTTTTTTTTTTTCTAAATTACATTATTAGTGATGGCACTTTCACTGGGGTGTATTTTTTCTGTTAACGGTTAACATAGGCTCTGTTAACTCCAGATTGGAACTACAGAGTAGAATATGTTTGAGTCTGGAGTCTATTGAAAAAAGATAGGCAAATTGAAAAACATGAAGTGCAAAAGGGAAATGTATAAAATTTTCCACAGAGTATTTTCTTAGAGAATTTAGAGATATCCATCTATCTGTTTGTCTGTGTTTGTCAATAGAAAAAGTTTTTGATGAAAACAAGTTTGAAATAAAACAAGTAAAAATGTTAAAATACCCTCCAACATGAAAAAAAAAATAAAAAAAAAATGCAGGGGCGTTTTCTTTTATTTTGGGGGGGGGGGGGGGGGGGGTTCGGGGGGTCGGTGGTGCTAATTAAGGGGGGCAAATTTCCTTTCGAATATGTGTTTCAAAATTCATTCTTATGCTTTTTGCACTAAAGAAATACAAGTTTTCCATTGTATATAAAAAAAAATTATGCCACGCCCATAAGGGGGGGGGGTCAAAAAACACATTTTCTAATTCTCTGGGTCCAAATGCGGGACTTTGAACTTCTTGTAGCATAAAAATGTTGCATTTGTTAAACAAAAATGCCTGCGAATTTTGTACTCTTGCCCAAAACTTTAAATCATGATAATGTTTTGCGGAAGATTTGGGTGTACTTGCCAAAGCAAAGTTTTTTTTGGAAAAAATAATGTTATATTACTTTGCTATTCCATGCAAAACAAATTGAAATATCCGTAGAGAACCCATTAAAAAACCAAATGAGGTGTACATTTCGAAGGGGAGTGCAAAAATAAGTGCAAAAAAGTGTTTTTGCATTATGGAGAGTATAAAAGATTCGGCACCAAAGAATTTAACACTCTTACTTGTTTTGTGTACATTTGATAAACAAATAGAAAACTTTTATGCAAAAAGCTTCGAATTGTTTTTTTTGGTAAAAAAAAAATGTTTTTTTTTTCAAAAAAAAATTTTTGGTGGGAAAAAAATTGATAATAAAAAATTTGATAAAAAAAAATTGATGAAAGAAAATTTAGGAAAAAAAAAATTAGAAAAAAAATTTGATGAAAAAAAAATCAATAAAAAAAATTTATGAAAAAAAAAATTTGATGAAAAAAAAATTTGATAAAAAAAATTGATACCAAAAAAAAAATTTGTTAAAAAAAAAATGATGAAAAACAAGTAAAAAAGTTAAATTCGGTCTTGCCGAATGCAGTGATACCCTCCACAATTTCAAAAAGATTATTGCAAAAAACTTTATTTAAAAGGAAATTACATTTGAAAAAAAAAAAATTTGAAAAAAAAATTTCCGCGAAAAAAAATTTTTGTAAAAAAAAAATCTGCGATTTTTTTCTTTTTTTGTCAAAAAATATGTTCGTACTTGTTTAAATACCATTTGGTGTTCAATTATGTTCACATATGTCAACCAGAAGCCGAATTAAAGCATTTTGTATTTTTACGTTATGTTGAATGTACTGAAATTTTTGAGGTGTGCTTACATTTTCGTTTATAACTTTTGAACCGCTGAACCGATATCGCTCAAATGCAATACCAAACTTCTCGGAAGAACTTCCAATAAATATGTTAAGTTTCAGTCATCTCTGTGCAATATTTTGTCTGCGACAGCATTTTCCACAGACAGACAGACAGACAGACAGACAGACAGACAGACAGACAGACAGACAGACAGACAGACAGACAGACAGACAGACAGACAGACAGACAGACAGACAGACAGACAGACAGACAGACAGACAGACAGACAGACAGACAGACAGACAGACAGACAGACAGACAGACAGACAGACAGACAGACAGACAGACAGACAGACAGACAGACAGACAGACAGACAGACAGACAGACAGACAGACAGACAGACAGACAGACAGACAGACAGACAGACAGACAGACAGACAGACAGACAGACAGACAGACAGACAGACAGACAGACAGACAGACAGACAGACAGACAGACAGACAGACAGACAGACAGACAGACAGACAGACAGACAGACAGACAGACAGACAGACAGACAGACAGACAGACAGACAGACAGACAGACAGACAGACAGACAGACAGACAGACAGACAGACAGACAGACAGACAGACAGACAGACAGACAGACAGACAGACAGACAGACAGACAGACAGACAGACAGACAGACAGACAGACAGACAGACAGACAGACAGACAGACAGACAGACAGACAGACAGACAGACAGACAGACAGACAGACAGACAGACAGACAGACAGACAGACAGACAGACAGACAGACAGACAGACAGACAGACAGACAGACAGACAGACAGACAGACAGACAGACAGACAGACAGACAGACAGACAGACAGACAGACAGACAGACAGACAGACAGACAGACAGACAGACAGACAGACAGACAGACAGACAGACAGACAGACAGACAGACAGACAGACAGACAGACAGACAGACAGACAGACAGACAGACAGACAGACAGACAGACAGACAGACAGACAGACAGACAGACAGACAGACAGACAGACAGACAGACAGACAGACAGACAGACAGACAGACAGACAGACAGACAGACAGACAGACAGACAGACAGACAGACAGACAGACAGACAGACAGACAGACAGACAGACAGACAGACAGACAGACAGACAGACAGACAGACAGACAGACAGACAGACAGACAGACAGACAGACAGACAGACAGACAGACAGACAGACAGACAGACAGACAGACAGACAGACAGACAGACAGACAGACAGACAGACAGACAGACAGACAGACAGACAGACGGACAGACGGACAGACGGACAGACGGACAGACGGACAGACGGACAGACGGACAGACGGACAGACGGACAGACGGACATCGCTAGAATGTCTTAAAATCGATCGGGCATCATGAATATATATACTTTATGGGGTCCCAGACCAATATTTCGATGAGTTACAAACGGAATGACAAACTTATATATACCCTCTATCACTAAGTGGAGGGTATAAAAAGGTTTGATGAAAAAATAAAAATTATGGAAAAAAAAAATTTGATGGAAAAAAAATTTATGAAAAAAAAAAATTGATGAAAACAAAAAAAAAAAATTGATGGAAACAAAAAAAAATTTGATGAAAAAAAATTGATGAAAAAAAAAATTTATGAAAAAAAAATTTGATAAAAAAATGATGAAAAAAAAAGAATGATGAAAAAAAAAATTTGATGAAATAAAAGTTTGATGAAAAAAAAATATGATGAAAAAAAAAAAAATTAATGGAAAAAAAATTTATGAAAAAAAAATTAATGAAAAAAAAAAATTGATGAAAAAAAAAATGTTTTTTTGTTGAAAAATAATTATGTTACTTTTTATTCACCAGCTGGTGAATCTTTCTTTATTCACCACGAGGTGAATTATTATCGAAGTTACAAACCCAAGTTACTAAAATTTTTGGTTTTAAGAAAATGAAAACAGTAATTCTTATTTTCTTTTTTGTTAATCGTTGCTTATATAGTCAAACTGAGGTGGCCTCCTGTAATTTTTTTAAAATTAGAAAATTTTTTAAAACAATATCATGTTAAAAAAATATCTTAAAAAATAAATTAAATAATGTCGAAGTTACTTTTTTTACGGTTTTATTTTTTTATTCAAAATAAGTAAATAAATATTTTGAAGAAATTTTATAAATAAATTGATTTTTTTTTCGACATTTTTCCATTTTCTCTATTTCTCAGTGAAGCACAGTGATAAAATATGTAGAATTTTAAAATTTAGGGTTGCAATTTGTGAGGAAAAAAACGTATTTATTTTCAAATGAGTTTTGTCATATCACTTATTTGTTAGAAATCGTTGTTAAGGTCGTTGCAGTTTAAGGTCAGACGATAATTCACTGGCATGCCTATAGGTATGAATTAAAAAGAGGAGTAAAAATGCTAATGAAAGGTAGGAAGTAAAACAAAAAAACAAATATAAACAAATTTTTTATAATAACAACAAACAAAAAAAGAAATAAAACAAAAAATAAAAACATTAAAAGTTCCATTAAAATTACCTGAAAAAAGCTTATAATCAAAATGAAAGAAACAAAACAAAAAAAAAACAAATACAACCGCAGTGGAATTGAGAAAAACTGAAATAAACCCCTGTAATAAAAACAACTTAAAAAAAAATGAAATCCTTCAAACAAAGATCTGGGTACTAAAAACAGAAACTTTTCGCATAAAAACAGTAATAACGTTTAACAACATACACCGTAGATCTACAAGTGCTTGATGTATGTATGTGTTTGTTAGTCTCTTTACATATGTATGGTTGTATGTAGTCATAAAAACCATATACGTATAAATACAGTTAGTTATATCTGACTACAAAATTAATAGCCATAGGGAAGCTTTTTTCGATGTACACTCAAAAAAATTAAACTGTAAAGTTAGCAAAAAATTTAGTTAAATTTAACTAAAAAAACACTTGATTTTGAACCTACTAAATTTCTAGTTAATTTAACTAAAAATATTTAGTTAACTTTTCGTAGAATGAATGTAGCAAAAAAAAACGTAACTTTAACTAAAAATTCAGCTGAAAATTTCGTAACATTTCTATGTACGTATTAACAAAAAAATTAGTTAAATTCAGCTAAACTTTTTGTAAAAAAATTGTAAGTTTGTTAAATCTTGGTTTTATACACGAACACTTCACTCATTTTTTTTTTTTTTTACAGGATTAAGTTCAGCTTAAGTAGAACTTATGAGATTTGCATAGGAGGCTACACAAGAAATTTCTAACATTTTTTCACTTAACAAATATATTACGAAAAATCAGCAAATTAATTAGTAAAAATTCGTTAACTCAGTTTTAAAGTCAACAAAAAAAATTAATTCAAAATTTGTTCAAAACTAGTATTTTCGTAAATTTAACTTAACTAAAACAAGTAGTTAAAACGCTGATTTTAACTAACAATTTGCTAAAAAGCCAGTAAACTCGAGTTAACAAAAAAAAAAGTTGTTAACTTTACAGTTTTATTTTTTTGAGTGTAGATGTATTACTTATTGTTAGCGGTATGTATGTGAATTTCCGTTTCCGTTGACATACTATTTTATAGCAGTCACACTCAAAAATATAAAACTGTAAAGTTAACAAATGTTTTTTTGTTAACTCGAGTTTACTGGCTTTTTAGCAAATTTTTAGTTAAAATCAGCGTTTTAACTGCTTTTTTTAGTTAAGTTCAATTTACGAAAATACTAGTTTTGAACAAATTTTGAATTAATTTTTTTTGTTGACTTTAAAACTGTGTTTACGAATTTTTATTAATTAATTTGCTGATTTCTCGTAACATATTTGTCGAAAAAAAATTTCTTGTGTAGCCTCCTATGCAAATCTCATAAGTTCTACTTAAGCTGAACTTAATACTGTGAAAAAAAAAGAAAAAAATAAGTGAAGTGTTAGTGTATAAAATCAATATTTAACAAACTTACAATTTTTTTACAAAACGTTTAGCTGAACTTAACTAATTTTTTTGTACATAAAATACATAAAAATATTACCAAATTTTCAGCTGAATTTTTAGTTAAAGTTACGTTTTTTTTTGCTACATTCATTCTACGAAAAGTTAACTAAATATTTTTAGTTAAATTAACTAGAAATTTAGTAGGTTCAAAATCAGGTGTTTTTTTAGTTAAATTTAACTAAATTTTTTGCTAACTTTACAGTTTTATTTTTTTGAGTGCACCTTTGTATTGGAGTATACATCTGAGTTTATCTGGCAGAATAATTTGTAGGTTTTACCGCTAGTTGGTAGGGGTTTTTCGATTTTTTTGTTTAGTGACCACATAGCAAAAGATGTTGATTTTGCAGGATATTACGGGTATTACATTATTTTATTTTGGTTGTTATTGTTGACAATGATCATTGGTTTGTTTGTTTTAATTTTCCGTAAACTCAAAGAAACAACATTGTAAAATGACAAGAAAAGTTTGTAAATTTTTATTTTCCTACCTCCTATTTAACAAGAATTCTCTGTTATTTTACAAGGTTTTTACCAAGACTTTTGTAATTTTACAAGCTTTTTAACAATAAAATTATAAGTTTACAATTGTTTGACGCGATAAATCTTACAAGGAAGTTTAATTTACTAAATTTTTTTTTTTTCTACCTCCTATTTTACGAGAATTCCTAGTAAAAATTACGAGCGTTTTGTAATTTTACAAGATTTTACCAATAAAATTGTAACTTTACAACTTTTTTGGCGAAATAAAACCGACAAGAAATTCTCGTGAATTTACTAGATTTTTTTTTTGTAAAAAATTCGTAAAATTACAAGAAAAACTGTATAATTACAAAAAAAGGTTAATTTCGATCGAAAATAATTTGTTAAAAAGTAAGAAAAACTGTCAAATATTAGTAAAATGATATTACGATACCTTTTCTAGTAATTTGACAAGGATTTTTCTTTTAACATTATAATGTTTTTAGGCTGGTGTCTAATTTTAAAAAAGTTGCAGGACACCACCTCAAAGAAAATAAAAATTACTATTTTCATTTTCTTAAAACCAAAAATTTTAGTAACTTGGGTTTCTAACTTGGATAATAACACACCTCGTGGTGATTAAAACCTTTTTTCACCAGATGGTGAATAAAAAGTAATATAATTATTTTTCAACAAAAAAAAAAATAAAATCAAATTTTTTTTTTTCTTCATTTTTTTTTTTTCATAAAACATTTTTTTCATATTTTTTTTTTATTAATTTTTTTTTTCAAAATATTTTTTTTCATCAAAAAATTTTTTTTTCTTCAAATTTTTTTTTCATCATTTTTTTTTTTTTCTTTTTCATAAAAATTTTTTTTTTCATCAATTTTTTTTTTTTTTTTTTCATAAAATTTTTTTTTTGTTCATAAAATTTTTTTTTTGTTCATTTACTTTTTTTTTTCATGAATTTTTTTTTCCAACAAAATTTTTTTTTATCAATTTTCTTTCCACTATTTTTTTCACAATTTTTTTTTCATCAATTTTTTCTTATTAAAAAAATTTTTTTTTTCATAAATTTTTTTACATCAAAAAATTTTTCTTTATTATTGTGCACTCATTTACCAAATGTCCAGCTCTTTTGGTTTTTAACATGATAATGTTTTTAGGCTAATGTCTAATTTTAAAAAAGTTGCAGGACGCCACCTCAATTTGACTATATAAGCTAACAATTAACGAAAAAGAAAACAAGAATTATATATATTCGATTAGAGTTTTATTCTAGTTCGAGGCCCAAAAATATTTCTATATATGATATTGTCATAATAGAGTATTTTTAATTTATTGCTTTAAAAAAGTTACTCATCTCATAGTATATCTGTACAGATCAGTTTCATCCCCACTAAAGGACTCATCAGCAGACTTTAGAGAATCATCGTTGGTCAATCAAACATCAAACCAGACATAATATTTGATATATTTCACAAGTTATTTGAGAAATGCTATTATGAAGGTCCGAAATCTGTTTTCCAACAAAAATAACTCTTTTAAAGCAAAAATTGTATATACTAAATCACCGTCGGTAATTATTAATATATGTGTTGCTGTTATTTTACAATAACAACAGTACCTAACCAAACAATAGTGTTGGTAGGATAAGTCGTACTAAACTTTGTGTTAAATGTTGTTTTTTTATTTTTAGTACCAAAAAGGTACATAAAAATAAAATGTATTTATTCGGCCTTTATATATGTATATATATTCGATTAGAGTTTTATTCTAGTTCGAGGCCCAAAAATATTTCTATATATGATATTGTCATAATAGAGTATTTTTAATTTATTGCTTTAAAAAAGTTACTCATCTTATAGTATATCTGTACTGATACTAAATACATAGTATATCTGTACTGGTACTAAAAATAAAAAAACAACATTTAACACAAAGTTTAGTACGACTTATCCTACCAACACTATTGTTTGGTTAGGTACTGTTGTTATTGTAAAATAACAGCAACACATATATTAATAATTACCGACGGTGATTTAGTATATACAATTTTTGCTTTAAAAGAGTTATTTTTGTTGGAAAACAGATTTCGGACCTTCATAATAGTATTTCTCAAATAACTTGTGAAATATATCAAATATTATGTCTGGTTTGATGTTTGATTGACCAACAATGATTCTCTAAAGTCTGCTGATGAGTCCTTTAGTGGGGATGAAACTGATCAGTACAGATATACTATGAGATGAGTAACTTTTTTAAAGCAATAAATTAAAAATACTCTATTATGACAATATCATATAGAGAAATATTTTTGGGCCTCGAACTAGAATAAAACTCTAATCGAATATATATACATATATAAAGGCCGAATAAATACATTTTATTTTTATGTACCTTTTTGGTACTAAAAATAAAAAAACAACAGAAAACAAAAATTACAATTTTCATTTTCCTAAAACCAAAAATTTTTATAACTTGGGTTTGTTACTTGGATAATAATTCACCTCGTGGTGAAGAAACACGTCATTCACCTGCTCGTGAACAATTCATAATTTTTTTTTATAAATTTTTTTTTCATAAATTTTTTTGCTTTTTCATAAATGTTTTTTTCCATCAATTTTTTTTTTTTTTCCTCAATTTTTGTTTTCCATCAATTTTTTTTTAATCAAATTTTTTTTATTTTTTTTTTCAATTTTTTTTTTTCATAATTTTTTTTTCATCAATTATTTTGCTTTTTCATAATTTTTTTTTTCCATCAATTTTTTTTTCATCAATTTTTGTTTTCCATCCATTTTTTTTTTTTTTAATCAATTTTTTTTTTTTTTTTTTTTTCATCAAATTTTTTTTATCAAATTTTTTTATTATCAATTTTTTTTCTTATCAAAAAAATGTTCTTTTTCATTCGTTTTTTTTTTCATAATTTTTTTTTTCATTAATTTTTTTAATCAAAATATTTTTTTTTTATTAAAAATTTTTTTTTTCATTCAAATTTATTTTTCATCGAAATTTTTTTTCACAATTTTTGTTTTTAACATTAAACTTTTTTTATCATTTCGTTTTTCGTGAAAAAAAATATTTTTCCATTTTTTTACCAAAACTACTTTTTCACCAAGTCTAAGCTTTTTAAAAATTTTCCATTTGTTTATCAAATGTACATAAAGTTTAGTTCTCTCTCCAAAATGTAAAAACACTTTTTTGCACTTATTTTTGCACTCATTTACCAAATGAACAGATCTTTTGATTTTTTAATGGGGTGCGCTACTGTTATTTCAATTCGTTTTGCATTTAATTGCAAAGCAATATAACATTATTTTTCTAAAAAAAAAACTTTGCTTTGGCAAGTACACCCAAATCTTTCGCAAAACATTATCATGATTTAATATTTTGGGCAAGAGTACAAAATTCGCACGCATGTTTAATTGTTTTTCATAAAATTTTATTTTTTATAAAATTTTCCAACTCGCATAATTATTAGTGACCATTTTTCTCTATTCTTTCGGATTTGATTGTTAGCAGACCATTTTTATGTCCAGTCCTCATGAATTTAGTGGGAGTTTAATTAAAGCGCATCAATATTCCAACCTTCTAAATTTTATTTATATTGGACAATTTTTACTTCTAGTACTCATAAATTTAGTGTAAAGTTAACACAAGCGCATCAATATGGGACTTCGTTAATTTTTCCCTCACCGTCACTGTTGGATTTTAAATTCTTTTGAATACAATTTTATTTTAAATGCCCGTAGAGTATTATAAAACTTCAATTAGCGTTAGGTGCGTGTTTACAGCCGTATTAGATTTAATGCGGATTTGCACAAAAATAACACAAACAAAAATAAATAAACAAACATCGCAGAACAACGATAATTCCGAGAAAAATATATTTCAAAACAACGACCATATTTAATAAATGGACGTATTAAGTTGCAACTCTACACCGTTTCCAAAATGAATAAGAAAAAGAACTATTGAATTTTAAAAATATTTGTATCTCTTTAATTATATTCTCCAACAATAGAACGGTGGTAAAGTCACTTTGTCGTTCTGTGGGAAACACATCAAAATATTGATCTAGGGCTCCATAAAATATGTATATTATTGATCCATAATTGGTTCTAACAAGGGAAGTATCTCAAACTTAAAATATATATAAAAGAGGCAATTCTAAGGTTGGGGTGTCTCGGCTTATCGGCCGTATCGTTGATTTAGGGGTTATAAAAAATAGGTAAAAAATGCCGATTTTTTTTTTTTTTTTTTAAACAATTTTTTTTGATATAACAATTTTTCCGATAAAGAAAATTGTTATATCAATCATCAAATTGTAGGTGATTAATTGATTTTTATTTCAATTAATCATTTTTTCGATTTTGATCAAAAATTTAATTGATTTTTTATTTAAAGTCAATTAAAATAATGATTGATTTAACAAATGAATTTCACGCTTATGGAAAAATTATGAAGAAATTCATATTTTTTGCTTTCCAATATGTTGCTGACAATAAAATAAAGTAAAGCCGTAGTAAAAAGTATATTTTTGAATTAATGCATTCAAATAAATTGAAGCGAAAAAAAATCTGGTATGTTGAAAATTTGTAATTTGATAGTTAAAGAAAATAACAAAAATGTTGATCAAAACAATAATTGACTCATTTAAATTTTGTTGATCAATAGATTTAATTGAAATTTTTTAGCCAATAATTTTTTAAGTGAAACTATATGAAGGGCTTATTGTAAAAATTCGATAAGCAACATTTCATTTTATAGTGGTTTTTGCCTTAAAACTTTTAATATAATGAAGAAAATAGAACTTTTGCAGAACTTTTATTCCCAATATACTTGCACTAAGAGTTAAAGCAAAACTTCTGCCAAAAATCTGTCAATGCAACATCAGCAGAAGGCGAAAAACACGAAAAAATAAAATGTTGCTTATCAATTTCTTGCAGTAAGCCCTTCATATGATTTTTCTATAAATTGTGGGCGTGGTTTTAGTCCAATCACACGTATCTGATGCGGAACATAAAAAATAAACAAGAGTAACGACCATAATGGGGTACTCTGTTTCTCGATGTATGGTGCAGTTTTCTTGCAAAATGTCGTTAAAGATTTGCTGATTTCGAAACAGTTTTTTAACAAAAAAATTTGCAAAGTTAATGAGTTTTAAATTTTATGGCATGAAAAACAAAGATATGACGACGCGCCATTGGAGCAGTAGAAATGATTTTAAGTTTGGAAAATTTAAATATTTTTTTTTTTTTCAAAACACTAAAAAAAAAAAATAGTAATAATAATAAAAGTAATGATTAAAGGAAGTTTGAAAAATCAATATATTTTGAACGGGTCATCAAAACAATCTTAAAATTTACTACGAAAGAGTTTTCGAAGGGTTTTAAAAACTAGAGATGCGCAGATTAGCAGATTTGAGCGTAATTCACATGATTCACGCATGATCACGCGTGAGTGTGACTGAATTTAATTTAACTCACCGGATTATGAGTAAGTGCCCAGCAAAAAAAGTGCGGAGTACTTCTATTTGGAGTGCTTTAAAACTATAACAAATGTAATTAAATACAACAAAAATAACTAAAAACACAAGAAAAAACGCAAAGACATTTTTTTCTACTCCATAAAAAGTTGATATTCAGCTCTTAACTCATTACCTTCCGCGACACTCCAATACAAAAGTACTCCGAGCTTTCAAACAACTTCCAAATACTTCCGTGGTGTAGTTCTCATCTACTGAATATCTACTTACATTTGTATGGAGGTGTCGCGATAGGTAATGAGTTAAGAGCTGAATATCTATGTATTCTGGAGTAGAAAAAAATGTTTGTGTGTTTTTGTCTTGTGTTTTTTGTTAGTTTTGTTGCATTTCATTACATTTGTTATAGTTTTAAAGCACTCCACTGGGAAGTGGTAATGACTTTTTTTGCAGGGTGTGAGTGTAAAATATTGCGTGAGTGTGCCTGAGTATTTTTTTTTTGCGTGAGATTGTGTGATTCCTTTTCTCCTCATATTTCCTTTCGTACCAAAAAAGCAACTATAAAATTTAAATATTTGGCTTAACTTAAGATTTCATCCCGAAAAAAGCGAAATTTAGCTGCACTTTAAATTATACTGAAAATTTTGAGAGATTTTTGATATGTTAGTTTTTGAGATTTTGTATAAATAAGAGTTTCGTGAGTGTGAGTCAACGTAAGTATGAGTGAAGCTTGCGTGAGTTCACGTGAGCGTGAGTTTTATTAAATTTACTCAGCAATAATATGCTCGTGAGTGGATGTGCGTGATTCAAAAATTACTGTCGAGAGTGAGTGTGAGTCAAAAGTCACTCACGCGCTCATCTCTACTAAAAACTGTAAAAAATTTAGAAAATATAAAAAAAATTCAAAGTGTCCGATTTCACATGGAATGCCCCATATATTATTGACGATAATTGATTCTAAAATATTCTGTGAATGTCTGTTTCTCTGTATATGAGACATTCCATACCAAATGTCCAGCGAAAAAAACATGTGTAAATTCTGAATAGGCTGTATGGATAGCTCCATATTGAACTAAGAAAATTCCGTTTTTGATTTTTCAATTTTTCAAAAACTAGGTTTAGGAGGCGTGGTCAAATATTGGAAAAATTGTTAAATTTGTGTCGAGTTGCATTAAAAAATATTTCTCAAATTAAAAGAGAATGCACCACAATCACAAAAATGTACATTCTTGAACAGTTTTGTATGGGCTATCGATTTAAAAAAAATTTTTTTTGAAAATTTTTAGAACCCATTTTGAGATTTTCCATTTTTGAAAAAAATCAATTTATAAAAAATCGGTCCACTTTTTTTTTATTTTTTTTTTTTAGTTTAGATGTTTATCTATCCATCGGAAATGTATTTTTTATTTTTTTTTTTGAGAAAATCGCATTTGAATATTAAATTTCTTAACAATTTAGTAATTTTCAAATAGCGAATGAGTAACATTTGTGCAAATGTGTAATACTCATTCGCTATGTTAAAACAAGAAAATACAAGGAAATTACAAAATTGTTGTGAAATTTAATATTCAAATGCGATTTTCTCGAAAATATCTACACCATTTACAGATGTAATTCGTAAAAGATCAATTGTAATTCGAAGATTTTACTTGTAATTCGAAGATTCCATTTGTAATTCGAAGATTCTATTTGTAATTAGAAGATTCCATTTGTAATTCAAATATTCCAATTGTAATTCGTAAAAGATCAATCGTAATTCGTAAAAGATCAATTGTAATTCGTAAAAAATCAATTGTAATTCGAAAAAGATCAATTGTAATTCGTAAAAGATCAATTGTAATTCGTAAAAGATAAATTGTAATTCGAAGATTCCATTTGTAATTCGTAAAAGATCAATCGAAATTCGTAAAAGATCAATTGTAATTCGAAAAAGATCAATTGTAATTCGAAAAAGATCAATTGTAATTCGTAAAAGATCAATTGTAATTCGTAAAAGATCAATTGTAATTCGTAAAAGATCAATTGTAATTCGTAAAAGATCACTCAAAATATTTTGTAAGTAAATTCAACTGAAAAAACGTTTAAAACAATCGTTTTTCCTTTTAAAAAACGGACTACTTATATTTCATTTGAAACAACATACTTATTTAGTTATTTTTAAACGTTAATAAATGACTAGACATTCCGTAAAAACAAACGATATTTCAGTTATTTTAACTGTTTACAATTTTTTATTTTGTGAAGTAAAAATAAAATTTTTGAATAACAAACTACAAAAACCATACTTCTGTAAAATTATACGGTATAATCAGTCACAAATAATTTAACTGATAAAAATATTTTTCCGTAACTTTTGTAGTTTATTATTTTAACAACTGTATAATAGGGTGGATCGAATTTGGCTTTTGGGCGAATTTCGTTCCGGCTCACCGACAGATGTGTTGGAATAGACCTAAAAACAATGTGGTTAAATTTTCATGCAGATTGGTGGTCATCTTCCGCTGCCGAAATGACGTTGAAAATCCGCGATTTCTTAAAAAATAGTATTTATTTAAAAAAATTGCCAAAATTACAAAAATGACTTAATCTTCTTTTTTATTTCAGTCAATCTTTTCAATTCGAACATATTTTCTTAGAAAAAAATTTCAGCTTAATAGGACATTGTTAACCCCTCTAAAACGGTTGCCGAAAATGACCCATTCATTTTGCCCTAAACTCAAAACCACCAAATTTAAAAAAGATTTTTTTTTTGATTTTGAGTTGCACAATCTAATGTTTTTATTGCATTTATTTCAAGTATATATATGTTCGTTTGACAAAAAATTTTTTTGAAAAAATACGAGATTCTTAAACAGCGCGTGTAACGGTATGTTTTCAGAACATTTTGGGAAAATTGCACTTTTTTTTTTAAACTTAACATTTTTAGTTAAAAACTTTTTATTTTACACTAGATTTATTATAAAATATAAAACCTAATATAGAAATGTTGGATTTTGAGAAATTCTTTAACCCTAAACAGCTTTGGGCCCTAAATGGCCCATGATGAACAAATGAATCTAGCAATAAACCGCTTTTGGCGGGCGACTTACCATTGGGAACATATTTTTTCCATTAAAAATGGGAGCGTGAGTAAAGATGGGAGCGTGAGTGGAAATGAGAGCGTGAGTGAATTTGACCAACTCACGCTCACGAAGAAAAAAAATGTTCGCGCAGGAAATTTTTTAAGTTTGCATACATTTTACGCAGGATCACGTGATTGACACATATTAAATTCTTTCACGCTGTAATCACGCTCACGAAAACTCAACATAACTATATTTTGACGTGTTTTGTTTTTCTGCCACCATAAAAAATTATGCAAACTCTCGAAATTTCACTCACGTTTACGAGTGAATCACGTGAAATTTGTGTCACTAGTGCATTTGAACAAATTATATTTTTAATGCAAAATAAAAAAGTGATCCATATATTTTTTGTAAACAAGTTTAAATATTATTTCCCATTTAAATGCACCCACCCCGAAAGCATTATCCCCTTAAATGCCTCAATACAGCAAGTAAATAGTCTATTGAAATTATTCAGCAATATTCTTGTTTAAATGTGAATTACTTTTTGTGTCAGATATAAATAAATGGTTAATGGTGGGTACGAAAAATGCTTTAAGGGTGGGTGCATTTAAGCGGGATACTATTTGAATGCTATTTAAACTTTGTATCATTTGCATTAAAAATATATTTTTTAAAATTGCACTGTTAAACGTGAGTAAAATTTCGTGAGTTTGCATGCTTTTTTATGGTGACGGAAAAATGAAACACGTCAATATTCAGCTTGAGTGAGATTAAAATGTGACACTCATGTAACCCTGCGTAAAATGTATGCAAAATTCAAAAATTTCTTGCGTGAGAAATTTTTTTTAATTGTAAGCGTGAGTTGGTCGAATTCACTCACGCTCCCATCTCTACTCACGCTCCCATCCTTACTCACGCTCCCATCTTTACTCACGCTCTAATTTTTAATTTAAAAAATATGTTTCCAATGGTTAGTCGACCGCCCAAAGCGGTTTATTACTGGATGCATATGTTCATCATGGGTCATTTAGGGCCCAAAGCTGTTTAGGGTTAATGAATTTCTTAAAATCCAACATTTCTATATTAAGTTTTATAATTTATAATAAATCTGGTGTAAAATGAAAAGTTTTTAACTAAAAATTTTGAGTTTTAAAAAAAAAAATGCAATTTTCCAAAATGTCCTGAAAACAGACCGTTACACGCGCTGTTTAAGAATCTCGTATTTTTTCAAAAAAAAATTTTGTCAAACGAACTTATATATACTTGAAATAAATGCAATAAAAACTTTAGATTGTGCAACTTAAAATCAAAAAAAAAAATATTTTTTAAATTTGGTGCTTTTAAGTTTAGGGCAAAATGAATGGGTCATTTTCGGCAACCGTTTTAGAGGGGTTAACAATGTCCTATTAAGCTGAAATTTTTTTCTAAGAAAATATGATCGAATTGAAAAGATTGACTGAAATAAAAAAGAAGATTAAGTCATTTTTGTAATTTTGGCAATTTTTTTAAATAAATACTATTTTTTAAGAAATCGCGGATTTTCAACGTCATTTCGGCAGCGGAAGATGACCACCGATCTGCATGAAAATTTAACCACATTGTTTTTAGGTCTATTCCAATACAGCTGTCGGTGAGCCGGAACGAAATTCGCCCAAAAGCCAAATTCGATCCACCCTACTGTATAAATCGTTCAATATTTTATTTTGATTGAAAAGTAAACGATAAAACGTTTAAAATAACTTTAACTAAAAACTTTTTGAATAACCGTAAATAGTTACTGTAAAACTTTTCTAGGTGATCAATTGTAATTCGTAAAAGACCAATTGTAATTCAAAAAAGATCAATTGTTATTCGTAAAAGATCAATTGTAATTCATAAAAGATCAATTGTAATTCGAAGATTCCAATTGTAATTCGAGAAACATCAACTGAATTTCCATTGATAATTTACGAATTACAATTGGAATCTTTGAATTACAATTGATCTTTTACGAATTACAATTGATCTTTTACGAATAACAATTGATCTTTAACGAATTACAATTGATCTTTTACGAATTACAATTGATATTTTTCGAATTACAATTGATCTTTTACGAATTAAAATTGATCTTTTACGAATTACAATTGATCGTTTAAGAATTACAATTGATCTTTTTCGAATTACAATTTATCTTTTTCAAATTACATTTGATCTTTTACGAATTACAAATGGAATCTTCGAATCACAATTGATCTTTTACGAATTACAATTGTTCTTTTACGAATTACAATTGATCTTTTTCGAATTACAATTGATCTTTTACGAACTACAATTGATCTTTTACGAATTACAACTGATCTTTTAGTAATTACAATTGAACTTTTACGAATTACAAATGGAATCTTTTAATTACAATTGATCTTTTACGAATTACAATTGGAATCTTCGAATTACAATTGGAGTATTCGAATTACAAATGGAATCTTCGAATTACAAATGGAATCTTTGAATTACAAATGGAATCTTCAAATTACAAATAGAATCTTCGAATTACAAGTAGAATCATCGAATTTCAACTGATCTTTTACGAATAACATCTGTAAATGGTGTAGATTAGACAAACATCTAAATTAAAAAAAATATATATTAAAAAAGTTGACGAATTTTTGATAAATTTCAGAACCGGTTCTGAATTTTAATCGATTGCCCATACAAAACTTTACAATAATGTTAATTTTTGAGATTGTAGTGCATTTCGTTTTAATTTAATAAATATTTAATCAAGGCATACGACACAAATTTGATCATATTTCCAATATTTACCACGCCTTCGAAGCCCAGTTTATAAAAAATTGAAAAACCAAAAAGAATTCATACCCTGCAGTGTTTTTTAATGGGCAAAATCAGATTTAGGGGAAAATTTCCCTACCGTATCTGAAAAACATCAGTGTTTTGTACTTTTAGTAAACAAATAAAACGTATTCATATCTAAATATATGTTCGAAATCATACATATCGTCGCTGCGCCTAAAAATGGAGTCATGTGCTAAAATTGTATTTTTGAAGTGGCCCAAGAAACAGCCAAATTTGGTTCTTTCGCGGAACTTTTATGAACATAACTTCACATAAACATTAAACCAATATTATAAATTTTATGTTGATTAAAAGTTGACTTCTAAAAAGTACTGCGAAAGGACCAAAACTGGCTGTTTCTTGGGCCTCTTTAAAAAAAATTAGATTAACACATGACTCCATTTTTAGGCGCAGCGACGATATGGACCAATGGTCGGCATCAATTGCACAAGGATCCCGAACACATTCGGCTGTTCACATGTATTCAATATTCTCTCATTCTGCCGACCACTGATATGGACCCATTGGACTAAAAATGCCTTTTTCCGACCTTTTTGAGAGCGTAAATATAAAAAATAAAGTAGTGATAAAATTGTGTGAAGAAAGTGCCATAATTACTATATCTGAAATTTTTCTCATTAATCGGCGGTCGAAAGGGGACCACAAACACCCCCCAAATGAAACGCTCCTGTATTTTTATCAGTTTTTTTTTACATTTTGGGAGCTAAGTAACATTTTTAACATTTGAACATTTTTGAAAAATATCTTTTTTTTTCTACCTTACCGGTTATAAAAATACGAAAAGTCGGAAAATTAGGCACAACATTTTAGATTTTGAACGAAGCTTTTCTTAGGTTTTCTAATTTTGAAAATAATATGGTGTTGTAATACTCGTAAATGTGATTGTGTTTCCTCATCTTTAGCACGTGATTTGTGTTTATTTTAATAATGTTTTGGTAAGTACTTTAAGATGTTTTTTATTAAAAAAAAAACATTCATAAATGTAAGATTTTTTATTGTTAATCTTTGTTTACATACGTTAATAAATAAACGTAATCAAAACTTGATGTATTCACGTAGAAAATCCATGGCTTTACGAATTTGTCATCCATAACTTTCGGTTAGCAATAAAACCAATTTAACTTTTGCTTAATTTGTTTGTGTTTTTGTTGGCCCTAAGCCATATTTTTTTGCGTGTTACACTTTTGTTTCAAGTATATTTATTTTTAATTTTAGGTATTTCTAATTAAAGTCTAAGTACAGTGTTTGAATTTCAAAACAAAAGTCACTTTTCTAAGTACTAGTGCCGCAGGAGATGATATTTTTTTTATAGAAAAACTCCTGCTGCCCAAGTGCTTATCAAAGAGATTTAGTTGTCAACATAAAAATATATTAATAATAAAAAAAGAAAACGTGAATAAAACCAGTGATTGAAAAACAATTTAAAAAGAAAACAATTTGTAGTGTAAAAGTGATTTAAATATAAATTTTATATAACCTCTATTTGATATAGGAGTATATCGTTGTTGATCCTAAGAAAAAAAGCCACATATTTTTAAAATTTTTTGAAGAATCCTACAAATCATTTAATTTTTGTTATTTCGCAGTACTTTCTAATATACTAGTAAAGCACCAGATTAAACAATTAAAAACCATCCCAGTAACTATTCATTTGATTTAACAAACATCTGCATTTATTTTTAACTGTTCATAAAATTTTCTAAAATAAATAACGCACAGAAAAAAATAAAAAAAATATTTGAGTAAATTTTTAATACTATTGAGTAAAAAAATTACTCAATTTTGCACCAGTAAACGATTTAATAGTATATTGAGTAAATTTTTAATAAAAGTTTATTAAATGTTTGAAAAAAATTTGAGTAAATTTTTAATTGACACAATTAAAAATTAACTCATAATTTATCTATTTATTTTTCTTTAAGTTTAAAAAAGTTTTAAATTTTTTTACAAAAAAAAAACAAAAACTTGTTTTTTTAAACTTTACCAAACATATTTATGTCTCAAAAACATAGGAAAATTTTATTAAGACGATTATAAACTTTCATATACATACACAAAAAACCATAAACTAAACGAGAATTCAAAAAACTATGAGAGTTTAAAAAAAAAATAAAAAACTATTAAATTTTTATTAAATTATTTACTTAAATTGTTTTTAAAATTTTTAAGTTAATTTTTAATTGCGTCAATTAAAAAATTACTCAATTTTTTTTTAAATTTAAACAAATGATTACTCAAATTTGTTTCCTCCATATTTTTTTCTGTGAGTTAAACATTAAGAAATAATTTTTTTTTTCATTTCTTTTAACCAACAAATTTAAAATAAATAACCTACGAAAACATTAAAAATTAATGATTTCGTATGTTATTTTTTACAATTTTTCTAATGAATTATTTTTTTTTTATTTTTTTTTATAAAATTTTGAGGAATCGATCCCGCAATCAACTAAATTCTGGCCAGACATTGTACCCATCGTGCCAAAGTCACTTGATACAATCATGTTTTTATATTTCTATAAATAATTTTTTGAGTTTTTTTTCTACAAAAAAAAAAAACACAACAAGTAAGTAAAAACTAAAGATTTAAAAAAAATAACGTACACAAATCATTAAAAATTTAAGAAGAAGAATCACTTACTTGTTTTACAGAACAAAAATAAATGAATTTAAAAATTGAATGGCAATGAAAGTCTTTATTTTTTATGTTGTTATTTTTGAAAAACAGAACAGAAATAGTCATTAAAAAAAACTGAACGTTAAACAAATGGTTTTTAACATGATAATGTTTTTAGGCTGGTGTCTTATTTTAAAAAAGTTGCAGGACGCCACCTCAGTTTGACTACATAAGCTAACGATTAACAAAAAAGAAAATTGTAATTTTTGGAGCTTAAAAATTTTTTGGGGGAAACACAAAATTAAAATTTAAGGGGCTGGGCCCCGGACATTAAGTCGGAAAACACGAAATTATAAAAAACAAGTAAGAAAGTTATAGTCGGTCAAGACCGACCATATAATACCCTATATCAGTGTTTTTCGAAAAATGGGTCCCAAGTCCAAACATGGACCGATTGGATATATCTTTTGTTAGATCTTTAATTATTGTAGAAAACACACACAGACAAAATTTTAGTGGAATTGGCTTATTTTTGATTCCAATAGACCGATTTAACTTAATATCGTTCGAAATTTTATAAAGGGGACCAAGTCCAAAAATGATCTGTATATATTCAGATAAAAGTAAGTTACTAAAGTACACCTTTAGCACCAAAAAACAAAATTTTGATCAAATATGTCCAACTTTCATGAATTTTGAGAGATTTATGTGAATATCGGGAGGGTGGTTTGTATGGGGACTACAAGAGGAACTGGTCCGATTCCTTTAAAAATTGGAATGATAATTTGTGAATACAAAGAACGATTACCTACCAAATTTCGAAAGAATGTCTGTTATAATACACTAATAAGAGTCACTTGAGTCAAATTATAGGGGACGTTTGTATGGGGGCTAGGTCTAAACATGGACCGATTTTTTCCCAATTTCGTCCTTGGGGCAAAAGAAGCTTAAGTTTCAAATTTCAGCCAAATCAGTTAATAATTGCGACCTGTATCGTGTTTACAATGTTTACATGGACGGACGGACTGACAGACGGACGGACGGACATCGCTAAATTGGCTCAAAAAGTTATTCTGAGTCGATCGGTATACTTAAAGCTGGGTCTAGGACCAATATTTCGAGTAGTTACAAACATCAGCACAAACTCATTATACCCTGTACCACAGAGTGGTGTAGGGTATAAAAATGTTGGGCCCCATAGAAATAAATTCATGGCTACGTGCCTAATATAAACAACAACAAATTTATTAATTGATATTGAAAATATTTAAGACCACTTTAAAACTTAAATTGTCACAAATATTTGAATATTGAAATTTTTTATAAAAAACTTTTAATAATTCATATCCTTTCTTAAAAGCTCTTTTGTTTAAACTGCAAACAATATTTTGGAATACATTTTCATTGTAAAAAAAAAACTTAAATTTAGAAAAAAAAAACTTACACGTTTTTGTGTACGTGCTAATAATGTGAATTTTGCGTGCAAATTATTATCAACTTCAGTATATAGAAAATTTTCTAATTTTCTTGGCAGGATTTCTAAAGATAATTTGATATTAGTTGCATGAAAATATTTTTCTTTTTTTGGAATATAAACACAATATAATAATGACTATCTGCAAATGTTGACCAAAAGTATGCTGAAAATTAAAAACAAAGAAATTTGATAAAGAAAAAATATTAAAAACAAATAGAAAAGTTATTTTAGACTTGGGCGAATCCACGGCATTGTGGAGGCCGTTTTTAAAAGATATTAAATTTTCTACAGTCGAAAAAATTAACAATTTTGATTAGAAAAATTTTATTTCGGGTAAAATTTTTTTTTTTTTTGTAATTTTTGTTAAAAAAAATAAAAAAATACCAATTTTAATTTTTTTAAACATATTTTTGAGCGACAAAAATACTTTGGAAGTAATTTTGTGGCTTACCAATGTTTTTAAAGCTCGGTGTAAACACGTGAATTTATTGCGAAACCAATCTGAAATTCTTATGTTGGTTATACATACACTCTAAAAAATGGTTTCAGTTTCCTACTATTTTTTTTTTTTATTTTTTTAAAAAAAAAAACGACACTCAGGCAATGCTGCCTATCAATTACTAATGTAACCGTGATGTTTCTTTCGGAAAGGGGATAGAAGAGAGATGAAAGATTTGAAAGATAGAAGAGCTTCAGTATGGCAACACTGTAATTGCTCGTGTTAATAATTTTGAGTACAGTTGTTGCATCGCCATCTGTTATTGATCTGGCGAATTATTTTTGAAGCTGTGTTTAATAGCCATTATTTTATTATTTTACTTCGTTGACGTTTTAGTGCTATTTATCAACGAAGGAGGGTGCTGCGATAAATATTAGTTATAAATAGAAACTAATAAATATCTGAAAAAATGTTGTTCTGCCTGAGCCAGGAATCGAACCCAGGCTTACTGGCTAGTAGTCCAACGCGCTAACCACTAAGCCACAGCACCCACTATATTATAAACTAGCAGGCCCGCCCGGAACTTTGTCACCGGTAATAAAAAAATACGGAATTAAAGAAGCATCAGGATTAGAGTTCCCATTTCTAAAATTGTCCCCTGCAGAATCTTTATTTTATTAAATTTTTATCGTTGAAGTCTTAAATAAAAACTATTTAAAACAAACAATAAAATTCAAACCGCCCCGTTTAGCCCGGAATCATGTTCGTTCCGGTAAAACAATTTCTTGAACATTTTCGAGCTTTTATATCGTTATTATTGATATCCCTTCATTCCCCGTATCATTCCATTCCCCGTTCTATTCCATTTCGTTCCCTGTTCTATTCGTTTCAATTCATTGAATTCCAATTCATTGCGTTCCATAACATGCGTTGAAGAAATAATGATTTTTTGGGCAGGAGGATCCCACATTTCCAGTTTCTATGACCAATATTTCAGGAGATAGAAAAGGTTACAAAGTTCACTTCTTTTCAACTATTTGCTCCATTAAAATCTGAATTTCCAAAAAGGGCGTTTTCAGAATGTTTTGAAATCGGATGAGTAGTCTTAAAGTTTTTTAATTTGAAGTCTTTTGACCCAAAGTGATCTTTAAAATGGGTGCGGCCAATGAAACCTACCTTAACTCACCCTGAAGGAGATTTATAAATATTAGTGAAATCATTTTTGAAACATCATAAAAGGTTTCGTCTATTTTAAAGTTTTACGTCGATGAACCCTAGGACCATTCTTAATATTGGAGAAAAAAATTTTTTAAACCGAATTAGTAGTTTCGGAGATTTTTAAATTTTACGTTTTTTTAACCAAAACTGGGCGTAGAAAGGGTGTGGTTGATGAAAGCTAGCCCATGTCCACCCTGAAGGACCATTCAAAATGTATATTGGCTATAAAATTTTTGAAATTGGATGAGTAGATTCATAATATTTAAATTTTACGTTTTTCGTGCCAAAAGTGGGCGTATAAATGGGCGTGGTCAATGAAACTCAGCATATTTCCACACTAAAGAACCATACTAAGCATTGGTGGAAAAATTTTGGAAATCATATGCGTAATTTAGGAGATTTTTAAACTTTAGGTTTTTTGGCCAAAAAGTAGGCGACGAAGTGGGCGTGATCGATGATTCCCAGCCTATGTCCACCCTGGAGGAACACTCTAAATATTGGTGAAAAAATGTTTGAAATCGGATGAGTAGTCTCATAGATATTTAAATTGTAAGTTGTTTGCCTAAAGTGGGCGTTAAAGTGGGCGTGGTCGAAAAATCCTACACTATGTCCACTCTGGAGGAGCACTCTAAATATTGGTAAAAGCATTTTTTAAATCGGATGAGTAGTTTCAAAGATATTTAAATTTTAAGTTTTTTGCCAAAAGTGGGCGTAGAAGTGGGCGTGGTCGATGAAACCCAGCATATGTCCATCTTGAAGGACCATTCCAAGTATGTATTGGTAAAAAAAATTTTGAAATCGGTTTAGTAGTTTTGAAGATTTTTAAATTTTACGTTTTTTGTCAAAAAGTGGGCGTAGAAGTGGGCGTGGTCGATGAAACCTAGCCTATGTCCGTCCGGGAGGAACACTCTAAATATTGCTGAAAACTTTTTTGAAATCGGATGAGTAGTTCCGGAGATTACTTTCTACAAACAAACAAACAAAAAAACATACAAACCCCAGTATGCAAAATGAGTCGATATCGATTCGAAAAAGAATCGTTTTCTCTAAGAATTTCATCGATATCGAGTTCGAATGTCGATACAAAGCGTGTTTTCCTATGTGGCATGCAAGGTGATATAGAATCGAGCATTGGTACAGGATTCGATTCGATTTTTAATCGAAAAATTTCATGAATTTCGATACATTTGTTTTTTAATAATTTAGTTAATTGTTTTAAAAACGGTAAGAATTAAAAACAAGTAGAAAAATTAAATTCGACTTAATCGAATCTATGAATACCCTCCACAATGATATCTGATAGTAATTTTCTAAAAAAAATTCCAAAAAATTGCATTACAAATTTTTTATTAGAAATATGTATATTATTTTGAGTCAAACTTTCTTTTAATCAATCAAATTTTTTTGAGTGTAAAATTTTTTTGACTGTCAACATTTTTTTGAGTATGCCATTTCATTAAAAAAAAATAATAATAATGTGTACATTTTTTTTTGAGTGTAACATTTTTTTTGAGTGTAAATAATTTTTAGTGTACAATTTCTTTGAGTAACAAATTACTTTGTAAAATATTTTTGTTGTTTTATACCTATATGTAATACAAAAAAAAACTATTTCACATATTTTCTACTTTTTATATTACTATCCTCTTCTTTAAAAACCAAAAACAAATTAACATTCAATCATACACATACTTTATTTGATTTTTTCCCGTTACATACAGTAACACTAACAATAACAAAACAATAACAAATATTTACTTGTCTAACAACTAAACTGCACCCACGACATGAAAACAAACAACAACAAGTTTTACAAATCTGGTATTTCACCATGCCCTTAAAACTTGTTTAACGAGTTTTCAACAGTTTAAGGTGAAACAAATCTGAAATTCAATGCTTTGCTTATAACTTTTGAACCACTGAACCGATTTTGCTGAAATTCAAAACCAAACAGCCTTGGGGAACGACAAATATATATGCTAAGCTTCAGCCCCCTCAGAATTGTCTTTCGAAAGTTATAGTGGTTTTAATCTTGTAAATTCGAAAAATACCCTTGCCGAAATTTACTATTTTGCACATAACTTTTGAACCACTGGACCGATTTCGCTGGATTGCAATACCAACCTGACCCGGTAAATGTAGAACATATATGTCAAACTTCAGGAGCCTCCGTAAAGTCTTTCAAAAGTTAGCGTGTTTTCAACGGACAGACAGACAGACAGACGGACGGACGGACGGACGGACGGACGGACGGACATCGCTAGATCGACTTAAAATCGACCAAGGATCATGAATATATATACTTTATGGGGTCCTAGACCAATATTTCGATGTGTTACAAACGGAATGACAAACTTATATATACCCTCTATCACTAGAGTGGAGGGTATAAAAAATATTTTTTTACTTACTACTACTTACTTACAATTAACTAATTTTTACTAATTTAATTTATTTATTCTTTAAATTTAATTTTACCTAATTACTATTTTTATCTGCCTCACTTGAGATTTGAACTCTGAACTCGCAGTTTACTGGTTGAACGCCTTACTCCTTCAGCCAAAGTTTGATAATAAAAGTAGTTTTTTAAAATTACTTTTACTAAAATTTGAATTTTTTATTAATATTTGAATTGCCCTTAAATTATAATTTGTATTATTATTTGAATTACCCTGTTTTTATATTCATTTTATTTTAGGTGTGTTTTTTTCGAGTTTGTTATAAACTTCCCATACAAATTTAAGTAGATATACACTTGATAAGTAGGGATATTTATATATTCTTAAAAGTTAAGTATTTAAAAAAAGTGGTGCCAAATCTTGAAATTTTCGTTTATATCACTTACCAACACTTTTTTTTATTTTGAAAAGTCAACAAAAAAATAAATAAATTACAAAAATTAATTTCAACAATTTTATTTCACAACAAAAAAATAAATATTAAATTTTTTTTATAAATTCTATTAATTAAATAAAAATATCTTCAATAAAAAATAATAAATAAAAAAGTGATACCAAGTACATTCAACAAAATAAAAAGAGTTGCCAAAATTGGAAAGTTAAGTAGTGATATCGTTTTTTTACAATTAGTTATAGTTATATATAAAAAAATCGAAAAAAACACGCCTTTTGTTTTGACATACTTCTCCCAATTTGAAAATATTTTTATTTCAAAATATATATTAGTACAAACAAATTTCAAGTTGTGTATGGCCTAGTTGGTTAGCAGGTTCGGCAGCTTATGATTTGTAGATTTTTGGCCTTGGTTCAAACCCCGGTCGCGGATTTTTTTTTTATTTTTTTTTATTGTTCTAGAGTTAGATATTATTTTTTTTTAATAATAAAAGTAAAATTTGTGGAATTTTTGTAAAATTTAATAAAACTAAAACTCGATGTTATATTGAAAATAAATATTTTTTATGAAACAACAAATACGAGAATTCCTAAAATGTAGATTGGAAATCATATCGAAATCGATTAGTTTTTCAATAAAAATATGAGTTCGAGAAACGTTAAAATATCGACTGTATATAATATCGACTTCGAATCGTTATTGCGGAAAAGCCTCGAAAAAACTTCGAAAAAATTGTCGCCACGAAACTGTGCAGACTGGGACATTACCTCTTTATAATATTAGTATAGATATACAGTGGGCGACAATACATTGGAAACTTTTTTATAGTAGATGAAATTTCATGGGAAGTGTTCCGCGGAGATAAGCAACCTTATTCCGGTAGTACGTATATTTACCCGTAGTACTCGCTTATCGAATAGGGCACACCCTTTCGTTATTGACTGGTCAGTTGATCGTACTACACATTACAGAGAAAATTCGTTTTTCGGTCGAACAATTCGTATGTGGAATAAACTACCAGCTAAAGTATTTCCTGCTATTTTTGATATTCATAAATTTAAGACAAACGTCCATAGACACTACTCCCTCTTTCCTCTCTCCTAACCTTATTTTCCTTCCACCAACACAATGCATTGCATTTATAGGGGACATCCCCTGAGTGTTGGTCAAACAAAAAAAAAAAAAAATAGCATCCAGAATGGAAAAATAATGAATGTGTTACGAGGGTCGATGTGAAAAAGGAAAAAATTTATGGACATTTTTCAGAACATTTTTAAAAAATATTTCTGGGTCGATTTTTTCCAAGCTAAAACATTAGAAATTTAAAAAAAGGTCCAGTAGTTTTTACTCAGTGATCAAATAATTTTTCTAGCAACCCAAACAAACAGTGGAATTTTTTAAGTACAGTAGCAAAAATCCACAATTTTTGACCTCCAATTCTTTTGACCACCAATTTTTTGTAAACAAAGAAAAGATGTTATTATTTATTAATTTTAGTACACTTAAGTATATGCTAAGGATATATTAAGATAATTTTAATTTTTCTTTGTTAACAAAAAATTGGTGGTCAAAAGAATTGGAGGTCAAAAAATGTGGATTTTTGCTACTGTACTTAAAAAATTCCACTGTTTGTTTGGAAATATTTTTTAAAAATGCTCTGAAAAATGTCTATAAATTTTTTCATTTTCCACATCGACCCTCGTAACACATTCATTATTTTCCCAATCTGGACGCTATTAAGCTAAAATTAAAGCTAGATAAATTACCTACATAACGTTTTTTTATAATACTTGTTTGATAATTATAAAGTTTAGTTTTGTTAACTTTGTCTTTAACAAATTTCATCTACTATAAAAAAGTTTCCAATGTATTGTCGCCCACTGTAGATTTAACATATCCTTAATCCTGGTCTCACACAATTACACAAACGACAATTATTCTATTTACTTTTTGTACAATGTTTAACCAAGTAATCTACGAGATTGCCAACTTGTGCATGTGTGCCAGTTTAAAGTGTTGCTGCATTGTGTACAAAATGTTTGTTTGGCTAAATTTGGTATTTGTTGTCATTTTACAGGAAGAAAAGAAAATGGTTTTACTTAAGTAAATGCCACAATGTTTTGTTGTTGTTGTTGTTTGGTTCCTGAAATCTTTTGTGGTTTAATGAAAATAAACTTTTAAGTAAAATTACAAAATACGTGTAAACGGATAAACAACCAACACTTCCTAAACCAGCAGTAACAACAAAAACACTAAAAAACTATTACAATTCCAACACAATATCAACAATGATAGCAAAATATAAAGAAGATGATCAGGGGGATAATGATGCTGATGACGACAATGGTGATGATGATGATGATGATAGTAATGTCTAGGTCAGTAAATTGCAATTTTCAGTGGTAAACTTTGATTTTATAAGGATTTAAGTTCGTTCTTACAACTTACGTGTTAAAATAAGAAATTTTTCATGGTTTGAAATGAAATCACGTTTTAAATAACAAAACATAAGTAATTATTTTTAAATTGGAGTTTGTAAATTGTTAAAAAGAAAACAATCTATTTTTGATGTTTAAAAGTTTAATTGACACTCGAATACAAAATATTTTTTTTTTATTTGTCTACATTAGGTAGGATCGTTTTTTTTTTATCGATTTTCAATAACGGATAGAACACAAGTTTTGTGTTTTTTATGCCAGTTCTAAAAGTGCGTTTACCCGAGATATTAAACTGCTAGAGCTTAAAGAAAATACAGCTCTGTGAATCTTTTCTTGTGACATTTCCTGTTGTCATTTCAAATCACATTACTAATAATAATAATAATAATAATATAATAATAGTTTTGATCACTTGATCAATTATTTTTATTTATTTTTTCCATTTATTTACAACTCATTTTTAATAAATTCACCCTAACCGAGAACTGGTAACAATGACCGTCGTCTCGTTGTAGCGAAAAAAACCAAGGGTTCTGGCGGGAATCGAACTCACGACCTCCACGTTGAAAGGCTAGCACGCTACCAACTTGCCTACGGGGGACCCCTAAAAAATTCAGAAATTGTTACTATATTTACAATTTTTAGAATTGGAAAAAAAGTTATTCAATTATCAACTTCACATTTTCAAAAATTTATAATAAGTTGCAAATAATTAATATAATAATATTAATTGTATTGTCTATATGACATTACCAAAACTAAAAACCTAAAATCACATTACTATAAAACGTATTATTACACAAAACAAAAACCTTGTTAAATTACTATAAAAAGTCTCGTAATTCCTTTTGACTAATATGTGACAGTTTTCCTTGTTTTTTAACAAACAAATTTCGATCGACATTTACATTTTTTGTAATTTTACAATATTTTTTGTACTTTTGCAAATTTTCAAGATAGTTTTACAAAAAAAAAATCTAGCAAATTCACGAGAATTCGTTGTAAGTTTTATTGCTCCGAAAAAGTTGTAAATTTACCAAATTGTTGGCAAAAATGCCTCCGAATTTTGTATTCTTGCCCAAAACATTAAATCGATAATGTTTTGCGGAAGATTTTGGTGTACTTGCCAAAGCAAAGTTTTTTTTAAGAAAAAATAATGTTATATTACTTTGATATTCCACGCAAAACGAAGTGAAATATCAGTCGAGGACTCCATTATAAAACCAAAAGAGCTGTACATTTCGTAAGTGAGTGAAAAATAAGTGCAAAAGAGTGTTTTCACATTTTGGAGAGTATAAAAGATTTGGCACCAAAGAATATAACACTCTCCCTTGTTTTATGTACATTTGATAAACAAATGGAAAACTTTTATGCGAAAAGCTTAGACTTGGTGAAAAAGTAGTTTTGGTAAAAAAAAATATTTTTTTTTCACGAAAAACAAAATTATGTTAAAAAAAATTTAATGAACCCAAAATTTTTGGTGAAAAAAAAAATTTGATGAAAAAAAGTTTTTGATGAAAAGAAAAATTTTTTGATGTAAAAAAAAATTGATGAAAAAAAATTTTTTGCTGAGAAAAAAATTGATAATAAAAAATTTGATGAAAAAAAATTGATAAAAAAAATTTGATGAAAAAAATTGATGAAAAAAATATGATAAAAAAATTTGATGAAAAAAAAAAAAAAATAATGAAAAAAATTGTTGAAAAAAAAAAATTGATGAACAAAATTTGATAAAAAAAAAAATTATAAAAAAAAAAAAAAAAAAAAAAAATTATGAAAAAATTTATGGAAAAAAAAAATTGATGAAAAAAAAATTAATGAAAAAAAAAATTTGATGAAAAAAAAATTTTATAAACAAAAAAATTATGAAAAAAAGTATGATGAAAAAAAAAAATTTATGAAAAAAAAAAAAATTTGATGAAAAAAAAGAAAATTTATGAAAAAAAAAAAATTGATGAAAAAAAAAATTTGATGAAAAAAAAAGAAAACTTATGAAAAAAAAAAAAAAAAATGGTGAAAAAAAATTTTTTTTGTTGAAAAATAATTATTAGAGTTCGTTTTAAATTTTTTTTTTTTTGATTTTGATTTCTGGATATCATCACTTTTTAGAAGGTTTTTGGATCAATAAAAATAATGGCGTATTTTTTTTTTAATTCCAACTCCTTTCCGTGCCTATAGGCGACTCAAATCACGGATTTTGGGTCCCTTTTCACATACAACAAAAACGGCTAAATGTATTTCAAATCTGACTTCAGTATTCGATTCCACGGGAAAACTTAGGCCCATAAGCTTTTTTTAGTGTTTGGAATGCACCAGAATGCATAATTAGAGTGGTCCAAAAAAATAATTTTTTTAAAAAAAATAAAATATTTTCTTTGTTAATATACAATTTAAAAAAATACTTACATCTGAGAAAAATGGTCCATTTTAATTTTGTAGTTACCCGTTCAAAAGCACGGGAAGGAGTTGGAATTTAAAACAAAAAAATACGCCACCTTTTAAAAAGTTATAATATCCAAAAATCTATTTTTCAAAATTAACTCTAATAATTATGTTACTTTTTATTCACCAGCTGGTGAAAAACGGTTTTATTCACCACGAGCTGAATTATTATCCAAGTTACAAACACAAGTTATTAAAATTTTTGGTTTTAAGAAAATGAAAATAGTAATTCTTGTTTTCTTTTTCGTTAATTGTTAGCTTATAGAGTCAAACTGAGGTGGCGTCGCAACTTTTTTAAAATTAGACCAGCCTAAAAACATTATCATGTTAAAAACTTGTAAAATTACAGAAAAGCTCGTTATTTTTACTAGAAATTCTTGTAAGATAAGAGGTAACAAAAAATCTAGAAAAGTCACGAAACCTCCTTGTAAGTTTTATCGCGTCAAAAAAATTTTTAATTTACAATTTTATTGGTAAAAAAGTGTAAAATTACAAAATTATTGGAAAAAAAGCTTGTAAAATTACTAGGAATTCTTGTCAAACTGGAGGTAGAAAAAAAAAAAGTTACAAACTTCTCTTGTCATTTTGCAAGTTTTTTTTAAGTATTTACCATTTTTTTGTAATTTTAAAGATTTTTAGAAGGTTATTCAATTATTTTTAATTTGAAGGCAATATTTTGTTTAATAAAAAATTATAACAAACGCAATTTTTTATTTTGTTTTAGAGATGATATTTTAGAATGCTAGAGGTGACATATTTTGGATTTTTCTATCGAGATTTGTCTCTCGTGTGAACGCATCTTAAAGATTTATATTGTACAGTACTGTAAATATAAACAAACTGCTTCATGACAACTTTCCAAATGTCTGACCTGTATGTTAATGACTAAATATTTACATACATAATCTCACAAGTAGTCGAACCTTCAAGCCAAATGCCAAAAGCTTGTTAGGTTTCCAGTAAATTTGGCAATTGATCACATAAATAAATAAGTATATGTATTGTAACATATGTGTGGTTTCCGTTCAACCAGGCGCGTATTCATCTCTAAGGTTTTGAGTGGGGAAGCATTTTTTTACTCAAAAATATTATGATTTTTTATTAGCAACATTTCCAAATTTTGAGTATTTATTCCTATAGAAATGATTACTTAAAAAAAAAAAAAATTAATAATTCAGAAACGCGTTTTACGTTTTTTTCGATAAAATCACATTTTAATTTTAAATTTCATAACAATTTTGAAATTTGCTTGTGTTTTCTTGTTTTAACGTTGCGAATGAGTATTATTAATTGCATAAATATTACACATACGCTCTGTTAAAACAATAAAATATAAGCAAATTACAAAATTTTTATGAACTTTAAAATTCAAATGCGATTTTCTCGAAAAAAAGGAAAACGCGTGTCTGATTTTTTTTTGTGTAGATGATTCTAAACTTTAGAAAAAAAAGTGGCCGGATATTTGATAAATTGACTTTTTTAAAAAATGGAAAATTTCAGAACGGGTTCTGAAAATTTTCAAAAAAAAAAAAAATAATAATCGATAGCCCATTCAAAACTATATAAGAATGTAAATTTATGAGATTGTGGTGCATTCCGTTTTAATGTGATAAATATAAATCAAGGCAACTCACCACTAATTTGACAATTTTTCCAATATTTGACCACGACTCCTAAGTCCAGTTTTTGAGAATTTGAAAAACCAAAAACGCAATTTTCTTAGTTCCATATAGGGCTATCCAAACAAACTATTCCGAAATTTACGGGACACATGTTTTTTTGCAGCGGGACATTTGGTGTGGAACATATAAAAAAAAATGTTTTAGTTTTTATTAAAAAAAAGTGCATCTGAGGGGAATCGAACCAACAATACAACACATTTTAAGCACAACACTCTACCACCAGGCTATAGCCGTACTTGCATTTTTTCGAACTTTATTGTTATTTAAAAATGTTCAAACACAAATAAGAGAAAAACTTCACACAATCTCACGATATTAGAATCTGTTTATTGTAGTGCCTACGGTCAGTACCGTAGTACCGGGAATACCGTTATTCCCGATTCTCGGTATTACCAAGAAATGGTACCGGTTTCCGGTTCTTAATTCCTTCCCGGTATTTCCGGGAATACCGGTATTCCAGGTTCCGGTTCTGACGGTATTCCCAGGACTTCCCGTATGTATGTTTTGTAAAATTTTGTTCAACTAAAATTTTTTCTTTGCTTTTACCAAAAAAAAAAATAGAAAACATTGGAAAAACACCATTTCCATTTTATTTTTTGAATTAAAAAAAATAGTTACATAATTTTTAAATAATTTTAAAAATGCAACTAAATATTTCTGAAATACTGATTAAATAGTGTAATTTAAATATTTTATGGTATAGTATTTTTTTGGTTTTTGAGAACCGGCTCCAGATTCAGAACCGGGAATACCGGTATTCCCGGGAATATATCTAGAACCTGGAAACCGGTACCAGAACCGGGAATACTGAGAACCGGGAAATGAGGGGCACTGCTCGATATGCTTTTAAAATTGATAATGGATTTAAAGTAATTCAAATTTAACTCAATATTGAAATAAATAAGTTGTTTAGTTATGACTGAGTTTTAAATATTTATTTCACTGCATGTACAAGATTCGACCAGTGTAAAAAAAATAATCTGTGACAAAATGGGAGGCACTCCACTTACGTACATCACAGATATACATATCCTCCTTACTCATTTACATAATTATACACTGACAAACAAACAACTATCAATTATTACAAATGCAAACAAAACCTCCTACATACTTGGTCATATCTAGGAATATGTTTACATTTCTAAACACACAAACTAAAATATACTGTAGTCATGTATTGCAGGTTGGATCGCTTTGGCTGATTTTGGTAATTTCAAAGTACGAAGATCTAAACATACTTTGTGAAAAAATGCGTTTACTTAATTAATAGACAACACTGTGCTAGGTGAAAAAGGGAAAGGATACAAAACCAAATTGTAATTTGGTACTATGCGTTTTTTTATAAGAATTTTAAATTTTCGTTGACGTAATTTGATACCTTCCCCTATCTAGATTTTTGTTAACCACTTCATTATTTTTATATACATAAGTACCACAATTATTCGAATTATAGAATTTATTTTATCAGCTTTACTTAATTATTTATACGGTGCGTATTATTAATTTTATCATGTACACATTATATTAATAATACGCACCCTTTAACAGCGCATAAGGGTGCGTATTATTAATACTAAAATATATATTTAGTTTTAAGTAATTAAAATCGGTTGTTATATTTTCTCAACTATGTTTAATTGTTATATTTGAATTTTTTGATTTTTGAAAAAATAATTTTTCTTTTAAAACTAGGGGACCCGACACGGGCCGACAGACGTTGTCCTGTCCAAGTTTCAATAAATTTGCTTGTTATCGTTATGAACATTTGTGATTCTATTTATATTTTAATTCAAAATGAAATGTGTTTTATATAAATTTCTGGAGAAATGGCGAATACGGATCAAGCCAACGATTTTAATGATAATTACACTTTGCAACACAAGTTTTGAGTCCGGTTAGAAAAGTCTATTTTAAAAAAAGTTTTATTTTAAATTTCAAATTTTCAATAAATTTTTTGAAAGTCGATTTTAAAAACAAAAACAATTTGTATGGAAATAAAATTAAAAGCTTATTTTAAATATATTTTATTTTTCTATGGTAAGGCTGATAATTTTTCAATTATTTTTATCGAAAAAAATCAAATTTTTTTTTTATATTTGGGTTAACCAAAACGCTTGCTTTAACTTTTGCTCCGAAAATCTTAGGGGAATATCGGTTTTCTTAAATTTTTTTGTTCGAAAAATGCCTAAGAATCTAAGACATTTTCTATACGAATAATGTCGCAGAATCTAAGAAATTTATTATTCGAAAAATATCTCAGAATCTGAGACTTTTTCTATATGAAAAATGTCTTATAATCTGCAACTTTTTCTGTTCGAAAAATGTCTCAGAATCTAAGATATTTTCTATTCGAAAAATGTCTCGGAACCTAACGAAAAATGTATCAGAATCTGAAACATTTTCTATGCGAAAAATGACTCAGAATCTGACTCTTTTTCAGAATCTAAGATATTTTCTATTCAAAAAATGTCTCAACATCTGAAATATTTTCTATACGAAAAATGTCTCAGAATCTGAGACTTTTTTTTTCCCCCAGAATCTGTGACTTTGCTTAATCGGATAAAATTAAACCGAGGCGCACGGACGTCAAAGTTTCGAGAAAAGCCGAAATGGCCAAAATTAGGATGTATTTAATAATAGGATGTATTTAATAATAAAATGTTAGTGCTGTCATAAAAAGCTAAGATAGTTTTTTCTGTGTATTATGGGGTGAAAGTTCAATAAAAATTTTTTTTTGTTTATTTACATTTTTTTTTTAATTTTTTTTTTAAATTTGGTCATTTTGGCTTTTCCTCGAAACTATGATCTCCGTGTGCCTGGGGTTAATTTTATCCGATTTAGCTCAAATTTTTGCACAATTATTGCAACATCCAATGGCAAAAAATCCCGCTGCGCGCTCCTCGAAATTCAAATAAAAAAATATTACATACAAGAAAAAATCCACCCTATTGTACATTTACTAATTATATATTTTTTTTTTCTCTCTCTATTATATATATTTTTTCTCTCCCTTTTTAGAGCTTAATAATGTCTTAAAGTCGTAGCTGCTGCATATTAGCATGGAAAATGGAATTCTGGTCCTGGCAGTTTTGTTTTATTTTCGTATTTATTTTTTCTGCTCTACACCCTAAAAAATGAGTCCAGTTTCCTACTATAAATTGGGTAAATTTCAACAAATTCAAAAAATACACTACTATAAATTTAGTAAATTTTCAATATTTTTAAGTAAAATTACGCAATTTGTGTAAATTTACCCAATTAATAGTAGGAAACTGAAATCATTTTAATTAAAGTGTATTATTTTTACTACATATTTATTTTGAAATGTTCCTTTCAAAAAGTCTCTAATAAAAAAAAAAGAAGTTTTATTAATTTTATTTTCATTCCTTTTGAGGCATTAAATGTGTACTTTTGCGCATTCAAATTTTATTTTTACACACAAAATGAGTAAATTCCAAATGTTGCTAAACTTTTCCTACACATTTTGTGTGTATGCACTTTACAGCCAATGCGTAAAATTACACACTGTGTGTAATTTCACGAGCATAATGGGTAGGAAAACAGTTTCCTACCATTAAACTCAACACCAACTTGGAATAAAAGAAAATTTCGTTAAATTTTACCTTGGCTAGCGTACGGGGTCCCATGAATGGGACTTCTTCCCTTTAACTAGATCATTAAAAAATGCATATGCAAATTTGCAGGGGCCCATCTTAAATGCAGCATACTGCCCTTTTTAGCCTTTATCTTGCACGTATTTTATTATGAAAATTGTCTCATTCTGATAAAATTTACTGTTCTTTATTTTCTGTGTGTCAGTGTATATGCCTTCGTTTGTGCGTGTCTATGTTTTTGTTAAGCTTACAATACGAACTATTTCCTAGAAATTGTTTATACAAAATTGGAATTAATTTCACTTTGTCGATAGCTTAATTAGTTAATTTGTATGTACCGCCATGTCAGTTGTTGTAGTTTTATTTGTAGTTGTTGATGTGGTTGTCTTCGAATCCCTAATATTATACTAGGAAACAGAAACTATAACAACAAATAATATGGGTGGTAAATTATGTAGTTAAAGTAACTAAAAATATTTGCGCTAAGCGGACATGTATATTTACACAGAAAAAAATAACTTATATTTAAAAAAAAAAAATCTTAAAAACATGTAACTTCATTTTTGATAAAATCGGGTTTTAATGAAAAAGTTTATTTTTTTAATTAAAAAAACATACTGCAGTATACTGGTTAAATTAAAAAAAAAATAATTTTAAAAAATTGATTGGTTGAATAAACAAATAATTTGTGAATTAAGCGATTTTCGGATAATCACACAAATTCTCGTTATTTATTTAGTAAAATTTAATTTATTTCAATTGCAAAAATGGATATTTATAATAATTTGAAAAATGTCGAAAACCTGGGTCTAATGTATATTTTTTTCATGATATAATTTGCTCACGTTAGGCTTTCTTTGCTTAAAGTTAAAAAAAAATCGCCATATTCGAGACGTTATAAATGCGTAAATTGACCATTATTTATAGAACTTGTTACTTATTGCCAGTCTGAAAATCCTACATTTAAAAAAGAGTTTAACCTTTGGATATCTTGTTCCTTCTCTGATATAATTTTATCTGAAATTTTAAAAATTGGGTTTTCGTTATATGCATGGTATTTTCGCTATGAATGCCAATTTGATAAATTTTTTGTTTCTCTTTTATTTCATGGAAAAATTAATTTTTATTTTTAATTTTGGCTAAAAAGCCCGTCTAGTCGGCATACAAATTTTTGACATATTGCTAACACACCCTTTTTAAATTGCTTACATCATCATACAATTTTTCCAAATGTACTCAAGGAAATCTCAGCAGTTGGTTATCGGTTGTCTAAAAGCCGATGTCGGTGGATACTAGGGTGGCTCGTTTTTGGGCTCATCTCTTTGATCAAATTCTAATACCCGCCAAAAGTGTCGGTCCACTTAGGGTAACTCACATGCAAAATATCATTCCGATCGGAGTTTATCTTCTGTCTCCACTTTGAGCCTCAAAATTGGGGTTTTTGCAAAAAAGGACTTAAAAAAAAAATAAGTTTTTTTATTAAAATAATTAAAAAACTTTTTTTGTATAATATTTGATCGTAAATACTTAAATCTCAAATTTAAAGATTTTACGGTTTCATTAACCCGTTCAAACTTGATACCAAAAAAATGGCATGATTTTGGGGTCGTTCTCAAAACACCTTTTTTAAAATTTTAAAATTTTATTAAAAAAAAAATTTAAATATACCTTTTTTTCCTTCTGAAATCATTAAGAACACCTTGGAGATGAAAAATGTGAAATATGGCGAATATCCGTCGAGCAACTTTTTGGGAATCGCGGGGGGAATTTAGCGGATTTTAAGGAAATGTTGGTATTTTCAATAATTTGGATTAATAAAATCTTATAAATTTCATTTTTGAGCAAATAAACTGTTTATTGGTGTCGTAGCATTCTATTAGATATAAGTCTGTAGATGTAGGTCTGTCATGAAATCTTACCGATCTAGGACGTCTTTAGCCCACATTGGCTGGGGGTCAAAAATGACCACCGCAGAAAATTTGAAGTTTAGAGCTTAAATTTTGTGCTATAAACAAGTAAAAAATGGCTTCTGTGTTTTTTCCCCCAACTATAATTTTGTATTAGTATATTATCTTTAAAAAAATCGTTAACCCTTCTTTGTAGGGGGTCAAAAATGACCCATTCAAACGAGCCACCCTAGTGGACACTGCTGATTTGTCCTTGTGGACATTTATACAGTTATACGGTCCCGAATTTGGCAAACAACTTTTTTTTAACTTTAAGCTTAGATTTCAAAAGCCTGAAGTGATCAGCCAATTCTGAGGTTTAATTTTTAATCATCGCCAATCAAAGCTTTATACAAATTTGCTCTGGTCTCATGGTTTAAAATTGTTGGTGCTGCATTATGTATGACATAAACAGGGTGTTTTTTTTTTCTGTGTGTGCAAAAAGGGCAACTGTAATTGGTGTTAGTGTATGCATGAAACAATAAACATAATTGGTGTGAAGCTACTAAATAACTAAAGGATCTGAGGAAAATTGCTGTAATTTTGTACAAAGAAAATAGATTATACCAATTATGAAAATGATTACTTACCAGGCAGAGTCGCGGATCCACGGGGAACAGGAAATACACCCCCCCCCAAAATGATCGTGATTCGAATCAAAAAAAAGTAACAAAGAAAATGAAGAAGAAAGAAAGGAAAAATATGTAGAAAAAGAAAAGAAAGAAAAAAGAATAATCGGTAGCAAAAAATTACTCGAAATCTTAGATTTTTTTTTTATAGAAAACAAGTCTTGAAATATTATTTTTTTCATTCCAAATTTGAGAACCTGTGTAAATGCCGTATTTAAAACAAAAATCAACTGCCTAACATCGAGTGTCTATCGTTTTTAATCAAAATATCTACCAGATGAAACTTTTTAATCGATGTTATTTTTCTGTTATCTTCATTATAATAATGTTACAGATTTTTGGAAGAGATTGATATTATTTTTGATTTGAAGTCTGTATTTTGTTTAATAAAAAAATTATAACGTAAACAAATTTTTTTTTTTTAGAGATGATATTTGAAAATGCTAAAGTTGACAAATTTTCGATTTTGCTATTGAGAATTTCTTTCTTGTGTGAACGCACCTTTAGCCTTTCCCGAAAATAACCTCTTTTTGGAATTTCGCTTGGTAATAGCAAAAAAAATTATGCGTATTACAATGATAATGGAAAAAATAATACAAACAAATTTGTAGTCCGTCTATGCCTCCCTACACCCAGTTAAAATTCTAAACCGTATTGTATTTTATCGAAATTTTTTTTTAAGGTTGGGGTGTCTCGGCTTTTCGGCCATATCAGTGTTTTTAAATTTCGTTGTCCCCTTATGAAACAACGTGGACTTTCGGGAAAATTTCGATAACTCCCAAACTAACAGGATTATCCTCTAGAGAAAAAATACGTGTCGACTTAAATTTAATAAAGATTATTTCGTATTCATATGGGCATCGTAGGTCTAGGTCTTCATATAAACACCCCCCAAAATTTACACATTTTCATGAAAAAAGCATTTAACGAAGCGAAACTTTTACAAGGTTATGCCATTTTTATGTCATTAAAAAACTTTCTTCTCATATGTTAACATCATATAGTTTCTTAGAAAGAAATGGCTGAAAAATCCAAAAAAACGATTTTTTCGCCATTTTTTTGTCCCATGTTTTGAACCCCTAAATCGGCAATATGGCCGATAAGCCGAGACACCCCAACCTAAGAATTATCTCTCTTATATATATTTTACTTTTCATGCAAATCGGTTCATAAGGGTTTAGATGCTTCCCTTGTTAGTTAAACGAGGTTTAGTTAATCTGAAAATTGATTTTAGCTGTCATACCAAGTTTGTGAACATAATTTCTGCGGAATAGCTTAGTTTTGCTTAAAATGTTGGTCTTTAATGATATTATAAAAACTTAAACACTTTTCGCCGGAAAAATTCGAGTTTCTGACTACTTTAATCTAAGTTTAAACTTAATCCACATCTCAAAAACCCAGCCTAAGTGATAAACTTACAAATTAAAATTCAGCCTTCTAAATCAGCAGGGGCCAAAAATACGAAGGGTGACCTTCCAAAATCCAAAATCTCGACCTTGAAAATGTAATACATTGGTTTCCTCCTTCCTTATTTAAAGGTCGTGGCATAGCATGGAGAAAATATACATTCTATAATGCATACCTCATACAACACCACTACAACGTGCCTTTAAGGGGCTAGAATGTGCTATAAACATTGTCTGAATCAAATTTTACTAGGGGTTGTCAAATGTCAAAAGTTCATGCGAAAAGTGCCGAATGCTTAAAAATGTAAAAATATAATGTATTTTGGTGAAACATAATTTAACTTGTTATGGTAACTTTAAATTTTCTTTTTTTAAACATTTTGCTTATATCGCACGAACTTTTGACCTTTGACAACCCCTAGTAAAATTTGATTCAGAAGATTTTTTTAGAACAGTTTAACCCTTTAAACGTTCCAAAATGACCCCTAAAAATGGGAGATAGATGGTTAACATGTTCTAAGAAAAGAACCGCCATCAAATTTCACTGCAGACATTTATTGTCGTAATTTAGGTCAGAAGCAGATTTATAACATTTTTTGCGACTTATTTTACCCGACTTTGATAAAAAGAAATTTAATAGGATGTGATAATTTACAATTTTATTTTTTTAAGCATTTTGGGCTTTTTTGGGCGAACTTTTGGTCTTCGACAACCCCTACTGAAATTTGATGCCGAAAATTTTTGAAGAAAATTTTAACCCTTTACACATACGTTTTATTGGTGTTCTATAGAGTTGTCAGTCGATTAAGAATAATTCGATTAATCGATCAAACAAAACCCAACTTTTGTTCGAATAATTCAAAAATGACGATTTTCGAATAACGAATAAATCGATTAATTAATGTCGATTAATCGAACATTTTTTTTAAATAAAAAATTAAATAAATGCTTAGAATTTGATTTATTCTTATAAATTTTGAAAGATTTTATACAAAATGTAGGAAAGTTAAAATATATTGTAGCCATAGCCCTGGATATCACATCCATTATAGAATTAGAGTTTTTAATACATAATTTCGAAAAAATTAATAATTCTTTTGCATCAGACTTACTAAAACGTATTAAAATAAGAATTAATGAGAGACGTATAAAAGTGTTAAATACACTAATAATTTTTCTAAATTCTTAAAATTTTCCGAGCAATGAAAGTTTCTTAAAATATTCTCCAAAAAGCGAAACAAAAGAATATGCAAATGAATTATACTCCAGATTGAAATAGAGGAAGTTATTAGTAATGAAAATAAAAATCTTTTATTTAAATAGTTCAATTTAAAGTATTAAAAATTCAGAAAATAAAAAGGACTTCAGCGATATATCAGACGATATGGTATAATTGGATAAATCTGAAAAAGAAGAGAAAAATTAGATAAACTTTTTTATGCTCTTCTTACTATATCACTTACGTCAACAATTAGCGAAAGAGTGTTTTCAAAATCTGATTTAATAAAAACAAAAACCAAAAATCGTTTGAAAGCAAAAAAACTGAGTCAACTTTTATTTTTAAAAGATTTTTTCTTAAGAACAACTTAAATTGTCTTATTTGACAAAAATTAAAATCATTTTTGATATATTTTGTCTGAATACTTCAAATAATAATTTGTATTTGAATTATTTCTCAACAAGTATTAAAATCGACATCCATTAATTAAAAGTGATCTCAGTTATTTAATTTTTAAGTTTTATTAACTTTTAACTATTTTAAGTTTTGTTGTATTCGTTAATAAAAATTTTAACTTTCTTATTTCAAGTTTTTTTTTATATGAATTGTTTATTTTTTTGTTAATAAAAATATTTTTTAAAATAATTTTTTTGTTCGTTATTCTCTTCGATTAATCGAATAAATTTTGATCTTTAATCGTTTGATCGAACGAGGAAAAACAATTATTTGAATTATTCGAACAAAGTTGAAAGTCGAATAATTGACAACTCTAGTGTTCTATGAAGATATTTTAAAAAAGTACCAAAATGACCCCAAAAAATGGAGGAAAGAGGGCTAATACATTCTAAGAAAAGAACTGTCATCAAATTTTACTGAAGATATGTCTTAACATTATTTACCTCAGAATTTGATTTAATACTTATTTTTTGACTTATTCAAAACGCATTTAAAAAAAATTAAAAACTTCAGTGGGCCATTAAAAATAAAATCGAGCTAAGTTTTCAAAAGTCTTCGTAGGTTTAAGTCTTCTATTGGTATACTTTCTTTTTTTTTGGTCCCGTTCAAGATACACTCGAAGACCGAAAATTTGTGGCACAGTGTAATTTTGCTGAAACTCTGTATTATGCAATGAACAAATTCAAGAAAAAAAAAAATGGTTTTCAGTAATATGATACAAAATACTTTAATGCAATAATATCTCCTTCCCCTTGCATTTTTAAACTTTTAAAATATAATTAACTCAAAAATTACTTAAAAACTTAATAAAAAATTAGGCAATTTTTTATTAGAAACTATTTATTTTTAAATGCTTTAATCACTCCCATTAGGTAACTAACTATTTTACTTCTTGTTGGTAATGGGCTTTTACTCCTTATTAGTAATCCGAGTCAGTAACTATTTATTTATCTCCATACACTTCACTACTTGTTTTTCTTTTTTCCCTTGTTAAAATAAGTTGTGTTTGATTCAATTAAATAACTCCTTATTAACATTTGTTTCGGATTACAACCGCAAAAATCAAGAATTTTTCTCAGGAATTTTTTGAAGAAAAATTTAACAGGATCTAATTTAAAAAAAAAAAAAAAATTGGGCCTCCTAAAGAAAACAAATCCTGGATACACCCCTGGTCAAAGATATAAAAATAATATATATTATGATAAAATTGTAGTAATTAATAGCAACTAAGGTAACTACTAAAAATTTTAGAGAGATATTTACAAAAACTAAAAAAAAAAAAAAAAATTTTGTAAAGACAGTTGAACTCAGGCTATAATACATTCATATAAAATTTACAATTAATGCAAACAATTCAAAAAAGCCAAAAATTTGGCTCCAAAACCAACACTAAAAATGTACTTAAGTCACTTTTCAAGTTTCACTAAAATTGTCTTACAAATTGCATCGTTTTTGTTTATTTTCTTTTGTACTTACAAGGGAAGTCTCCCTGGTGTCACCCTCCGATCTTCATGAAATTTGGATATGTTGTTAAGAACGAAAATTAATTCGACCCGTATTTTTTTTTAGCGGCCCAAACTCATTTTTAGGGGGGGTCGATTTGTATGGGAGGAAATTGACCTTTTTCAGTTTTTTACGATTTACGCCTATTTAAACAAAATTAATATAGGCATGTGTGGTATCAGATTAAAGGTATTAAAAATGCCTATCTCGTGGTGCTAACAACGGGCCAAAGAAGTTAATATTTTTCGACTAATTAACAAAAATGTCCTAAAATTTTGGTATTTTACTCAATATGAAGAAAAGTTGTGCATGTTTGGACACGTTCTTAGATAGGTTTTCCAAAGACCATTCATTTGGTATGTCACATGACTAGGTTTCTTTGCATAATATAGGAGATAAACGAAAAAAACTGAAAAATGGCCTTGTCTTCCCCCCTCCTTTTTACCCCCTAAATATGTATTTGTTAAATCCTTCATTTATATTATATTGTTAAATCCTTCATTTAAATTCCCCTTACATCCCTTTATTTGTTACCTTAAAATCTCAAGCATTAACATAATTGCGAGTTTTTACTTATAGTTCGGTGCAAAATAGTTTAAATGAGGGGGAAAACACAACGAAATTATAATCCCCGTTACAAAACCATTAAAAAATTTTACACATGCTCGTACATATCGTTAGGTGACCTGTAAAAACACATAACTTACAAAGACATTCAAATTTATAAATAAGACTGTGCTCAAATTCGAAGCATTTTTGTAACAAGATGGGCTGAATACAATAAAATCAATGGTGTTAGCCATTTTTCGCAGATAGCGCTCGTATTCGCGATATTCGCGGTTCAAAATTTTGATTTCAAGTACAATAAAAATTATATTTTTAAACTTATGCAATAATTTTTAAATTTAAAACTACTCAACTCTGTTAATTAGCATAACAAACCATAATGCTGTGAAATTTTTCGCGAAAAATATTTTTTGTTCACGAAAAATCTTGTGTTTTTGTGCAAAACATTTTTCAATGCAATTATTTTTAGTTTAATTTGAATTTACAACACTCATCTGATAAAGCGAGTTCGTTTACACTAAATCCCATTGTAACATCAGTTTCTTTTTTATTTTGATATTAATTTATGTAAATGTGTAGAATACGATATATTACAGACACAACATTTTTGGAAAAAACTAATTTTTTCACGGAATTTTTTTTTTTCGCCGAAAAATATTTTTTGCGATAAAAACAATGCATTTTTAAATTTATATTTAAAAACTATCCCAAAAGCATGAAAATTTCATTTTTTTTCGTACTTAAGCTTTACAATTAGCTTTACCAGCAAAGTGCCCAGCTTGTTAATTTTTGTGACAAGCACAGTGTAATTATTGATCCTTAAAAAAAAAAAAATAAAAAAAAATTAATAAGCATTTTTATCAAATTAACACCTTAATCAAGTTTGGTATATTCAGAATATCATTTAATAGAGTTTTATTCTTCTCCTGGAAAATGTGGGTTTGCATTTCAGCTAACGATATATTAGAGTGCATTCTAACTAAGCATTTTCTTCGAAAATATTTTTCTTTAAATTTAATTATGAAATTTAAAAATTCTTTTTTATGAAATCATAAACTGTACCAACCAATTTACAACACCCCATGCAGAAAACAATGGACGGGAGCGGGCTGGCAAAGTATTTTAAATGGCAACTTATGTGCTGAAAAAACATCACAGTTAAGTACTCTCCCAGTGTTCAAAATGATAACCGCTGCAAACGGTATGCCATTGCTATTTTTAAGATCTTTGAAAGAGGTTTAAAACCAAAACACATGATACTATTAATGAACTTTTAGAACAAAAAATGCCTGCAAATTTTGTACTCTTGCCCAAAACATTAAATCATGATAATGTTTTGCGGAAGATTTGGGTGTACTTGCCAAACCAAAGTTTTTTTCAGAAAAAATAATGTTATATTACTTTGCTTTTCCATGCACAACGAATTGAAATATCAGTCGACGACCCTATTAAAAAACCAAAAGAGCTGTACATTTGGTAAATGAGGGCAAAAATAAGTGGAAAAAGCGTTTTTACATTTTGGAGAGTATAAAAGATTCGGCACCAAAGAATATAACACTCTCACTTGTTTTATGTACATTTGAAAAACAAATGAAAAATTTGTATGCGAAAAGCTCAGACTTGGTGAAAAAGTAGTTTTGGTAAAAAAAAATGATTTTTTTTTCACGAAAAGCAAAATTATGTTAAAAAAAAATTAATGAACCTAATGAAAAGAAAAAGTTTTTGATGTAAAAAAAAAAAAATTTTTTTGGTGAGAAAAAAAAATTGATAATAAAAAATTTGATAAACAAATTTCATGAAAAAATATAATAAAAAAAATTAAAAAAAAAAAATTTTGATGAAAAAAAAATTTGATGAAAAAAAATTTATGAAAAAAAAATTTGATGAAAAACAAAAAAATTGATGAAAAAAAAATTTTGATAAAAAAAAAAATTTAATAAAAAAAAAAATTTGATGAAAAAAAATTAATGAAAAAAAATTTATGAAAAAAAAAAAATTTGGTGAAAAAACAAAAAAAAAATTGATGAAAAAAAATATGAAAAAAAAAAATTTTTGGTGAGAAAAAAAATTGATAATATAAAATTTGATAAACAAATTTCATGAAAAATATATAATAAAAAAAAATATAAAAAAAAAAAATTTAAAAATAAAATTTTGATGAAAAAAAATTTAATGAAAAAAAATTTGATGAAAAAACAAAAAAATTGATGAGAAAAAAATTTGATAAAAAAAAAAATTTTTTGATGAAAAAAAAAAATTTGATGAAAAAAAAAAATTAATAAAAAAAAATTAATGAAAACAAATTTGATGAAAAAACCAAAAATTTGATGAAAAAACAAAAAAAAATGATGAAAAAAAATTTTTGATGAAAAAAAAAAGTTTTTGATAAAAAAAATATGAAAAAAAAATTTGATGAAAACAAAAATTTGATGAAAAAAAGAAATTAATGAAAAAAAAAATTTGAAAAAAAAAAATTAATAAAAACAAGTAGAAAAATTAAATTCGACTTGGTCGAATCTATGAATACCCTCCACAATGTTATCTGATAGTAATTTTCTAAAAAAAATGCATTTCAAATTTTTATTAGAAATATATTATTTTGAGTAAAATTTTTTTGTGAGTGTAAAATTTTTTTGACTGTCAAAATTTTTTTGAGTGTGAATTTCATAAAAAAAAAAAAATAATTAAATTAAAAAAAAAAAATTTTTTTTTGAGTGTAAAATTTTTTTGAGTGTAAATATTTATTAGAAATATATTATTTTGAGTAAAATTTTTTTTGTGAGTGTAAAATTTTTTTGACTGTCAACATTTTTTTGAGTGTGAATTTCATTAAAAAAAAACAATTAAATTAAAAATTAAAAAAAACATTTTTTTTTTGAGTGTAACATTTTTTTGAGTGTAAATATTTTTTTTAGTGTACTATTTGTTTGAGTAACAAAATTACTTTGTAAAATATTTTTGTTGTTTTATACCTATACGTATATGTTAAAAAAATATATTTCACATATTTCCTTCATTTTATTTTACCATCCTAGTCTTTAAAAACCAAAAACAAACTAATATTTGATTTTTTTCCAAAAATACTTACTATACACCGTTACATACAGTTACAAAAACAAAAACAATAACAAATATTTACTTGTCTAACAACTAAACTGCACCCCACGGCAGGAAAACAAACAACAACAAGTTAAAAAAAAACTGGTATTTCACCATGCTTGTTAAAACTTGTTTAACGAGTTTCTACTGTTTAAGGTGAAAAAATCTGAAATTCAGAGCCTTGCTTATAACTTTTGAACCACTGAACCGATTTTGCTGAAATTCAAAACCAAATAGACTTGGGGAACGACAAAGATATGTAACACGTTTCAGCACCCTCAGCACTGTCTTTCGAAAGTTAGAGTGGTTTTAATCTCTAAAGTTCGCAAAATTCCCTTCCCGAAATTTACTCTTTTGCTCATAACTTTTGAACCACTGGACCGATTTGGCTGGATTGCAATACCAACCTGACCCGGTAAATACCCAACATATATGTCAAACTTCAGGAGCCTCCATAAAGTCTTTCAAAAGTTAGCGTGTTTTCAACGGACAGACAGACAGACGGACGGACGGACGGACGGACGGACATCGCTAGATCGACTTAAAATCGATCAAGGATCATGAATATATATACTTTATGGGGTCCTAGACCAATATTTCGATGTGTTACAAACGGAATGACAAACTTATATATACCCTCTATCACTAGAGTGGAGGGTATAAAAATTATGAAAAAAAAAATTATGAAATAAAAAAAATTGATAAAAAAAAAAAATTGATGAAAAAAAAATTTGATGAAAAAAAAATTGATGAAAAAAAAAAAATGATGAAAAAAAATTTTTTTTGTTGAAAAATAAAAAAAAATTATGTTACTTTTTATTCACCAGCTGGTGAAAAACGGTTTTATTCACCACGAGGTGAATTATTATCCAAGTTACAAACCCAAGTTATTAAAATGTTTGGTTTCAAGAAAATGAAAATAGTAATTCTTGTTTTCTTTTTCGTTAATTGTTACCTTTTATAGTCAAACTGAGGTCGCGTCCTGCAACTTTTTTAAAATTACCCGTGTAAAAAAATAATTATATCAAAACATATCTCCTTTGATAAAATCATATATGGATCATATCTAAATGGATATAATCAGATCTACTCCATATATATTCATATCTGCTTCAAATATGTTTTGATCCGTAAATTGAGTCTATCTGACAATTTTACATATATGAACATATCTGGAAATGTCTGATCATATATGCCATATATGCCAGATAGACTCAATTTACGGATCAAAACATATCTGAAGCAGATATGAATATATATGGAGTAGATCTGATTATATCCATTTAGATATGATCCATATATGTTTTTATCAAAGGAGATATGTTTTGATATAATTATTTTTTACACGGGTAGACACCAGCCTAAAAACATTATCATCCCGAGTAAAAAAGTTCCTATATAGTTGTATATAATTTTATAAACATCATATATGATTAAATAGAATTATATAGAATTTGATGCGAAAAATGAGTCGATAAAACTATATAAAATTTTATCAATGCTTCATATATTTTGATAAATTTTTATATAATTTTATGCGAAATTTGGACCCCTATTTTTATATAATAATAGCAAAATTATATAATTAGATATAATTATATAAAAATATATAAAATTGTATAAATCTGTATAAAACTATATAAAGTTACATAAAATTATATCAAATTTTATATAAATCATAAAATTTTGTTTTAATTATATATAATTATATATAATTTTATGTAACTTTATATAGTTTTATACAGTTTTATACAATTTTATATATTTTTATATAATTATATCAAACTATATAATTTTGCTATTATTATATAAAAATAGGGGTCCAAATTTCGCATAAAATTATATAAAAAATTTATCGAAATATATGAAACATTGATCAAATTTTATATAGTTTTATCGACTCATTTTTCGCATCAAATTCTATATAATTCTATTTAATCATATATTTTGTTTATAAAATTATATACAACTATATAGGAACTTTTTTACTCGGGATGTTAAAAAAAAAAAAATATATTTTAAATAAAACAAAAAAAACAAGTAGAAAAGTTAAATTCGACTTGGCCGAATCTATGAATACCCTCCACAATGCCCTTTTTAACTTATAGTAAATTTTCTAGAGTGAAAAAAAAAAAAATTTTGATTAGAAATATTTTATTTTGTGTAAAAAAACTTTTTTTTTTAACTATTTTTTGAAAAAAAAAAAAAAATAATTTACAAAATTTTTTTTGAGTGTAAAATTTTTTTTGAGTGTAAAATTTTTTTCGAGTGTATTTTTTTTTTCTTTTAGTGTAAAAATACTTTTGAGTGACAAAAATGCGTTGTAAAACATTTTTGTGACTTACCAATGTTTTTAAAACATGTTTAACGGGTTTTCAACACGTGAGTTTAAGGTGAGGCGAATCTGAAATTTACGGTTTTGCTAATAACTTTTGAACCACTGGACCGATTTAACTGAAATTCAATACGGATCAGCCAAAAGGAACGGCAAATATATATGCCATACTTCAGCACCCTCAGAATTGCCGTTCGAAAGTTACCGTGTGTTTTATCTCGTAAATTCCAGAAAAACCCTTGCCGAAATTCACTCATTTGCTTATAACTTTTGAACCACTGGACCGATTTCGCTGGATTGCAATACCAACCTGACCAGGTAAATGCCCAACATACATGCCAAACTTCAGGACCCTCCGTAAAGTCTTTCAAAAGTTAGCGTGTTTTCAACAGACAGACAGACAGACAGACAGACGGACAGACGGACGGACGGACGGACGGACGGACGGACGGACATCGCTAGATCGTCTTAGAATCGATCGAGGATCATGAATATATATACTTTATGGGGTCCTAGACCAATATTTCGAGGTGTTACAAACGGAATGACAAACTTATATATACCCTCTATCACTAGAGTGGAGGGTATAAAAACTTTGTTGAATACCCTAGTTTGTGTTTTTTTTTATACAATTAGTCATAACTTTGGCTATAACCCATATTTTTTCATTAAATCGTTATCTTTGTTAAGGTTCAGGCTTATAAAAGCAACCATAAAAAAAATATTTGTTACGATTTATGTTTTTTATGTTTTTCCGATCATTTTTCTTCTTAAAAAAAATCATTTTTTCCATATGTATGCTAATTTCACGTAACCTAATGAACTGATTGCAAAATGATGTGTGTAAGATTTGTTGCAAATATATATTCTTTAATTTGGTTGTCATTTTGAACAGATCGGATGTATATAACGAGAGATACAAGGAAAATAGTTAGGTTTCTGTCTGGGACGTTAGGATCATGTTAAGGTCAACGAAGACAGCTCTTCATGCGCTAGTGTCTGCTACCACAAGTTTACCACGTGTGTAGTGGTCATCATCGGTTTCGGTAAACTTGTAAATAATTGTAACCTGCCTGCTAAGCTTAGCTTCGGAGGTCGGTTTAGTTACTCAAAGGGAAGCTTCGGGAGACTAGATTTTTTGATTTGGAATGCAGTGTGATTTACACGGGCCGACAGACAAAAATCGGAAGAATGTTTTAGATTCGACTTTACACAAATTGGACTTTACCAAATTTACAGTTCTTTTTGTTTGGACTGCGTATTTAAAGCTTTTTGGTTTGAACTGCATCTTGATTTATAAAGAAAGTTGAATGGAGCAAGAATGATTTAGAAACCATCACGGATCAATATTATTTAAACTCATATTTTAATTTGTTTTGAATTAAATGGCAAATGAATGTAAAATTTTTTACATTAATTTTTTTGAGGCACGCTAATTTACACTTATATATATCATACACTAGAACCATTTTGTTACATAAATACTTACATGAAGATATAATACAAAAACCGGAAAGTATACTTAAGGTTATCTTTCCGTTTTTACATACACAAACAAAACAAAGGTATGTATATTCGAGAATTGTTACTATGTTTGTTTGCTTATTTACCTCTCTGCTGGTATTTTAAATCTTACAAAATTTTGGAACTGTGCATAATAACTAACAACATACATTCGTTTGGCTTTGTTTGGGTAAAGTACATGTGCATTAGGGGTATAACCAAAATAGGAACCTTTCATAACCGTATGGGCAATTTTATACTGATAACAAAAAATGTTATCCGGGGACATTTTGGTCCAAAAACCTTCGGCACCGATTGCAATTTCTAAAACACCATAAATTTACATTTTTTTATGTTTTATGGTCGGATTCTTTCCCATCCACCGCTTTTTGGCTTTTTGTCGTTTTACAACAAAAATGAAACAGTAACAAATTTATAAAATGGTTTTCGACACTAGAAATACGGGTTTTCCGAATAATTAAAAAAAATATTAGCGAAAACTTCATCGCGATTGGTGCCGAACCTTTTTTAACATTCGCGAAAAAAAGAACACACATTTCTTCTTGATTTTTCATGTACTTTCTCAATATGATAGGTCCTTTTTGATATTTGCAAAAAAACGCAAATGGTTATATCCCTAATGTGCATGTAACTAACTTAGCCATGATTTAGAAGAGTATGAGAGTCAAAGCATTTTTAAATATTTACCCTAGGTTCTCTTACAAATGGTTCATGTGGCTCCTCCTGTTTGTTGTCATTGTTCATATTATTATTGCTCTTAAGATGATACTGTAAAATCTTAGAAAGTGGTCCGCTGCATAGAATAACAGTTTTATGTAAGTTTTTGTGTTATTTTATGTCTACCGGTCGGTAAATTTAGCTTTTTACTTGTTGTTATGTAAAAAATGATGGCCAACCTTCTGATGACATTATGTTTCATTTGATTAGTTTATCATGTTTGGACACGGCATTGGGATCATCAAATAACTAGAATACTTTGAAAATACACTAACTTTCAAATGACAGTCTCAAACTTAGAATTACTAATAATAATTTAATTTTTTAGATCGATCTTAAATCTATATTGTAGGTCTTTATACATATATCTTTTTAACATTCAAGATTTTTTTTAAAAAATGTTAAAGTAAATTTCCCTTGGCAATTTCATAGAGCTTTCATTTAAACTAAATTTGAGCCAAATTCAATAATTTTTACAAGTGGATTTTTTTTTTTTTTTTAAATTTCCTCAAAAACTTTTTTGATTTATGGACTGAAAAAAAAAACTTCGTGATATAACTGAAATGGGTTCATTACTTTGTTTTCATTTAGCCAATTAAGGAATTCATAAGCTTAATTAAATATTATGAATATTGGTAACAAATTTTATAAAATTTGCTTTATTAGATTTGCGACACAAGTTAATTTTGTGATTTTTCAATTTTTTTTTACGAAACTTAAAATAAAATGTAATTGATTAATTATATATTTACTAAAATTTGAGTTGATTTAAATTAATTCGTGGTTTTACTAATATATTAAAATTTAAGGTTTTTGTGTAAAAGCTGAGTGTAATATAAATAAAAAAGATTGTGAATGTATATTTTTCACACTTGGTTTTGTAATTTTTTCATACTTTTCATTCGAAACTTAAAATGAAAAATACGAAAATCGATTTGTCGTTAGACTCGTTTGCAACTTTGTAGTAAATCGTTTCTATTTTTGCTAAATAATCTTGATTTTTGCTAAATAATCTTGACAATCCGAAAAATTCCGAAACACGTGTCGATTAAGTCTTGCAAAAATGACCAACATAAATAAATTTAAAACAAAAAAATAATTTTCTTTAAAATTATGCTATGAGAATATCATGGTTATAATTAGCAAAGAAAATAATGACCTCGAGCCAATATAAACATCCTCGAAAAAAAAATTTTTTTGTTTGATATTAACTAAAATCCGCACTGTTTCATATTATTTCGTTGTTTTTCTAATATATTACAATTTAAAGTTTTAGTAATGTGTGAGAAAACTAACAATAATTAAATCCCCATGGGACTATCTTGAAATCTCCAAAAAAAATATTTTTAAAGGGAAATTTTCCGTGGTGAAAAATTCTTCAATTGTAGTAAAATTTTGTGTGATAAAACTAAGTAAAACCCCAATGGAGCTATCTTGAAATTTAAAAAAAAAAAAAAAAATTTTAATGGGAAATTTCAATTTCCCATGGTGAAAAATTCTTCAATTTTATTTGATTCTTTGAAATTCTGTAAATACGAAAAAATTGATAGTATTAGTGATTCTGCTGTAAATATGAGTGTTGTGTTAGGGAAATTAACTAATTTATCAAAGCAAACGACGAATAATTTTTCTCCACGGGAATAAACTTCCTGAAACTTCCCATCAACCCGCCAATGGGACGTCTTTTATAAGACGTTTTGTTAAAACCATTAAAAAAAGTAAAATCGTATTTTTTCTACATGTAGCTACATGTGCCCATAGAATTGCAGTATCGTTGTATAATTTTTTGGATGAAGTACGATTTTGATCGTTTAGGGGCTTGTTTAACGACAATAACAAAAACAAAATACACACGTCCATCCAACAAGTGTATACTATACGCAACGCACCGCGTTGTAAAAATGTCAATGAAATTTATTGTTGTAACAAAAACAATTTACATAGAAATTTTGACAACGCGGCGAGCTATAAAATTAGGGATTGAAAAAATTTTCAGTGACGATTACACGTGACTCACCAAAAAATTGTTATTAATGAACATTTTCATTAATATTACTTTAAGTTTGCAATTTTCCTTCACATACCTACTGTTAATCAATGAATACTTTCATTCATATCATAAAAAACTTAATAAAACGTTTCAAAAAAGTTCTACGAATATTTTCCTTATTTTTATGTAAGTTTTCATTGAATGGAACTTTTATGGCGCCAGTTTCATTGATCAAATGAGACCTGCCTTCGATTGAAAAAGTGAGTCATTTTTCATTAGACTAATGTCAATTTTCATTATTTTACGAAACTTTTTTTTTAGGGTAAAAACTAAAAAAAAAATATCTTTCGATACATTTGCGAAATAAAAAAATAAAAAAGTTTCTGAAATCGTTTGAGCGGTTTTCGAATCTCGCCATTTGAAATTTGTCAAACAATTTATAAAAAAGAAGTGGTTACGTTAAAGAAATTTTTAAATATAAATTCTTACACAGGTTGACATGATCGGATTTGGCTCAACCCGAGTAAAATTTTAAGATATAATCATACATATCACGAATTCCACCAAAGAACACAAAAAAAAATATAATTTTCTGACCTTAGGTCTTTTTATTTTTTTTATATTTATAGCATATCCATTTTCAGATTTTCAAATTTTAAAAAAATAGCGATTATTTCGCTATTTTAAAAATCAAAAAAGTATGAAACTTTTAAGAGCCATGCACTGAAAGAATTTTGTTCATTACGGCTATGAAAACGTACATTGATTCTATGAAAAAAATCATTAGAAGTGAGCCAATGATGCCCTTCATAGAATCTATGAATCAAATTCATAGAAACCAGAAACCTATGAAAAAGTTCATAGGATATGGAAAAAAATTTTTATTATTCAATTCTATTTTTATTTATTTTATTATTTCAATTTTATTTATTTATATTTTATTTTTATTTATTTTTATTATTTTATTTATTTACAATTTTCTATTTTTAAAAATTTATTTTTTTAGCTTATCCCCACCGGGATTCGAACAGAGAACCTGTTGTTCGTGAAGCTTAGTCTCTAGCCACTTAGCTAAATTATATAAACAAGTAACAACACTTAAAATCAAATTTGATTATTATATTGAGTTTGTCTCTATGCTCTGTCACAATGCTCTGCCAAAAGCTTTGTGTGTGTTTGTAGAAAACAAATATTTTGTGTATTTACAAAAATGAAGCGTTATAAAACCAAGCGTTAGTTGGCGAGATTTTTCTTCTTTGGTGGCGCTGATAGCTAAGGCGTCGACAATTACCACTTTAACCGGTAGGTCTTGGGTTCGAGCCCCGGTCAGGGCAGCAATGATATTTTTTTTTATGTTTTTTTTTTATTTTTTTTTTATTTTTTTAATAAATTTATTCAACTACTTTAATTATTGTAACATTATTTTAATTATTAAAAAAATTAAAAGGCATAATGATGGCATTTTCTTCTATGAATGACATTCATTAATTCTATGAATTTTTTCTATGAATTTAATAAAATCAATGAATAAAATTCTATGAAATATTTCAGAATACTAATGAATATTCATTCAGCCAATGAATTATTTCATAGATTCTATGAATTTGGTTTTATGAAATTTGTTCATAGATATAATGAACAATAATTCTTTCAGTGTGGCTTCGAAAGTATTCATTCGAATTCTATCATTCAAAAAGCATTCAACACTAACAATCGTCCTTTTTTATACTAATTAGAGTTTTTTTCCCCGGACTTTTTCATTTCCCGGGAAAGCGGGATTTATTTTTAAATTTCCCGGGATCCCGGGAATTCCCGCAAAAACTAAAAACCTAAATTTGTTGTCAAAAAAATATACAAAAAACGTATTAATGCGATTACACTATTTATAATGTTTATTAATACCATAAAAATCTTATTTGGTACCTTTAAAACAAAAAAAAAATAATTTTCGAGAAAAACAGAACACTTTTTGTTACCCAGTTTTTATAAAAAATGGCCCAAATATGGGAAATAAAAGTATTTTTAAGGGAATATGTTTTTTCCCATTGCTTTATCTGTTTTAATAATAAAAATTCATCAATTATTTTAATTCATAAAGAATCATGTCTAGAGACATACATATTTTCTATAGAAACAAAAAATCATGCTGCAAATTTTTATAATTTTTACAATTGGTTCTCAACACTTAAATTTAAAACGCAATGAAACTGATTCAGAGGAATTTCTCAATTATGTATCTGAAACTGAATATTACTCTTTCAGAGAAATTAAATTATAAGAAATTTTACCCCAAACAATTACTTAAAACAAATAAGAGTGTTAAATTCGGCTGTGCCGAATCTTTTATACCCTCCACATTAGACTGCCCAGAAAAAAACAAAGTTGTTATTTTCTTGGGGGATACCTGCGAATTTTGTTCCTTTTTGTGCAAAAAAATTTCGGTTTTTTGGGGATTTTTAAAATAATATCTAGAGGTCGCGAACTCGCGTTTTATAACGATTTATTTTTTTTTGAGTTTTTTATTATTTTAAATTGTTAAATATGATTAATATGATAAAATATTAATAATTTCAGACAAAAAAAAAATAAATTAAAAATTATTTTTCCATGAGATGTCCATGAGATGTCTCCCAGCATCTAATAAAATGTTCTTTAATTAATTTAAAATTTCGCACACAGGTACACTATGGAGTAACTAAAATAAATTCGTTTTTAGTTTCGCGAAAATCCACGAATTCGCGAACGCGAATATATTCGCGAATTCACGGATTTTCTCGGAACTAACAACTGATTTATTTTAATAGCTTCATAGTGTTCATGTGTGCAAAATTTCAAATAAATTAAGGAAAATTTGACTAGATGCTGGGAGACATCTCATGGAATGAGCGATATTTAATTTTTAATTTAATTTTTTTTTTTGTCTGAAATTATTAATATTTTATAATATTAATCATATTTAACAATTTAAAATAATAAAAAACTCAAAAAAAAAAATAAATCTTTATAAAACGCGAGTTCGCGACCTCCAGATATTATTTTAAAAATCCCAAAAAAAACCGAAATTTTTTTGCACAAAAAGGAACAAAATTTGCAGGTATCCCCCAAAAAAATAAAAACTTCACTTTTTTCTGGGCAGTCTACTCCACATGCAAAAAAATAAAAAAAAAATCAGGGCGTTTTTTTTTTCAAGTTTATCATAATTTGAAAAAAAAAAAAATTATTCCACGTCCATAAAAGGGGGGACCGAAAAAAAAACACATATTCTTATTCTCAGGGTCCAAATGCAGGACTTTGAACTTCTTGTAGCTTTAAAATGTTGCATTTGTTAAACAAAAACACAAAAAATTATGTAAAAAATTATATTTTTCAGAGTTGGTTCTTCAAAGGGGAACTTTTTTCCCCCTGGTCCAGTTATACTCATTTAAGAACTTAACCTGCCTAGGAACATAAGACATATTTGTGCCAAACGTCGGGAGTCTAGCTCTTTTATTTTGGACTGCATCGTATTAACTACAGACGGACGGACAGACGGACGGACATCGCTAGAATGTCAAAGAATCGATCACTGATCATTAATTTATATATTTTATGGGATCCTAGATCGATACTTTGATGCGTTACACACGGAATGACAAAGTGAGTATACCCCATACTATAGTTAGAGGGTATAAAAATTAAAAATTCTGGTTCTAAAAGAAAAACCCGTTAATTCCAGAGTCATTCCTTACACAGACTTTGTATCAATTTATCGATTTAAAAAGAATCATGTCTAGAGACCTAAATATTTTCTACAGAAACAAAAAATCATACTGCAAATTTTTATAATGCAGGTCTCAGAAAGAAAGCTTTCAGCTTCTAAAAAAAGTACCATGTTCTGATAACACAGTGCAAAACCAAAATCGGAATAGGATAAAACCAAAAGCAAATTATAGCATAACAAAACACTGACAAGGGAAGTATCTCAACCCTTATGAACCGATTTGCCTGAAACTTAAAATATATATCAAAGACACAATTCTAAGGTTGGGGTGTCTCGGCTTATCGGCCATATCGGGGATTTAGGGGTTCAAAACATGGGTCAAAAAATGGCGAAAAATCGTTTTTTGAATTTTTCAGCCATTTTTTTTTAAGAAACTATATGATGTTTACATATGAGAAGAAAGGTTTTTTTAATGCCTATCCAATGGTGGCATAACCTTGTAAAAATTCGGCTTCTTTAAATATTTTTTTCAGGAAAATGTGTAAATTTTGTGGGGTACTTATATGAAGACATAGACCTACGATATCCATATGGATAAAAAATAATCTTTATTAAATTTAAGTCGACCCGTATTTTTGCCCTAGATGATATTCCTGTTAGTTCGGAAGTTATCAAAATTTTCCCGAAGGTCCACATGGTTTCATAAGGGGACAACGAAATTTTTAATCACAGATATGGCCGATAAGCCTAGACACACCAACCTTAAAATCGTCTCTTAAATATATATTTTAAGTTTCAGGCAAATCGGTTCATAAGGGTTGAGATACTTCCCTTGTGAGACTTTTGTTTTTGGTTCAGCGCTAGATTTTTTTTACACGCATTTGAAGTTGGTGAACTTTTTTTATAATTATAATAATAATTGCTTTAAAATTGTATGGCGTATGATTAATTTTGTAATTACCTTTTAATAACAATCATACGCAATGGTGAACAGTTGATTATTTTTAAAAATTTGGTTATTCAGTAAATTGCAGTGAAATTCATACCAGTTATAGCTAATGTAATTTCGAGCTTAAGTTAAGACGCAGAACCATCATGTCCAATAAGTGCACCACCAGGGGCCCCTAATGTAGGACGTGTTTAGTACACAAAAGCTTTAAATGCTTTAAAATCACCAACTTTAAATGCGTGTAAAATAAATCTAGCGCTGAACAAAAACGCCTTGAGGGTTTTATTTGCTTTTGATTTCATCCCATTCCGATTGGGAAAGTTTGATTTTGTATCACTGTGTAATTATATCCTATCGAAGATTTAGATATTGTGAGACATTTTTCATTTCGTAAGTCTCAGATTTTATGACATTTTTTAGTTAGAAGGTCTCTCTTGGAATACCTTTTAGGCCCTCCTTGGCCCTGCGTACGTTTCTGTCATCAATTATCAAGAATTTCAATAAAGTCTCAAAAAAAAACATGTGCAAAATAACACTGTAAGTAAAATTTAAACTTTTGAAATGACACACAAAAACGCCGAGACACCCCAACATATTTTTTGGTCATAGAATCCAGTGGTATACTCCGTTTTAAAAAGTTAGCTCAAAATAACGAGATATTTCGATTTTAAATTTGCAAATGTAGAGTAAAAATTAAATAAATCCAAAAAAAAAATATGTAAAATTCATCAAAATAAGAGCAATATTGTTCCATGTGCGCTTGAAAATGGACGTATATTATTTCTAGATATTAATTTTGACAAATAAAAAGTTTTTAACAAGTTTTTTAAGTTTTTTCATTCAAATAAAATGAAAAATCGCCTTAAATCTACTTCAAAATTAAAACCGAAATATCTCGGGATTTTGAGCTAACTTTTTAAAACAGGGTACACCACTGGTTTTTACGACCCAAAATTAGGTTAACGTGTCTCGGCGTTTCGGTGTGTCATTTTCACCTACTTACAGTGTAATTAATAGAAGTCGAAAAGTCAACAATTTCAAAGAAACTAAAATTCCCGGGAATTCCCGCCCTATTTCCCGGGTTTTCGGGATTGAAAATTTACGGGAATTCCCGAGAAATCCCGTCCCGAGAATTCCCGTGAAAACCTCTATTACCAATGCACTCAAAAAAATATTTTTTTAAAAAAGTACTTTTTTGATGCAAATGAAATTTTTAGATGCATTTTTCAAAACATTATCCCACTTCGATTTTTCTGAAACCTGCATAAATCTAAAGAAACAATTTTTTTACATAAAACTAAGTGCAGCTTTTTTTAAATCTTCGGGGTTTTCCAACTTTCGAAATTTTTTTAAAAACTACTTATGAGATTTTTCCATACATAAATAATAAATTTATCAGTATATCTGTAATTTCATCAAAAAAGTGTGTAACTTTGAAGAGCCATATCGTTGAAAGTATTAATTTGATTTTTACGATTCAAAAAGCATTTGACTACAACAATTGTCCTTTTGATATGAATACACACAAAAAAAAATTTAAATGTATTTTTAATGCAAATATAATGAATGCTGTTTTTAAAACTTTATCCCCTTCAATTTTTTTTGAAACCTGCATAAATAAAAAAAAATAATTATGTTACGTTTGATTCACCAGCTGGTGAAAAATTTAAAATTAAAAAAAAAAAATAGATAGAATAAAAAAAAAAAATAATTACCCTAAAAAAAATAACTGCAGTTTTTTTTACATAAAGACTTTACAAATATTACAATACAAATATTTTTTTAATAAAAATATTTTTTTTAACTGAATTTTTATTTAGTTCGGTTTGAGTCCATATTAATTATTTCTGAGAAATAATAATTGTTGTACAATGAGAAAATCTGAAAAAAAAAATCAAGCGACATTTGGAAAAATTGTTTGAAGATGTCAGCAATTTAATAAAGTGATGGTCAGCAGTATGTCAGGAGTAATTTTTTATAAAGGGATGGTCAGCAGTATGTCACGGGTGATTTTTTTGCCGCCTTGAATGAAAGGACAAGCACTAGCGGTAGGAGATATATAACTGTCAATATCCATGAATCCAACGTCAACCTTTACAATTTTTGGCTCAGACTAATTTTTGGTTTACGCAATTCGTAAAAAAGACAACAATCTACACAGAAAAAATTTGAAACGAATTTTAATCAACAAAAACGCGGATTCAATCAATTTTTTGAATTAAATTCCTCAAATTAAAAAAATTGTTATACCAATCATCAAATTGTAGGTGATTGAGTAAAATTTTTTTCAATCAATTATTTTTCCGATTTTGATCAAAAGATTGAACAATTTTTTATTTATAGTCAATCAAAATAATGATTGATTTAACAAACGAATTGTAAGCTTATGACAAAATCATCAAAAAATTCATCTTTTTTGCTTTCCAATATGTTGCTAACAATAAAAAAAGTAAAACCCGATTATTTTGAATATTTTTTAATTAATCTATTCAAATAAATTAAAGTGAAAAAAATCTGGTGTGTTGAAAATTTGTGATTCGACAGTTAAAGAAAATAACAAAAATTTTAATCAAAACATTGATTGACTCATTTAAATTTTGTTGATCAACATATTTAATTGAAAATTGTTAGCCAATACACTAAGAAAAAAAAATATTAAAATCAAACAGAAACAACTTTAAATTAAATATAAAACAGTGACGAAATAGAACAAAGTTTGTTTTTATTTAATTTAAATATGTTTCTAGTTGTTTTTAACATGACACGATTAGTAGACAACATTTTAAAATTAAGATGTAACAATATTGTTTTCAAATTGACCACGCTAAATTTAAATATGCAACAAATTTTAAATTAAAGTTGACCAATATTAATTTTAATATGCGACATTTTTTTCTTTTGCAGCTTTTTACTTACCTAAAAACCATGAACCTTAAAATAAAACAATACACATTTTTGTTTAAGTTTTTTTTTTTTTTTATTATTTTTACAATATTTTTTAATAACACAGCAAAAAAATTAACACTACTATAATTGTACATCTAAGGTAGAATTACATCCAAGGCTTTGGCTTTAAATATTGCTTGTTGGCTTTATTTTTTGCTATACATAAAAAAATCAAAGCCAAAGCCTTGGATGTACTTCTACCCTAATTGTAGCACTACATCTAATTACAACAAATGTAATTAAATACCAAAAATAAAAAATAAACACACTTAAATTAATACTATATACCATATATAACTAAAGTTTGAAGTTTTCACTTTCTGCCAATTACATACATCCCCTCCTCGTTTTCTTTGTCTTTATTTTTTTCACTTGGTTTTTTACTTTTTTTTCAATTTTATTTTTGTTTTTATTGTTAATAATATTCTTTTTCACTAATTTCACTAATTAATTTTTAATTTTACTTTAGTTAATTTAATTAATTTCACTTAAAACTCGTCACATGTAGAGATGTGAAAAATGTGCGTCTTTTTTTTTAATGAACAAATATTTTAACATTGTATCTACTTAAAATAAAATTGCCCAACTTTACTATATTTCTTGAAAAAAAAACTTTAAATGTCAAAAAACAAAATTGTTCAACTTTAAAATAACCACGAAAAATATTGTTTTTAATACAAATATTTGAATAAGATTTTTTTAAATTTTTAACGACTTTTAATGACAGCATATTAAATTTAAAGTGATCAATTTTAAATTAAAATTGAATGCAATTTTAAAACAAACATATTTTGTTTAAATCAATCAAAAACAATATTAAAATTTAAATTTTTCCAAAAATATGTAGCATACTTAAAATAAACATGAAAATATTTGATTTAAATATGTTTTTTTCCCTCAGTGTAGTTTTTTGTGTGTAATGGAGACAAGATTAATACATTTGAAGTTTCTGATTACTTATTGTTAGATTGTACGTCTCAATTAAAATACCGTTTGTAATGACAAAATTAAAATCTTTTTAATTTAAAATTCTTACTAACGAGATAAGTTAAGTTTTTATATTCAGATGATGAAGAATTATCCAGTTCTGAAGATGAGGAACCACTCAATCTCTGGAAGATGAATTGAATTCAGCTTTTTAAAAGACATAACCGGAATCTTAACCAAAATAAGAATTTAAACTGAATTCCATTCTAAAAAAACTATTTAAAAATAAAATTTTTCCATTGGAGTAAAATTTTTATTGATAACCGAAAATAACCGAAACCGATCGGTTATTCAATTTTTGATAACCGAAACCGCGGTTACTAAATTTATCGGTTATTCAGAAACTCTATGAGTAACCCCTATTCACCATTATTTCGTGTTGTATTTATTTGGCAGAAACTTAATCCATCTTAACTTTTAACAGAGTTGTATTTTTCCCATTGTTAACCCTTAGTAGGACTTTTCAACTCATAAGGTACATTGCAATTTAGTAATACTTCTAAGAATTAGAAATATGAAACAAAAATTCAAACCTAACGGACATTTTTCAAGACTTGAAAAGTCCTACTAAGGGTTAACAATGGGAAAAATACAACTCTGTTAAAAGTTAAGATGGATTAAGTTTCTGCCAAATAAATACAACACGAAATAATGGTGAATAGGGGTTACTCAACACAAAGAGGAGTAATTCCAATTCTTAATTTCTTCAAAAGTTTCATTTAGATGGCTAATTTTAATCTGACACACATTAAGTGTGTGGCAATCTAAGGAGTGCTGATGATGGAAGGGTGGCATCTTCCGAAAGCTGTCGACATCTCCACTTAGCCTGTGTTGTCACTTGATTTTTTTTTCAGATTTTCTCATTGTACAACAATTATTATTTCTCAGAAATAATTAATATGGACTCAAACCGAACTAAGTAAAAATTCAGTTATAAAATATACAGTCCAACAATATATAAACACAATTAATAATATTTTTTTTATTTAAAATTTTTATACAATTGTTTTTACATTTAAAACTTTACAATTACTAAAAATATAAATTTTTTACAAAGTGTTTTTGTCCATAAAAAAGTAAATCTTTCAAAAAAACATAAATTTAAAATCACTAAAATAGTTTTTCTATTTAAATTCATTTTTTTCAAAATGTTTTGGCATAACGAAATCTAAATCCATTTAAAAACAAATTTTAGCAACAAAAAAAAAATAAAACATTTAAAACTTTTGTTGCTGCCATACTTATGACTTAAAATTTGGACATTTCTGACATCTGAAATACTTCTGCATACAACATACATTTAGAATTGCTGTTGTCACTGTTTGCTTAATTTAACTTGAAGTCTTAGTTAAATATAATGGCTTGTATACAACATTTGGGTTAAGTTTTTGTAATTGTGTTTATTTCATTTTACTTTTAACAAGCTCCATATACGACGACATTTGTATTCCTCTTCCTACACACACACACAGCAGCTTCACACGATTCCTTGCTAAAAAAAAAAAAACACTAAACACCAACACAAACCAATAAAAGTAAAAATAACAACAAAACAAGAATCATAAAATAATCCACATACACTATGAATGAACATGTGCAGCAAAACAATGATATTGTTTGTTTTATTATTCTAAGGCTAAAAGTGCATTTCGCAAACAGAAACAGCACCATATTATGTTTAGAAGACACCAAAGTAAAATAGTTAAAATATATTTATACATACAAATACGAACATTTATGTACAAGGAAATAATAACAACAAAAAGTGATAAGAAGCTTTTAAATAAATACAGCTGAGTGCAATCAAATAGAAGTGTATGCCTAAATAATCTTACTTTGTTAAATATGCATAATAAATAAGTTAACATGTTGTTGGAAATCGTAACAGCTCAGTGAAAATTAGATAATATCGGTCCATTGTATGGAGGAGATTTTTTTGTTGGAAAAATCCTAAATTTTCCAAATATGCTATTTAAAAAAAATCAAATGGTGTAAAAGTTTCGCAAAATGCACTTTAAAACTGCATTTGCATATAAAATGCACTTTTGGAACACCAATATTCTTGAAGTTTACCAGATATTTAAGTTGACTTAAATACGATTAGTATGCCCCTTAGATTGTTCAAATGCGATAAGTAGTTTAGAAACTACAGCTGCCAAAAGTTCCACAGATTTTGCATTTTGTTTTTTTTACTTTTTTAAAAACGAAAATGCTTATGTAAAAGTTTCGCAAAATGCACTTTAAAACTGCATTTGCATATAAAATGCACTTTTGGAACACCAATATTCTTGAAGTTTACCAGATATTTAAGTTGACTTAAATACGATTAGTATGCCCCTTAGATTGTTCAAATGCGATAAGTAGTTTAGAAACTACAGCTGCCAAAAGTTCCACAGATTTTGCATTTTGTTTTTTTTACTTTTTTAAAAACGAAAATGCTTAATAAATTCGCGAGTTTTTTTGAATATTTTCGATCTGATGAATGAAATCTGTAAATCCATATAGAATCTGTATGAATGATATCGTAAGATCAGCGATAAAAAAAATGCATTAAATTACCAAATGTCTGGTGGAATGGCAGATATATGATATTTTTTATAGTTGTTGTCAAATTAAAATAAATTTTTGATGTTTTCTTATGAATTTTATCTGTTTTATATCGGTATATGTTGCATATTATTAATATTAACATGCACATTAATAATACGCACCGTATGTCGATCATGCTAAAATCAACTTATCTGCACTCAAAAAAAGACTTGGGAATTCAATACTAAAAATTTAGCTACGGGTACTAATGTTTTAGTTTAAAAGTTCCTTGTGCAGGTGTTGGTAAACAACACTAAAATTTATTACAAATATTTAGTACGTGAGAAATACTTATAAAATAGTACATATTACTGCATTTTAGTACAATTTTATTAAATAATAATAATTTAGCAAATAAAAATACTAATAATCAGATTTTTTGTTTTAATTAAGCATTAAACTCAAAAAAAAAACGTGAACTAAAATCTGGGGAAATTTACTCAATTTTGAGACAAAGAGGGAATGATTTGGCTCCAAAGATTTTTTTCTTGGTTTTATTTCACAATTTTCCCAAAAATAAGGAAAACAAAGTTATTTAATTTTAAGCCAATTTTAACTAGAAAATGGGGAAAATTATACTTCACATTTTAGAAATAGATTGGGTCTAGACCCTGAACCCATGGGTTCGGACCCCATTTAACTCGAGACCCCGTTGGGTCCTTTAAGGGTCCGTCCCCATAGATTTTGAACCAAAAATTGTGTCCGTTTCGCTCTAACTTGCTTAGTTTTTGAGATTCGGTAATAAGGGGCCTGAAAGGGTCTTGAGAATCTTAAAAACTGGATAACTCAAAAACTATTAATCGGAGGGCTTTCGGGTATTTTGCGAGTCAAGAGCTACAAAAATGCCGTTGGAACTTTTCTCGTGTTGGCAGTATTTACCGAGATATGTGCACACTGAAAAAAATAACTGTACTGAAATTAAATAAACACTGTTATTAATTTTAGTAAACAATTTTTTTTGGAATTTACTTCAACTTATCTTAATATAAGGTGGTTTTACTTAAAACAAAGAAAATAAACTTGAAGATAGTACATGCAAATACTTAAAAAAGCACAAAAGTGTTCCTTAATTTGTTTTTTAAGTTAAGTTTAATATTCTTTACATTTATGCCGAATTGATTGCATTTAAGAATAAATGGGTTTATTAAAAAATTTTGTATTACTTAAAAGAAAAAAAAATAAATTGTGAGCAAAAAAAATAAATAAGTATGTACTTTAGAGTGTCCCTTATTTTGGAAATGTTGGAAATCTTGAGACGGTACCCGCTCATTTTTTTCCTTTTGACTTAAAAATAACTCAGGAAAAATTTTACGCCCCTAGGACCACGCCTTCCCTACGCGACGGGGCCTTAAAGAGCGGGGCCTAAAAAATCATTTTTCCATACAAACCAAAAAAATTTTTTTTTTATTTTTAATTTTTTTGTTATTAATTATTATATTACTTGGTTTGCTTATTCACGACAAAAAATTTGATTTTGGAGGGATAAGTCTTTCAGCGCTAAAAAATTTTTCGCAAAAAAAAAATTTGGGCGGCCGGGGTCCTACAGTAAAAAATTTTTAAAAAATATTTTTTTTTAGTTTTGACCAGCAACGGTTTTAGTTGCTATGTTGCTTTAAATGATATATATTCCAAAAAAAAAATTATTCATATCTGTGACATCTTTATCTTTTTCGAAAAAAAAAATTTTGAGCCGTAGGAATCCTACGGTAAAAAATTTTTAAAAAATATTTTTTTTTAGTTTTGAAAAGCAATGGTTTTAGTTTTTATGTTGTTTTTAATGATATATATTCCAAAAAAAATATTATTCATATTTGTGACATTTTTATCGTGTATCGAAAAAAATCATCAATGCATTTTTTACCCTTTTTTAGAACACGATTAAGATGTCACAGATACAAAAAATATTTTTTTATGAATATATATCATTTAAAGCAACATAGCAGCTAAAACCGTTGCTGGTCAAAACTAAAAAAAAATATTTTTTAAAAATTTTTTACTGTAGGACCCCGGCGGCTCAAAATTTTTTTTTGCGAAAAATTTTTTAGCGCTGAAAGACTTATCCCACCAAAATCAAATTTTTTGTTGTGAATAAGCAAACCAAGTAATATAATAAATAATAACAAAAAAATTAAAAATCAAAAAAAAAATTTTTTGGTTTGTATGGAAAAATGATTTTTTAGGCCCCGCTCTTTAAGGGCCCGTCGCGTAGGGAAGGCGTGGTCCTAGGGGCGTAAAATTTTTCCTGAGTTATTTTTAAGTCAAAAGGAAAAAAATGAGCGGGTACCGTCTCAAGATTTCCAACATTTCCAAAATAAGGGACACTCTAATGTACTTACTTAAAAATACTATAGACATTTTCAAGACATTGAATCAAATAATTACTAATCTTTAATTCCAAAACGCATTTTCTTTAATTTAATCAATTTTTGTTTTAATTTAAGAAAAAAGTAATCTTTATTTTATTGATTTCATTGACTTTATTTGAATCCATATCCTCATCAGTTTAAAAAAGAATTTACTTAACGTAAGGAAAAACTACTTTAGGTATTTTGGGGACCCCATCTGGAGGCCCCATTTGGAGACCCCATGAGACACTAACTTTAAATCCAAATTTCGATTTTCGCGGAATTTTCAAATGCCTATAACTCTGCAAATACTGCAGATGCGAAAAAAATTCTAAGGACATTTTTGTAGTCCTTAACTTGTAGAATATGACCGCCGAAGTCCCCAAAGCCCTCCGAGTTATAGTTTTCGAGTTATTTCATGATCAAATATTTCAAGACCCCATTCCCATATCTCGAAAACTAAGCTAGATAGAGCGATTCTGACCAAAATTTTGGATCAAAATCATTAGTGACCCTATATTAGTGTATGCATATACTCATGGGGGGACACCATATATTAGGGGCCCGTAGGGTCCTTACATTGGGACTCCATAGGGTCCACAGAATCAGTAATTTTAAGGAAATTTTTACTTATTTTAAACAAATATTTTTCCTCTGGATAAAAACAATTAATTTTATATTAAGTACAATTTTACTTACTTTTAAGATATATTTAAGTAAATTCATTACTACACTCAAAGAATTATGTAGGTAAATTCCAGTGAATATTCACTTAAAACAAACGAAATTTTATTTAAAAACCATTCCACTGTTTTTTTCATTTAAAATAAAAACACATTACAGTCAATTTTAAATGTTAATTTAATGACTAACCAAAACATTAAAAAACTAGTGAATATTCAGTTATTTTGTATTGAAAAACAGTAAAACTATAGAAGAAATTTTTTACTGCCGAAATTAAATGTAACAGAAAATTCGTTTTTAATACAGTAAATTATTTTTTTTAAACTACAGAAACAGTAAAAAAATTAAATCCTTTATAAAATAAGTGATTTTTCTTTTAAAATGACTTTACTGATTACTTTTTAAAATAACCTACAAACAGTTAATGACATAATTTTCTTAGTGAATGTTTTAGGAGAAAATATACTTGGAAGAAGAATTTATATCTTTGGAGCCCTCGCATACCCACCTTTTTTTAAATTAAGTTCAACATGCTTTAAAAATGATAAATTTTTTTTTCAGTGCATATACTTATAAAATCTCGGGAATTTCAAATTTTAGATCTAAAATTAGGGTCTTGAGACCCCGATAGATATGAAGAGCTAGGCTATTCCATATTTTTGAAAAATTTCATCCGTTTCGCTCTATCTTGCTTAGTTTTCAAGATATCGCCATTTCGAATTTTAAACTAAATTCTAAAAAGTTATTTACTAAATTCTCAGAAGTCGTTAACTAAATTCTAAGAAGTAGACTTCCTCAATTCAAAGAATAGTAATGCGATGATGTTTTTTTAGACTAAACTTGAACTAAGTTGTTTTTTAAGAAATTTGTCTTAAAAATAAAGATACGATTTTTAGATTTGTGGAAAATTTCTTTGGCAGTAAGAATTTTTTTTTCTAATATTAAAAAAAAAATCATTTAAAGAAAACTATGAACTAATTATAAGTAAATGAACTAAAATTGTTTCCTCATAGTTAAGAAAATTTCTCATTTTTAAGTTAAATTTAACAAAATTTTAGGAAAATTCATGATAAATTTTCAAAGACATTTTTTCCTTAATTTTAGTTATGTCTTTTTTTTCAGTGTAGAGAGAAATAAAAGCCACAAAAATTTTCCCTTAACAAATTTTTAAAAGGAGGTTTTTTGAACTTAGATTTTTTTAGATTTTTTTTTTCAAAAACAACTACAACAAAAAAAAAACATTACTGTATTTATGCAGTTTTCTGATACTAAAAAAATTAATAGAAAAGGAAACAATAGTAACGCAAACTACTAACAAAAATTACTCATAAACATTAAAAATACTAATTTTAGTATTTTAAATTTACGAAGAAAACTACTGTACTATTTGTAATTAATACCAAAACACTTACTAATACTGTAGATTTATTTTGAGTGTAGGTTTTTGACATATCGAATATATTTAGATTAGGTTTAAACGGAGTTTCAGCTGCAAATTCTGTTTTCCAGAAGTTATTTATATCACAGTACAACACCAATAAAAATTACGGGGTTCCGACGATTGATTCTGGTAGAGGGGAAAAAAAAATATCTGAAATTGGTCATGTATCAAAAATCCGGCGACATTTTTAATTTTTGTTATAAAGTTTAGATGTTTCTATTCATACAGTAAGTTCAGGGGCATTTTTTGTATCTTTCGAGGAAATCACATTTGAATATTGGATGTTATAAAAATTTTTTAATTCTCTTTTATTTTATTGCGTCAACACCGCGTATGAGTAACTAAAATTAGTTGGTTTTGCAAATATTCGTTACTCATACGCGGTGGTGACCCAATTAAATACCAGAGAATTTGCATTAAATTTTTTTTTTAAAATAAAATCCAATATTATGCGATTTTCTCGAATAATACGAAAAATGCCCTCCTGATATTTTTTCTACGAATACCCAAACATCTGAACATAAAAAATAAAAGAAAAATGTGATAAAATGATAAATTGAATTTTAAAAAAAAAATAAAAAATTTCAGAACAGGTTCTGAAAATTTTTCAAAATAAAAATTTTTAATCGATAGCCCATAAAAAAAATATAAAATAATGTTCATTTTTGAAATTGTGGTGCATTCCGTTATTATTTGATAAATATTTAATCAAAGGAACTCGAAACAAATTTGACCATTTTTCCAATATTTAACTACGACTCCTTGTCCAGTTTTTGAAAAATGGTTGCCCCAGAAAGCGTAGATTATTTTTTCTATCAATGCTCTTTAATTTTACACAACTGTATATTAGAGGTGCCCTTAAAATTGAAAATCACTTTTCTTAGGGGGTATTTATACACTGAAAAAAAAATTTACCATTTTTAAAGCACGTTGAACTTAATTTAAAAAAAGGAGGGTATGCGAGGGCTCCAAAGATATTAATTCTTCTTCCAAGTATATTTTTTCCAAAAACATAGTAATGCATTTACTTAAATATATATTAAAAGTAAGTAAAATTGTACTTAATATAAGTTTAATTGTTTTTATCCAGAGGAAAAATATTTTTTTAAAATAAGTAAAAACTTCCTTAAAATTACGGATTCTTAGGACCATATGGAGTCCCAATGTGAGGACCCTACGGGCCCCCAATATATGGGGTCCGCCCTTGAGTATGTGCATACACTATTATAGGGTCACTAATGATTTTGATCCAAAATTTTGGTCAGAATCGCTCTATCTTGCTTAGTTTTCGAGATATGGAAATGGGGTCTTGAGAAATTTGATCATGAAATAACTCGAAAACTATAACTCGGAGGGATTTCGGATCTTCGGCGGTCATATTCTACAAGTTAAGGACTACAAAAATGTCTTTAGAATTTTTTTCGTATCTGCCATATTTGCAGAGTTATAGGCATTTGAAAATTTCGCGAAAATCGAAATTTGGATTTAAAGTTAGGGTCTCATGGGGTCTCCAGATGGGGCCCCCAGATGGGGTCCCCAAAATACCTAATGTAGTTTTTCCTTACGTTAAGTAAATTCGTTCTTAAACTGATGAAGATATGGATTAAAATAAAGTCAATGAAATCAATAAAATAAGGATTACTTTTTTCTTAAATTAAAACAAAAATGGATTGAATTAAAGAAAATGCGTTTTGGAATTAAAGATAAGTACTTATTTGATTCAATGTCTTGAAAATGTCTATACTATTTTTAAGTAAGTTACGTACTTATTTATTTTTTTTGCTCACAATTTAAATTTTTTTCTTTTAAGTAATACAACATTTTTTAATAAACCCTTTTTTTCTTAAATGCAATCAATTCGCCATAAATGTAAAGAATATTTAACTTAATTTAAAAAAACAAATTAAGAAAAACTTTTGTGTTTTTTTAAGTATTTGCATGTACTATCTTCAAGTTTATTTTCTTTGTTTTAAGTAAAACCACCTTATATTAAGATAAGTTGAAGTAAATTCCAAAAAAAATTGTTTACTTAAATTAATAACAGTGTTTATTTAATTTCAGTATAGTTATTTTTTTCAGTGTACACAGCCTTTTTTTGCTTGCAATAAAGTCTTGCAACTTTTTTTTGATGACAATCGGTGGTGAGAAGCATAAAAGAAGGAAAACAGAAATCGTGATTTTTTTCTACCCCGTTTTCTTTTTTTTAACCCCCGTTTGCCTATAAAAAAAAGTTGCAAGACTTTATTGCAAGCAAAAAAAGGCTGTGAATAAATACCCTCTTAGCGACAATCGGATAATAATAACTCGTGCCGAAAATGGTGGTTTTGGAACATTATTATATGAAGGAAAAAACCTTTTTATCTAGTGTTTGGGAAAATGTTGGTATTTGTTATTATTTGTTAAATAATAAGAAATTGGTACTGAATTACCTTTTCAAAAAGGTTAATGAAATAAAAATCGGGTAAAAAATAAACATTTTACGCAAACATGCCAAAGACTGTTGCATATTTTTCAAAGCCTGAATTTTGAAAAGTTAAAACATTTTTAAGGAACAGAATAAAAAAAGTATTTTTACTTTATGATCATATTAAAAATGACAGACATGGTAGTCAAGCCATTTTTTATTTGGCGTGGGTACTGATAAAATGTCCACGGATTGAAAAGAAAATACGATTTTCTACAATAATTTAGCAAATATAAGAACATTTTTTTCTTTTGTTCGGAACGAAGTGTAAAACGTTAATTCTGTAACTATTGAGAAAACGGGTATATGCAGATATTTTGTATTACCCGAGTAAAAATTTTCTGATATAATCATATATAATTTGATACAATTTTCCAAAAAAAAAAAAAAAAATTTCCAAAAAAAAAAAAAAATACAAAACTATATTAGAATAAAAATTTTTGAGATTGTGGTGCATTCCGTTTTAATGTGATAAATAACTAATCAAGGCAACTCGCCACAAATTTGACCATTTTTCCAATATTTGACCACGCCTCCTAAGCCCAGTTTTTGAAAAATTGAAAAACCAAAAACGCATTTTTTAAAGTTCCATATAGGGCTATCAATATTTTAAAAATAAAAGTAGCATTTAATCAATAAAAGTATGTATATCATTTCAAATATAAAAAGTAGGATTTATTCAATGAAAGTATTTCATAAGAATTAAATAAATTTTTCATTAAAATAATGAAAAACTTTCACAAAATACAATTTTTATTTTGTATGAACAATTTTTATTAATTTAATGAAACTTGTTCTTGCAATAAAATTTTATGATACCTATTTCATTGATTCAATGAAACCCTACATAGGTCCCTTTTTAACGTCATTTTTCATAACATTAATGTAGATTTTCATTATTGTCATGTACAAATTTCTATCAGTGCATCAAAGAATTAAGAGTACAAATTTATTTTGTTGGGCCTTAGGCCTTACAGGTTAGTTGTGAAGAATGCGACCAGGGATCTTAGAAAAATTCAAAAATAAGTAACACCCTATATAACTTGCAAACGAATATACATAGGTTTTCTGTTGGTGTGCGAAAAAATGTAGAAAGTATGAGTTTTAAATAAAACAAAAACGATAGTTGTAGTCGTAGAGTTGTAGTAGTAGTTGCATCATTTGTTAAATGGCTTATTTGTTGTGGTTTATTAGATGTATGTGTGGTTTATAGTTCTTATTATTGTTGGAATGATTTTACAAAAACTTAATTATTGTATGCACATACATTTCCAAGTAACGCTGCTGTTGTTGTAGTTATTATTGTTTGAATACCTTCACACAAATGCAATGAATGAATTAAAAATCACACAAAACAGCACTACATGTGCAGTCAGACACATATCCAACCACACACATACTATACCTGCAAAGTTCATATATTGTGCGCTCGTTTGTCTACAATACACAATAACAACAAACAGCATCAAGATGAAGGAGATGACATAAAAGTATTATAGAATCATAAGAAGCAGCATAATGTCACTTCTGTGTTAGGCACAAAATGAGCTTAAATGTCAACAACCAAATTTTGTTGTGGTTCATGTATGATTTTATATGTACACATTCATTTATACTAACTATAATGCATAGATGAACATCTACCTATAGGTATTACTAAATGTTGCCATTAATGTTTGGTATTTTTTGGTTAGCTTATGTATGGGTAATATATGTTTGTAATTACTAGGGTTCGGACTTTTATGCAGTTAAAATCACGTTTTATGCGCATAAAACATGCACCAAAAATAGAAAAATATGCGTTAAAAATGTAAAAAATATGCACTTAAAAATTTTTTTAAAACATTAATTAATGTTAAAAAATAAAATTAACAAGAAAAACAAAAAATAACATAAAAATCGTAAAAATTAAGTCTTATAAACGAAAATAAGGTACAATAAACACAAAAGTTCAAGTTCAAATAAAGTAAAACACAAAATTATAAAAGTAAAAAAAATAAAAAAAATTTTGAGTAAATTTGTAATACTATTGAGTAAAAAACTACTCAATTTTGCACCAGTAAAAATTTATTAAATGTATACCAAAAATTTTTAGTAAATTTTTAATTGACACAATTAAAACTTTACTCAATAAAGTTTTTATTTGTGTCAAGTAAAAATTTACTCAAAATTTATCAATTTTAAAAAATAAAAAAGTTTCTCATTTTTTTTTACAAAAAAAATATTTTTTTTAATCTTTTACCAAAAACATTTAAGAAATTGGAAATTTTCATAAAGATGATTTCAAACTTTGATTTACATAAACAAAAAACTATAAACTAAATGAGAAAAAAAAACTAAGAGAAAAAAAATAAAATTAAAAAAAAAAATTATAAATGTTTATTAAATTATTTACTCAAATTTTTTTAAAAACTTTTAAGTAAATTTTTTATTGTGTCAGTTAAAAAAATACGCAATTTTTTTTTTTGAATTTAAAACAAGTGATTACTTAATATTTTTGCCCATATTTTCTTCTGTGTACTTTATACAATAAAAAATATATACAGCAATGTAAAAATATCATAAAATTAAAAAAAAAAAATTTTTTTCAAAATATGCAACAAAAATATGTAATATCAGCAATATATGCAAAAATATGCATTAAAAGCAAAATATGCAAAAATATGCACTAACAAATCAATGCCAGTTTACTGCAAATTTCTTGATTCGCAAAGATATTTAGTTTTTGTTGCTCTCAGACTGACGACAACAAATATGCATTTGCATAAAAATCCGAACCCTAGTAATTACACTTAAAAATTTTTTTGTGTATGTATTAATTTTGTTCTAACTAAACTTTTAGTTATCTGAAGATAACTGGAGGTGGGGAGGGAGGGTGGTGGGTAATGTTTTCAAATTCATATAAGAAGGTTTTTATTTCAAACGTACCACGAAAAAAAAATTTTGTTTGATCACTGTCAAACTTTGGGAGCTTATTGCCCTCGAAGTAACAAATCGTGGAACAAAAGTTTTTGTTTTTCGGAAAAATGGGCGAGATAGTCGTGGTCAAACATGGTAAAATTGAGCAATTTTTGCATGATGTCGCTTTATATTTAATTTTTTTAACAGTAACTCAACGATTCGGAAATTTTCGAAACACATCTATTTAATAGTGTTTTGTATGGGCAATCGATTAGCATTATTTGCTTTTGGAAAAAATTCAGAACTATATCTGAATTTTTCAAATGAAAAATAGAAATCGATATAGAAAAAACACGTCATTTTTAATTTTTTTTTTAATTTAAATTAAAGGTAATTTTATTCTCTTCATCATGTCAAATTTTCAGAGTGCAGTTTTTCTTGGTTTTCGAGAAAATGGTCTTTAAAGTTTGAATGTCCAATTTTATTTTCCATATGAGGCATTCCACACCAAATGTCCCGCTACAGAAAAACATATGTCCCGTAAATTTCTGAATAGGTTGTTTGGATAGCCCTATATGGAACTAAGAAAATTTCGTTTTTGGTTTTTCTAATTTTCAAAAACTGGGCTTAGAAGGCATGGTCAAATATTGGAAAAATGGTCAAATTTGAAGCGAGTTGCCATGATTAAATATTTATCACATTAAAACGGAATGCACCACAATCTTAAAAATTTATATTCTTATATAGTTTTGTATGGGCTATCGAATAAAATTTTTTTCTTTAGAAAATTTTCAGAACCCGTTCTGAAATTTTCCATTTGGTAAAAAAGTCAATTTATTTCTTTTTTTTCTTTTTTTTTTAATTTTTTTTTTTAAAGTTTAGAATGTTTGTCCATCCACACAAAAAAAATCAGAAATGTATTTTTCGTTTTTATCGAGAAAATCGCATTTGAATTTTAAATTTCATAACAATTTTGTAATTTGCTTGTATTTTCTTGTTTTAACGTGTCGAATGAGTAATATTCATGCAATTAATATTACTCATTCGCAACGTTAAAACAAGAAAATACAAGCAAATTACAAAATTGTTATGAAATTTAAAATTCAAATGCGATTTTCTCGAAAAAAACGAAAAATACATTTCTGATTTTTTTTTATGTGGATGGACAAACATCTAAACCAATGGTTCCCAACCTTTGATTCTCGTCCCACTGGGGGGCAATTTGAAGGTTCCAGGGGGGCAACGAGCAAGTTTTCAAGATTTTTTTTAGTAAAATTAACTATAAAAACTATTTTTTTAGAAAAATTAACTACAAAAATTTTGTTAATTGCTTAAAATTTTTACTAAAGACTTATTTTAAATGCTTATTTTACAAAAACTTTGCTAAAAAAGTAGTAATTTTTCATTAAAAACAAAAATTATAAAAATTTACCAACTTTTCTTGAGTGTAGGGGGGCCAAGGCAAATTTTTTAACTTAAAAGTGGGGCGTGGCGTTAAAAAGGTTGGGAACCATTGATCTAAACTTAAAAAAAAAAAAATTAAAAAAAAAAAAAAAAAGTGGCCGGATTTTTGATAAATTGACTTTTTTAAAAAATTGAAAATTTCAGAACGGGTTCTGAAATTTTCAATTTTTTTTTAGATTGTGGTGCATTCCGTTTTAATGTGATAAATATTTAAACAAGGCAACTCGCCACAAATTTGACCATTTTTCCAATATTTGACCACGCCTCCTAAGCCCAGTTTTTGAAAAATTTAAAAACCGAAAACGCAATTTTCTAAGTTCCATATAGGGCTATCCATACAAGCTATTCAGAAGTTTATGGTACATGTGTTTTTTTTCGCTGGACATTTGGTGTGGAATGCCTCATATCAGTCATACGTCAACATACATTTAGTGTTGCACTTACCAAAAACTTGTTTAATTTTGTTTAGATAACTGATTAAGAGCGGATTTGTCTTATGTATAGGAATTCGACTGATTTTCGGAGGTACAAGATCGTCCTTATTTTGGATATTTAATATCAATAAAATCACAATATTTTAGAAATGGGCGTGGCTTTTATCTGCTCACCCCAATTTAAGCAATGATATTTCCAGAGCCATCGAGAATATTAAGCTGTTATTAAAGTCTTTTCAAAAAAAATTTGAAATACGCAAGCAGTTCTGGTTGGCGCACCGACAATATGAACTTTAAAAGCCAATTAAAATATTTCGTAAAGGTTTAAATTGAAAAATATAGAAGACATTTTTGGTATTCCCATACCGGTTTCAAACAGCTCCAGTTAACCGTTATCTTCAGTAGGATTGTAAATGTCGGTTTGTTTTGTTAATCATAATTGTTTTTTCTAATAAATAAAATTTTGAAAAAATATGCAAAAAAACATGTAAAAACCGGTATTTTTCTGGGGTTGTTTAAGTTATTAGAAGACCCTATCTAACTTGTTTTTCCTCCTTGCAAGATTTTGCATATCTCCGAACATAACCAGCCTATGACGATCAGACGTATTTGTACCAAATGCCAATTCGTTCAATCTCATAATTATTTGAATATTTTTTTTTATCCCCGCCAACAAAATTTTAATTTTGGTGTTTAATAGAATGCACCATTATACCATAAAATCATAATTTTCTGGCTGTTGAAATACTTCCATGCACCAACATTAGAGTCCCCGCACAACAATGTCGGTGACGTTTTTTTCATACAAATTTGGCATGAAAAAACGCTCGACCGAAAACCGCTTGAATAAAATGAATTTTATTTTTGTGTCGGTTTCTCTCTCTCTTTTAATTTTTGATATAAAAATGTTGCCACATTTTTATAAATATTTCGATTATTTTCGATAAAGTAAACAAAAAAACGTGATCTCTAAAGAAAAAAATATATAGAATTATAAAAATTCTAAAAAAAAACACAAAAAACGAATCAATATGAAAAAATCATATTGATATAACAAAAAATAATAAAATTAACTAAAAATGTGTAGAAAAAGTGAAAAAATATTGTACATACATATGTATAAATGTTTGACTGAATTTTCCGCTGCCGCCTTTGTTTTGCGCCTATACTCTATCATGACCGAAACCGTCAACCGCTCCGACATTATTGTGCGGGGACTCTTAATCAGCAATTTTTTTTAATTTTTTTCTAAATATGCTTAATTTTACAAAATTTTTAAAATACAAAAAAAAAAAAATGATATTTCACGGTGTCCTGGGGAGGATTTAAATAAAATTTTAGTGTTATTCCAAAGAGTTTCTCAATATCTCAAAGAGATATGAGAGTATGGAAATATATGCAAAACAGGTAAGAAAGTTATAGTTGGTCAAGACCGACCATATGATACCCTACACCAGCATTTTCCGGAAAATGGGTCCCAAGTCAAAACATGGACCGACTGGATCTGTCTCTTGTTAGATCTTTATTTAGTGTAGAAAACACACACAGATCAAATTTTAGTGGAATTGGTTTATTTTTTGCCAATACACCGATTTAACTGAATATCGGTTAAAATTTTTATAAATAAATAAAATAATAAAAAAAATTATGTTAATGGTGGTTTGTATGGGGACTACGAAAAGGACTGACCCGATTCTTTATTCTTTATTTAGTGTAGAAAAAACACATAGATCAAATTTTAGTGGAATTGGTTTATTTTTTGCCAATACACCGATTTAACTAAATATCGGTTGAAATTTTTATAAATAAATAAAATAATAAAAAAAATTATGTTAATGGTGGTTTGTATGGGGACTACGAAAAGGACTGACCAGATTCCTTTGAAATTTGGAATGATGATTTATGCAATTTGATTAAATTTGAATTTGTAAAATTTCCAAGCAATACCTATTATAATACGGTTATTAGAGTCATTTAAGCCTTATCCAAAGGGGGCGTTTGTATTTCAATAGTCTTCGGAATAGGAATTTGCATTTTCTGTTTCGGAGACGTGCCTTATGGCGACATATTTTGTCAGTAATTTTATTTTTTTTTTTTTTGTAAGTACAGATCGAGCTCGGGCTCTAATTATATTTGTTATAAGGGATCAAGTTGAAAAAATTCAGAAGAAAAATTGAATTTCTATAAACACAGTTCTGGTATTCCAATACCGGTTTCAAACACTCCAGTTAGTATTATCATCAATAGGATTTTAAATGTCTGTTTGTCTTGTTAATGGAAATCCTTCTTGTTAGTTTTATTGCATCAAAAAAATTGTAAATTTAGAACTTTACTAGTTAAAAAGCTTGTAAAATTAAAAAATTATCGGTAAAAAGCTTGTAAAATTGTAACAAATTTTTGTCAAATAGGAGGTAGCAAAAAATAAATATCGAGGGCCTATATTCAAAACCCTCTATCTTCCATTTTCACGAAAATGACTTTTTGATGGCAAAATATTCAGTAAAACGGCCCTCATCTATGGTGTAAAATTCAGAACAAAAATGTTTTTTTTTGCTATTTTATTTGCATTTTTGGTTTTCTCTATCTCTTACACAATTAATTTTTCTGAATGCAAAACCCTCTATCTTTCAAATAATTAATTTATAAATATTTGTTTTGAATAGTTTCATCATGCATTACATGTTTTCATATTAATCTTTGCATGCTGCACATGAATTTGTCAACAAAATTCCAGAACCACGATTTTGGTCCACTGATGCTAATTTTTTCTAAAAATTCTTGTTTGACTTTTTTGAAAAATATGTCTCAAACTTTGGATGTCTTGTGTACATTATGAAACAAAAATTTTTATCATAAAAATCCCGATTCTGATCAGCATCTGTGGACCAAAATCGCGTTATTATTTTGTTTACTATTTCTTACATAACATACTCAACAGTTTGTCAACGTTTGAGATGAATTCGGTAAAAAAATAACTTTTGTCTTAAAAATCCGCACCTGTGGACCAAAACCGCGATTTCGAAATTATTTATAAGCCGTTATCATTAATAAATTACGTTAAAAATTAACCGATGTCATAAATGAAATCATAATAATTCATTTTTATTAAAATGCAAGACCCTCTATCTGATCATTTTCATTCCTGTACTTAATATTTTTGAGAAACAAAACCCTCTATTTATCCTCTAAAATCCCCAATAGTGCAAAATTTTAAAAACGAATTATATGTGAGATTCAGTAGTTGATTTAAAAAAATATTGTAGAATATCGAATTTTAATTACTCTAACAATCCGCGAAATAAACAGTTTTTTGGCTCTCCTGAAAAGTTGTGTTTTTTTAGATAGAGGGCTTTGAATATAGGCCCTCGATATATACAATTTTTCTTGTCATTTTACTAGTTTTTTTTCGATTGTTGTTAAATGCAATATTTCTACCAATTGTTATCTACATAGTTCTGAAAGGCTGATGCATGATGAAAAAGAAAAAATAAAGAAAACGGAAGACAAAAAAGAAAAAAAAGAAAGAAGGAAGAAGGAAATTTTCTAAAAACAATTTGGAATGAAAATTAACTAGAAATCCGAAAATTTTTCATAGAAAAAATCTGAAAGTTTCTATAGGGAAGATTTGAAAATTTTTAAAGGAAAAATGTGACTCAATCTGAACATTTTCTGTGAAAAATATCTGTCAATCTTATTATGAATTTGGTATCTTTTAATAGTACTTATATTTTGAGAATTTTTCTACAAAAATTCGTAAAAGAAAATGTTTGAGGATTGAAAAATGTTTCTTTGTGGAAAATCTGAGACTTTTTGTATCGAAAAAAATGTATAGGAAAAAGGTCTTAGAATCTGAGACTTATTCAATGTTATAAAGGTCTCAGAATCTGAGACTTTCTTATAGAAAACGTGCAGAATAACTCTAAAATTTTTCACATTCTCAAAAATGTTCTCTTTTGAATTTTTGTAGAAGAATTCCCAAATTCTAAAAGTCTCAGAACCTGAGATGTTTAATAAAGAAAAATGCCTGCGAATTTTGTACTCTTGCCCAAAACATTAAATCATGATAATGTTTTGCGGAAGATTTGGGTGTACTTGCAAAAGCAAAGTTTTTTTAGAAAAAATAATGTTATATTACGTTACTATTCCATGCAAAACAAATTGAAAAATCAGTCGAGGACCTCATTAAAAATCCAAAAGAGCTGTACATTTCGTAAGTGAGTGCAAAAATTAGTGCAAAAAAGTATTTTTACATTTTGGAGAGTATAAAAGATTCGGCACCAAAGAATATAACACTCTCACTTGTTTTATGTACATTTGATAAACAAATGGAAAATTTTTATGCGAAAAGCTTAGATTGGTGAAAAAGTAGTTTTGGTAAAAAAAATGTTTTTTTTTACAAAAAACAAAATTATGTTAAACAAGTAGAAAAGTTAAATTCGACTTTGCCGAATCTATGAATACCCTCCACAATGCATTTTTTTTAAAGGGTAGTACATTTTTTAACGTGAAAAAATTAACAATTTTGATTAGAAATATTTTATTTTGAGTAAAAAACTCTTTTTTTGTCATTTAAAATAAAAAGAAAAAATACTATTTTTTTTTGAGTGTAAAATTTTTTATGAGTGTAATGTTTTTTTTTACTGTAAACAATGTATGTACACTAGAGGTGTCCTTAAAAACGAAAATCACCTTTTTATACCTGGTAGGGTCCTATATTGTTCTTTAGTATCTAAAAATGAGTGAGCCAAAATTTGGGGACAATCGGCTAAAAATAACTCGTGCCGAAAATGGATTGAAGTTTTGGGACATTCTTATAAGAACGAAAAACTCGTTTTTTCTAGTTTTTGGAAAAACATTGGTATTTGATATTTTTTGTTAAATTTTTTGTGAAATGATATGAAAATAGTACTAAATTACCTTTTCAAAACGACTAATAAAATTAAAATCGGATGAAAAATAAGCATTTTACGCATACATGCCCCAGACCATTGTATGGTTTTTAGAGCCAGAATTTCAAAATTTTCAAAATTTTTAGGCAAAAGATAGTAAAAATTTAATTTTACTTTATGATCAAATTGAAAACATGTTTAAGATTAAAAATAGCAGATATGGTAGTCAAGCTTTTTTTTTATTTGGCGCGGGTAGTGATAAAATTTCCGCGGATTCCAAATAAAATGCGTTTTTCTACAATAATTAAGCAAATTTTTGAAAATGTGTGCTCTATTGTGCGGATCGAAGTGTAAAACGTAAATTCTGTAACTTTTGAGAAATCGGATATATGTAGATATTTTGTATTATAGAAATGTATAACGTCTCAAATTTGTCATTTCACCTCGACGAAAAGGGGTTAAATATGCCCGAATTCTCAAAAAATTTACAGAATTTATGTATTTCACTTCGTATAATACAATACAGAAAATTGTTTCCCATATTTGCTAAATTATTTTAGAAAAACTCATTTTCTTTGGAATCCGCGGAAATTATATTACTACCCACGCCAAATGAAAAAAAAGTTAGACTACGATATCTGTTAATTTTTATCTATAACATGTATTTAATATAATTATAAAGTAAAATTTAATTTTTTTTATTTTTTTGCCTAAAAATTTGGAAAATTTTCAAATTTTGGCTTTAAAAACCATGCAATGGTCTGGGGCATGTATGCGTAAAATGCTTATTTTTCATCCGATTTGAATTTCTTTAAGCTTTTTGGAAAGGTAATTTATTACCATTTTCATATTACTTAACAAAAAAATTAACAAAAAATAGCATATACCAATATTTTTCAAAAAACTAGAAAAAACGTGTTTTTTCATCAGATAAGAGTGTCCCAAAACTTAAATCCATTTTCGGCACGAGTTTTTTTTATCCGATTGTCTCCAAATTTTGGCTAACTCATTTTTAGATACAAAACTACAATTTAGGACCCTACCACGTATTAAAAAGTGATTTTGAAAAATTACCTTAGTCGTTAGGACACCTTTAATGTACACAAAATATTGTCATTTTTGTAAAAAAAAAAATAAATTTTTTTTTGTGTAAATTTTTTTTTTAGTGTAAATTTTTTTTGAGTGTAAAATTTTTTTTGAGTGTAAAATTTTATAAAATTTTTTTCGTGTGTAATTTTTAAGTTACCAATGCTTTTAGAACTAAACAAGTTTAAAAAGCATTGCTTTAAAATTAAACAAGTTTGAAAAGCATTGTTTAGTTACCACCAATGCTTTTAAAACTAGTTAAAACACGTGGCATTTTAGATGACACTAATCTGAAATTCAGGGTTTTGCTTATAACTTTTGAACCACTGGACCGATTGAGCTGAAATTTAATACCAAACAGACCCTGGGAACGGCAAAGATACATGCCAAGCTTCAGTAGTCTCAATATTGTCTTTCGGAAGTTATCGTGTTTTTTATCTCGTAAATTCGCAAAACACCCTTGCCGAAATTTACTCTTTTGCTCATAACTTTTGAACCACTGGACCGATTTGGCTGGATTGCAATACCAACCTGACCAGGTAAATGACAAACATATATGCCAAACTTCAGTAGCCTCTGTAAAGTCTTTCAAAAGTTAGCGTGTTTTCTACGGACGGACAGACAGACAGACAGACGGACGGACGGACGGACATCGCTAGATCGACTTCAAATCGATCGAGGATCATAAATATATACACTTTATGGGGTCCTGGACCAATATTTCGAGGTGTTACAAACGGAATGACAAACTTATATATACCCTCTATCACTAGAGTGGAGGGTATAAAAAATTTAACGAACCCAAAAATTTTGGTGAAAAAAATTTTTGATGAAAAAAGTTTTTGATGAATTTTTTTAAGAAAAAAATTGATAATAAAAAATTGATAAAAAAATTTGATGAAAAAAATTAATAAAAAAAAATTGATGAAAAAAAAAATTCGATGAAAAAAAAATTTGATGAAAAAAAAAATTGATGAAAAAAAAAAATTGATAAAAAAAAAAATTTGATGAAAAAAAAATTATAAAAAAAAAAATTATAAAAAAAAAATTTGATTAAAAAAAAAATTGATAAAAAAAAATTATGAAAAAAAAAATTTTGATGAAAAAAAAAAAAAAAAAAAAAATTATGACACAAAAAAAAAATTTGTTGAAAAAAAAGTTTGATGAAAAAAAAAAATTGATGAAAAAAAAATTTGATGAACAAAAAAAAATTGATGAAAAAAAAAATGATGAAAAAAAATTTTTTTTGTTGAAAAGTAATTATGTTACTTTTTACTCACCAGATGGTGAAAAACGGTTTTATTCACCACGAGGTGAGTTATTATCCAAGTTACAAACCCAAGTTATTAAAATTTTTGGTTTTAAGAAAATGAAAATAGTAATTCTTGTTTTCTTTTTCGTTAATTGTTAGCTTATATAATCAAACTGAGGTGGCGTCCTGCAACTTTTTTAAAATTAGACACCAGCCTAAAAACATTATCATGTTAAAAAAGTCTCAGAATCTGAGTCTTTTTTTATGGGCCGCAAAATTTGAAACTTATTTATATGAAAAAGGTCGCAGAATCTGAGACTTTTTCTGAAAGGAAAATGTTATAAGATCTGAGATTTTTTCTATGGGAACAAGGTCTCAGAATCTCTTAATTTCAGACTTATTTTGAGGAAAAAGGTCTCAGAATCATCAGTCTTTTTAAAAAAGAAAAATGTCTCAAAGTCTGAGATTTTTTATTGTTGAAAAAAAGTCTCAGAAGTTTAAACTTTCTCAATTGGAAGAAGGTCACAGAATCTGAGACTTTTTCTAAGGGAAAAAGGTCTTAGAATCTAAGACTTTTTATATAGGGATAAGGTCTCAGAATCTCAAAATGTGAAACTTTTTCTATAGGGAAAATGTCTCAGAATCTGAGACTTTTTCTATAGGAAACAGGTCCCAGAATCTATGACTTTTTCTATAGGAAAAAGGAGCCAGAATCTTAGACATTTTTTATATACCTAAGAAAAGGTCTCAGAATCTAACAAGGGAAGTATCTCAACCCTTATGAACCGATTTGCCTGAAACTTAAAATATATATCAAAGAGACAATTCTAAGGTTGGGGTGTCTCGGCTTATCGGCCATATCGGGGATTTAGGGGTTCAAAACATGGGTCAAAAAATGGCGAAAAAATCGTTTTTGGATTTTTCAGCCATTTCTTTTTAAGAAGCTATATGATGTTTTCATATGAAAAGAAAGGTTTTTTTAATGCCTATCCAATGGTGGCATAACCTTGTAAAAATTCGGGTTCTTTAAATATCTTTTTTCAGGAAAATGTGTAAATTTTGGGGATACTTATGTGAAGACATAGACCTACGATATCCATATGGATAAGAAACAATCTTTGTTAAATTTAAGTCGACCCGTATTTTTGCCCTAGACGATATTCCTGTTAGTTCGGAAGTTATCAAAATTTTCCCGAAGGTCCACATGGTTTCATAAGGGGACAACGAAATTTTTAAACACCGATATGGCCGATAAGCCGAGACACCCCAACCTTAAAATCGTCTCTTTAATATATATTTTAAGTTTCAGGCAAATCGGTTCATAAGGGTTGAGATACTTCCCTTGTAAGACTTTTTCTATAGGAAAAACGTCTCAGAATCTGGAACCTTTTCTTTTGGAAAGAGTCTCAAACTTTTTCTGTAGGAAAAGGTTCTTAGAATCTGAGACTTTTTCTATAGGAAAATGTTCAGAATCGATACTTTTTTTGAAGAAGAAAGGTCTGACAATCTGAAACTTTTTATAATGGGAAAATCTATCACTTTTTCTTTAGGGATAAAAGTGACAGAATTTTAGACTTTTTCTATATAAGAAAAAGCTCTCAAAATCTAAGACTTTTTCTATGGGAAAAAGGTCTGAATATCTGAGACGTTTTTTAGGAATAAGGTCTCAGAATCTGAGACTTTTTCTAAAAGAAAGAGGTCTAAGAATCTGAAACTTTTTCTATAGGAAAAAGGTCTCAGAAACAGAGAATTTTTTTTACAAAAAAAAAGGTCTAAGAATCTGAGACTTTTTCTAAGGAAAAAGGTCTGAGAATTTAAAACTTTTTCCATAGGAAAAAGTTCTCAGAATCTGAGACTTTTTCTATAGAAACAAATCTTTTTCAGAACGAAACAAATCTACTAATTTAAGAAAAATATGTTAAAAATGCTTTAAAATATGAGACACCTTCTATTGTAAAAGGTTTCAGAATTTTAGACTTTTTCGTGGAAAAAAGTTCTTAGAATCCGAAAATTTTTCTTCACGAAAAAAATTTCCGATTTTCAGACATTTTTTGGAAAGAAGAAGTCTTAGATTTATACTTTTTACACGTCAAATATGTTAAAATCTGAGACTTTTTCTATGTATACGAAAATGTACAATTTTCTTTTTAGACAAATTAAAAAAAAATTATATAAACGAAATACTTATGATCATGAAAAAAAACCTCCTTCAGCAAAAACTAATAAATTTGATGATTTTATAGGTTTCCATCACATTTTTTTGCAAAAAAAAAACGAATCTCTGTTAAATTTATGATTTTTTCGAAGTAAAAAAAAAACAATTTACCCCCCCCCCCCCCCAAACCCAAAAGCTGTACCCGCCACTGATATGGTTATATATATTTTTACTCTTCTTCGAGTTTTCAAGTTCATAAAAATATATTCAAAATCTGTTGCAAAATTACACATTTTTATTGGAATTTCAATAATTTTTTGTGAGTTAAATATTAAAGCTTATGCAAAAAAGTTGAAAAAATATTAGTTTGTAACCGTTTCCTGTGTTGTCATTATCCCCCTTAATATTCGTCCTTATTCGCATAAACTATTCAATTGTCAAATTTGAATAAATTGTTCAGATATTTAGGTTAATTTTATTTTTAAATAATAATTGAATTTAAGTAGTTGTAACTAAAACTTATATAATAACAATAGTTTGGATCACATTACAAATTCTCTCTATTAATTAACAACTCATATTTAATAATTTCTACCTAACCGAGAACTGGTAACAATGACCGTCGTCTCGTTGTTGAGAAAAAAACCAAGGGTTCTGGTGGGAATTGAACCCACGATCCCCACGTTGGGGCCTTATTTATATTCTGAAACCAAATTTCAGGAGTTTCGGCTGGGTTCCAAATATTTTTTCCCTGTGTGTTGTCGTTGGTTGTGTTTGTGTGATTTTATGTGTTTGATTGAACATGTCTGTGTGTATGATTTTAAAACCCATACTCACTATTTGCTGATGTTAACTGCTATTCTGTATCATTCTGTGGTTTTATATTTATGCATTTATTTTGTTATTAATTTTGTTTTGTCTATGAAAATTTCGAAAAACCAAAACCAAGTATATGTACGTGTGAATTTAAACTACAAACAAACAAAAAAAAATATTTATTTATTTAAGTACAATTGCAAATATTTAAGCTCTTTAAGAAATAATATCTTATTAAAATTAATTTCATATTCAACAGCAGTTTTTTCTGCAATTGGAAACCAGAACATCAACTGGTAAGATGGATCAAGTTCGCCCGAAGAATACACCAATTAAGCTGAAATATTTACACAAAATATTTTGAAAGTCACAAAACATTGAAAAATATTAGAAGCTAGTGAGAGTTGTAGGTCTCGTCGAAAAGATCACAAAAATGCACATCAAACTAACCAAACACCCTCAAATTTTAAAGTTATCAACATTTTTTTTTTTTTGTGGAGTTTTGTCACTAAATCACGTACAACTTGGAAATTTTTCAACCGATTTTCAATTTTTTAAATGTTTTGGATAGAAGAAAAGTAAGGATTTTCATGTCTGTCCGATTTTTTTTTAGAATAATGCTGATTGCATTCGGAATTAGATTTTTTTTGTAGAATACGTTGATTAACTTAGAAGACACAATTTGCTTCTTCAAACAAAAAACACAAACAACAAAATTAAATACACTTGGCTTACACAAAAAAAATATAATAAATGGAAATACTGACAAAAATGGCGCTCGTGTGGGCAATTCACTTTAACTATGCGTTAGTGTAGCGTGAAGAACAAAAAATTCTCCGCTATAGTAAAGTTTGCATAAAATAAAGTAAATGAAAGATTAGGAAAATTGTTGTTGGTCTCTAGATTATTTATAGATTTTTGCTTGAGTTGGAAAAAAAGCTTTTCTGTATAAGTCACAGACAAACCTACTTTGAGTTAAACAAACTACGTTTCGACACTGATGTTTGTATACCGATCATAGCCTAAGTAGTTAGAGCACCGGTTTACAAAACCGTGAGTGATTTAGAAGCACAGGTTCAAGTCTCATGGCAGGCTAGTCTGTAGATAATAAAACATATAAAGAATTTTTATAGCAAATATCAAACAATCAATTTAATATAATGTCCTACTGATGACGTAGAAGTGGCTACAGAAACCATGGTCTAGGGTAAATCCACATTTAATTTAATCATTAGAAGACACAATTTTCTTCTTCAGTCAAAAACCACAAACAACAAAAATGTAAAGGTTGTTAAACGAACTATAGCAGAAAAAAATAGATAAACTCGAATAATTTTCAAAAAATAGCAAAATTAAAAATTCGATATTATAGAAAAAATCTATAGATATCTTTATTATATGTGAAGACCAATTCCCACACATGGAAAACCTTATCTTTATTTTATGCAAAACAGTTAAAAAATTTAAAATCGTTTTAAAAGTTTCTGAATTACATTAGGTTTAGTCAGAAAAGTCCGAAAAAACGTTTTTTTTTTTTTTGCAATAACTCAAAAATTTGAGAGTGTCCGGCAAGTTTAATGGACATTTTTCTGATCCACTCGATAAAACCAACAACCTTAACTATGTCACATCTGAAGTATTATTTTACTGTCACACAGTGTTATTAATCATGTAGCTAAAAACAAAAATAAAATAATTAGAGCAACTACCGTCAAAATCTATCCTCTTTGCAGCAGTATCAGCTCATTTGTGCGATTCTGATCAAGTCCATCAATAAGCCAATCTCTTATTAGTCTCCGTAGTGGAACAAAGCCGTATATGAGGCATTCCATACCAAATGCCCAGCGAAAAAAAATGTACCCCTAATGTCTGAATAGGTCCTACATAGCCATATATGGAACTAAGAAAATTTCTTTAATTTTTCAAAAACTGGGCTCCGGAGGCGTGGTAAAATATTGGAAAAATGGTGAAATTTGATTACCCGAGTAAAAAATTTTATATGATGCAATATATAATGATATGTAACACAATATATATTTATACGCAATTTGATCCGAATAATGGTGGATGTTTTAGCATTAAAAAAGATCAATTTGTATATAATATGATTTGATTTCATCCGAGTTTTGACCAGACATTGCCATATATTGGTGGATCTAATTAGATCTAATTGCATAAAAACATATAAAATCCTGGTGTTTTTTTTGTTTGGGTTGAGACACACCACAGGTCAACGATACATTCACCAAACACATAATTTTCTAAAACAAAAAAATGTTTGGGTACGCTTCGAACCAGATTGGTGACATACATAACACTAACAAGGAAATGTTTAGGAACATTTTAAAAAGTTTTTTATACTTTGCCTAAAAAACTTAGAAAATTTTTGGTTAATTGGAAACATATATAGTACTATATGGAACAGAATAAGCTATATATAATTTTATGGTAAATTATACAGAAAATCAAATTTTGTAATGACCCTCATATTATTTTATATAATTATATCAACCGTACACCTTTTAATCCGAATGACGATTAAATTATATATAACTACATATGACTGCATTTAAAAAATTTAGAAAATATCTCACGCGATGTATAATCATATTTGATTTATTATGTTTGCATCAAGTTATATATTGTTATATATGATTATTTTTACTCGGGTAACAAAAATCAAATCGAAATACACCACAATTTCAAGAATGAATTTTCTTGTATATTTTTTATGGTCTATAGATTTTTTTTTTTTTTTTTTGGAAAAATTTTCTGAACTCATTCTGAGATTTTGAATTTTTTAAAAATTTAAATTTATCAAAAATCCGGCCACATTTTATTTTATTTTTTTTTTTAAATGTTTGATGTTTGTCTAGCCACGCAAAAAAATCAGGAGGGCACTTTTCGTATTTTACGAGAAAATTGAATTTGAATACAATTTGATTTCATAAAAATTCTATAATTCTTTTGTAATTAATTGTGTCCAACACCGCGTATGAGTAACGATAATTCGATGGTTTCACAAATATTGTGTCAACACCGCGTATGAGTAACGAAAATTCGTTGTTTTCATAAATACTCGTTACTCATACGCGGTGTTTGCACAATAAAATACAAGAGAATTAAAAACGTCTAAACTTAAAAAAAAAATAATAAAAAATGTGGTCAGATTGACTTTTTAAAAAAAGAAAAATTTCAGAAAATTTTCCAAAGTAAAAAAATTTAAATCGATATTTTATTTCGTTTTAGGCTGGATTACTCAATGCTCCGTTACAAAATAACTCTTCGTTAAATTTAACTTTTTCATACAAATTTTGACATAAGGCTTCGTTAAATCGGCAGTTAGCAGCTAACTTTTCATTGAGTAATCCGCCTTTAATTTGATAAATTTTTAATCAAGGGAACTCGACAAAAATTTTACAATTTTTTCCAATATTTAACCACACAACTGAATACAGGGAATAAAAAGGCAGATGAACTCGCAAAACTTGAAGCTGATGGTTTAGGTACCATGGTGCCAGTTTTACCACCACTTCAACATTATAAACTTAAACGGAATTCCATCAAAGGCAAACAGAAGGTGGAGAGAACTGACAACATGCTAAATGCGAAAAAATGCGATTTTTGCCTTTTTTGAAAGCCAGATGATCAATCTTTGCCCATTAATGATATCTTCCGGTTTATTCGAAAAATAATACAGAAAACTTAAATTTGTAAAATAATTATTTTTTTTAGTTTTTCTTTGAAAAATATCAAAAAAACTTACATTTTTAACAAAAATGGTAATTGCAATCGCCATTTTTCGCATTTTAAACCGTGAATAACTAAAAATCTGGACGAGTTGGAAAAATTTGAAGAACAGATTTGGAATCTGGAGATCAAAGTCTACTTAAATTGATCACCAGAATTCAAACCGGAAAATGAGTGTTGAGCAGTGTTATTAAACACAAAGAGGAGTAATTCCTATATTTAATTTGTTCAAAAGTTTCATTTAAATGGCTAAGGAGTGCTGATGATGGAAGAGTGGCATCTTCCAAAAGCTGTCGATATCTCCACTTAGCCTGTGTTGTCACTTGATTTTTTTCAGATTTTCTCATTGTACAACAATTATTATTTCTCAGAAATAATTAATATGGACTCAAAAATAACTAAATAAAAATTCAGTTAAAAAAAAATTTATTGAAATATTTTTAGAGTTACAGAGATGGGAAGTATTAATTTTTTTGCAATCCATGAATATCAGAAAACCTAAAAAGGTTTTCTGATGTGAGAAAACAACTTTTGCCAGAACTCCAATATAGCAATTTTCAGGTCTCAAACTCCCACACCTTTACCCCTCTCACTCGACTGTTAAAGCGATCTTTGCAAAGAGGAGAATTAAGTATGACTATGTCAATGATCTAATTGATTCTCCTCTTTGGAAGTCCGCTTACACAGTCGAGAGAGAGAGAGTTGGAATGATGTGTGCGCAGTACCATTACACTTTCGAAGTGCAATTTTTATCCACCACCATGAGTGTAAATTGCTATATTGGAGTGCTGCAACAAGCTTTTCCTCACTTCAGAAAACCTTTTCGGAGACTTGCATTGTACTCTTCAGCATGACAATTCACCAAATCGCACTGCCCGGATGGTTAATTCCTGGTTTCGGGATCCAAATGATAGATTTCCTGACGTGTATTCCTTAAAGACAAATTTCTCAAAGACAATTTTTCAATAGAAAATGTCTTATAGATCATTTTCAATAGAAACTTTCTCAAAGAATTTTTTTTTTATAGAAAATTTCTGAAAGACAGTTCTTCTATTGAAAATATCTGAATGACAATTCTTCTATAGGAAATTTCATAAAGACAATTTTGTTATAGAAAATTTCTCAAAGACAATTTTTCTATAGAAAATTCTCATACAATTTTTCTATAGAATATTCTCAAACAATTTTTCTATAGAAAATTTATAAGATAATTTTTCTATAGAAAATAGCTCCAAAGACAATTTTTCTATAAAAAATTGTCAATGTCAATTTTTATATAGAAAATTTCGGAAAGACAATTTTTCTAAAGAAAATGTCTGAAAGAAAATTTTTCCATAAAAATTTTTCCGAAATCAATTTTTCGATAGAAAATTTCTCAAATGCAATTTTTCTTTAGAAAATTTCTAAAAGTCAATTCATTTACACTGAAAAAAAAGACATAACTAAATTTAAGGAAAAAATGTCTTTGAAAATTTATCATGAATTTTCCTAAAATTTAGTTAAATTTAACTTAAAAATGAGAAATTTTCTTAACTCTGAGGAAAAAAATTTAGTTCATTTACTTATAATTAGTTCAAAGTTTTCTTTAAATGGATTTTTTAAATATTAGGAAAAAAATTCTTACTGCCAAAGAAATTTTCCACAAATCTAAAAATCGTATCTTTATTTTTAAGACATATTTCTTAAAAAACAATTTATTTCAAGTTTAGTTAAAATTTACTAAAAAAAACATCATCGTATTTCTCTTCTATGAATTGAGGAAGTGTACTTCTTAGAATTTAGTTAATGACTTCTGAGAATTTAGTAAATAACTTCTTAGAATTTAGTTAAAAATTCAAAATGGCGATATCTCGAAAACTAAGCGAGATAGAGCGAAACGGATGAAATTTTCAAAAGAAAGACTACAAAGAAAAATATGGAATAGCCTAGCTCTGCATATCTGTCGGGGTCTCAAGACCCTAATTTTAGATCTAAAATTTGAAATTCCCGAGATTTTATATAAACACATATCTCGGTAAATACTGCCAACACGAGAAAACGTCCAACGGCTTTTTTGTAGCTCTTGACTTGTAGAACACTTCCGCAAAATACCCGAAAGCCCTCCGATTAATAGTTTTTGAGTTATCCGGTTTTTAAGATTCTCAAGACCCTATCAGGCCCCTTATTACCGTATCTCAAAAACTAAGCAAGTTAGAGCGAAACGGACACAAGTTTTGGTTCAAAATCTATGGGGACCCTTAGAGGACCCAACGGGGTCTCGAGTTAAATGGGGTCCGATCCCATGGGTCCAGGGTCTAGACCGAATCTTTTTCTAAAATGTGAAGTATAATTTTTCCCATTTTCTAGTTAAAATTGGCTTAAAATTAAATAACTTTGTTTTCCTTATTTTTGGGAAAATTATGAACTAAAACCGAGAAAAAAAATCTTTGGAGCCAAATCATTCCCTCTTTTTCTCAAAACTTAGTTAATTTTCCCAGATTTTAGTTAACTTTTTTTTTGAGTGTATAGAAAATTTCTTAAAGATAATTTTTCTTTAAAAAATTTTTCAACGATAATTTTTCTATAAAAAATTTCTCAGATAATTTTTCTATAGAAAATAACTATAATGACAATTTTTCTATATAAAAATTGTCAACGTCAATTTTTATATAGAAAATTTCTGAAAGACAATTTTTCTATAAAAAATTTCCAGAAATCAATTTTTCGATAGAAAATTTTTCAAATACAATTCTTCTATAGAAAATTTTTTAAAGACAATTTTTCTATAGAAAATTTCTGAAAAACAATTTTTCTATAGAAAATTTCTCAGAGACAATTTTTCTATAGAAAATTTCTCTAAGACAATTTTTCTGTAGAAAATTTCTCAAAGACAAATATACAAAATTTCTCTAAAGACAATTTTTCTATAGAAAATTTCTAAAGAAAAATTGTCTTTGAGCAATTTTCTAAAGAATAATTGTCTTCGAGAAATTTTCTAAAGAAAAATTGCCTTTAAAAAAATTGTTTTTGTGAAATTTTCTATAGAAAAATTTTCTAAAGTAAAATTATCTTTCAGAAATTTTCTATAGAAAATTGTCTTTGAAGAATTTTCTAAATAATAATTGCCTTTTAGAAGTTTCCTACAGAAAATATGTCTTTAAGAAATTTTCTATAATGAGTATTCAGACCAAAAGGGACCATGTATTGCCCGACAACAACAAAAGTCATTATTCGTGATACCCCAGGGTTGGTAATTTTTTTAACCAAAATTCATTAATACCAAATAAGCTTTGAACAATGTTGTCAACTACTTAGGAAAGTAACTTAGTTAATGGCTAATCTAATTGAATAACAAACATGTAGAAAAAATGTTCACACATCATTAGTCAGTCATAAAAAAGGACTTAAACCAACAATAAGGATAAAATCAAAAACTCATAAAAGTCACAAAAAGACATGTAGCACTAAAATGCGAAGTGAAAAACGCATAAATAAACATATCTATAGTTTTCTTTTTATGTGTGTCTGTAAATAAGTATGTATGCACGTAATGTTGAAATTGAAGTAAAATAACTTATTTTGTGTCTGTCAAAAGTTTTATTTTTGTTTGTATTATTTTAACACAAATATCCCAGCAATATTTTTTTTTTGAATTTTATTTTGCAATACTTATGTGTATTAAAAATAAAATTTTCAATTAAAAATGACAAAAAAAAAGTATTTTACTCAAAATAAAATATTTCTAATCAAAATTGTTAATTTTTTTCACGTTAGAAAATTTACCATTCTTAAAAAAGGCATTGTGGAGGGTATTCATTAGGGCGGGTCGATTTTTTTTGTCAAAAATCGTATAGCAAAAACAAAATCTACAAGAAATTCTAAGAACATTTCCCAAAGAAACCATGTTTCTTAAATCAAACCCCATACCGCGCCTAACGACATGAAGATTTGTCCGTCCGTCCTTTTTTCATAAGCAAAACATAGAACTTGGCACCTTTTTGGTGTTTGTGTTAATTTTTGGGCTTTGGTGTGCTCTAAGGTATATAGTAAAATTTTATTGGCAACATTTTTGTAGAACATTCCATCCCCACTCTCCCCCTCTTTCGGGGTGTTTTTTGCGATTTGTTAGAATAGAGCCAAAAAATACCGTTATGAGAGATATTTGCCATAATATTTTCTACAAAGTTGCTGAACATACCCTACACCTAAGATGTAAAGAAAACATAGTTTTATATACCGATATGCTTCAAGAACATATCCTGCGGCAAAGTTTTACTAATTGCCGCTGGATATAATTCGAACAATTTATGGGATTATGACCGGCAAGTATATTAGACATAATCCCTGAAATGGAGAAATAAATAATTAGATTAATTTGTAATGAAAACGTCACAGACGAAAAATTATAATAAGAAAGTTTAACAATAAATCGCTACTTTTATCGGTAATCCATGATAATTTTACTCCATTATTTATTTTATATTGGGCTTCAGTATATTAACATGTAGCGTGATAATCTGAAAGTAAGTGCAGGGGTTGTAGGTTCGATTCCCTCCAAAGTCTGTATGTTAATTAAAAAGGGAAGCTGGTGCAGCAGATTTTTCTTAGTAAATAAAAGTATGTAATTGAGGATCACAGTGATATTTCGTCAAAAAAAAACACATAGATACTTTTGTGGGATGAAATTGGAGAGTTGCATATCGTAGAGGAAAAAAGCTGTGTTCAGTAACAATTTTTGATAACTGAATATTTTTTTTTACATCAGTATTTGATATATTTTGAGTAAATTTTTTTTTTAATTTTTGTAAAAAAAAAATTCGATTGTAAATTTTTTTGAGTGTAATTTTTTTTTTTTGAGTGTAATATTTATTTTTTTAGTTTTTTTGAGTGGCAAAAATAGTTTTTGGCTTACCACTCCTTTTCAAAGCCTGTTTACCGTTTTTTTTTTAAACACGGGAGTTCGGGTTAAAACCCATCTGAAATTCCTCATTTTGCTAATAACTTATGAACCACTGGACAAATTTCGCTGAAATTTAGTATTAATCTGACCGGAAGTATAAAAAATATAAACGCCACGCTTCAGCAGCTTGCCGTATATATTTTTCATTCTTCCGCTAACATTTGAAAGTTAGCGTGTTTCACACAGACAGAAAAACAGACGGACGGACAGATTTTCATGTCGTTAGGCGCGGTATAGGGTTTGATTTTAGACCAATGGTTTCTTTGGAAAAGTTTCTTAGAATGTCTTGTAGATTTTGTTTTTGCTATACGATTTTTCAGTTATTTTCGATCCATACAAATCGACCCGCCCTAGTATTCATAGATTCGGCCAAGTCGAATTTAACTTTTTACTTGTTTTTTATTCTATTTGAAAATATACTTATTGTTAGTGTTGGGTTATTTTTACTTAAGTCAATAAGAAATAAAACAACACAATATACCAAAACTTTTGTTACAACTTTAATATACATAAGTACGAAATCTATGTATGTCTGTGTGAGTAAATTTTATGTATCACGTCCGCACATCGACAAACGCATTAGAGCTAAAATAAAAAAAAAACACACACACACACAAAATATAAAGGAAAACACAATAATAACATTGATGGGAAACTTATGTACTGGTTATTGTAATGTTATGTTTGTATATTTCCTTTTATTTATGTGTATATGGGCCACTTTGTTTATTATGACTTCTCAATGTGTTTGTCCTTGCTAAAATTATTGATGAAAAGTTTTTTTTTTAAAAATGTATGTATATCGAATTCAAGAAAAATATATCGTCGAACTATATTCAATAAATGCCAACTCGAAAAAGCTTACTGTTCAGGAGAGCTAAAAAACTACTTATTTCGCATATTATTGCAAAAATAAACAATGTACCTTCCACAAGATGGTTTAAATATTCTAAACAATTTTTACCTATGCAAAAATTTTCATATTTTGCACTTGTTTGCGTATTTTTCAGAGATGGCATTTATTACTGTATCAAAAAACAAATATTTTTTTAGAGTTGGCATATTTTGTCGGAAAATAAAAATGCATTTTTTTTGGAAAAATTTTAAATTTTTTTTTGGTTTTTTTTATCCTTAGTACGGTAATTGCAAAAACTGAACAAAAAATTAAAAATCTTTGCATATTTTTAAAAGTTACTAGCTCCGAAAGCCTTTTAATCTCAGGGTGGTCAACTTTGTCACTCTGTAACTCACGCTGTATTGCAATAGGGTCACTCCAAACTAGCAATTTTGAAAGCTTATATCATTGACTTTATTTGCCCCATTCATAATGTTTCAATCTGATAAATAGTTTGAAAGTTACATAAATAAAAGCAATTTTTTTTTTTTGCAAACACTATTTACCGATATTTTCAAAATGGCAATATCTCGAGAACCAGTCATTAGATATCAAAATCTTTAAAAGATTCGTGTTTAGCATGGCAAATGCAATAAGATATGTGGTCTAATTTTTTTTAAAAAAAATTTTTTTAAATTTTTGGAAATTTACAATCGGAGTTGGCATTTATTTCCACCAAAAAATATGTACTTCGAGTTAGCAGAATAACAAAAATGGTTGTAAAACGACAACAAATTATTTTTTTGCTCTGAAATTTTTATGGCAGATAGGTATTACATAGGGGAGCTATTTGCCATCGGAAACTCATTTCTGTCAAATTTGAGTTGGCATATTTTGAATATAGGTTCACGATATACGTTATTGCTACAAGAAAACACAATACAAACTAGAAAAAACTACGCATCAGCACACACCTTTTCTGTGATACCACTGACAATTAGCTGATGACCTTACCCCCTGCACTCAAGAGAAAAGCTCTATTGAAAACACTGTTAGATAAATTTGAAAAAATATTTGTGCAAGTTTTAGCAGATTAATTTGTAATTTTACAAATAATTTTTGTTGGCATTTTTTTACAAAAATTTTATAATTTTTTTTAAGTGTTAATTTAATTTTTTGATTTTTTTGTAAAGTTTAAATGATTCATGCTTCATCCGAAGCGACTTTAACATTATATTGCGAACACTGTAAATCAGGCAAGTAGGGGGTGGAAGGGGTTGGGGGGGAATTTGATATTTAAAAATATATTTTATATCTTCAGAGAAACAAATAGTTTTGATGAAAACGGAAATTTGTTTACAAAATTTTTCAAAGGGTTTAAAAATTTGTTTGCCAAATAATAAATCTAAGTGTCTGATATCTCAGTGTCTGATTTTTTTTTAACGAAAAGTGTCTTTAAAAGTGAGAACTTTTCCTTTACGATAAATGTCTTTGAATCGGAGAGTTTTTCTGTACGAAAAATATCTCAGAATCTACACTCAAAATAATAACTCTGTTAAATTACAGATAAACTCTGCTAATTTAACAGAGTACACCATACTTTTCCAGCTAACAACATTTCTTAGTAATTTTACTAAAAAACTCTGTAAAATGATTTTGACAAAAAAAAATGTTAATTTACAGAGTTTATTGTAAAATATTTGTTAAATAAACTACCATTTAGCAAAGAAAACTATGTAAATTTACATATATATTTGTAAAATGCATTTGATGCAAAAAAAAAATTACAGAAAAAACTCTGTAAATTTACAGAGTTTAGTAAAATGCATGTTATTTTGTAAAATTTTTATAAGATTTCTGACAAGATTTTTTTTTTATAACTTTTTTTGCTACGTTTTCAACTTTGTAAGTCTCAACAAAAAAAAACAGATAAAATTTTGATGTTTCGTAACAAAAACAAAAACTACTCAAAACAGAAATTTTTTTGGTTATAAAAAATACGAAGCATTTTGCTTAAATAATATAATAAGATAACAAAGTAAAAAGTAACAAAACAGAGGAAACTTTGTTTTTTTGTCACAACAAAATACAAAGTATTTTCTTTAAATCTGTATTTTGACAGAAAACTCTGTCAAATTTCTGTTGAATTGAGATTACAGTCATTTTACAGAGTATTTTACAGAGTTATTATTTTGAGTGTAAGAATTTTTCTATACGAAAAATGTCTCAGAAATTTAGAATTTTTCTATAAGCAAAATGTATAAAAATTAAACAACTTTTTTTTCTATACGAAAATATCTAAGAAACTAAGAAAAATGTCTTATAATCTGAGAATTTTCTTCACAAAAAATTTCTCAGAAACATTTTTCTGTACGAAAAATTTCTCAAAATTTGAGAATCTTCTATGCGAATAATGTTTTAAAGCCTAAGGGCGGATTACTCAATGAAAAGTTAGCTGCTAACTGCCGATTTAACGGAGCCTTATGTCAAAATTTGTATGAAAAAGTTAAATTTAACGGAGAGTTATTTTATAACGGAGCATTGAGTAATCCAGCCTAAGTATAGTAAACATTTTTCTATGGTTAAAATGTCTTACAAATTTTGGATCAAAAACGGTAAATTTAAGAAGTCTTTCGTTCTAAAAATGTTTAAAAATAACTTGTATCTTAGAGTGTATCTTAGAGTCGGAAAATTTTCTATACCAAAAATGTTCTTAGAATTTTTCTGATTAAAAATGATTTATAATCCAAATAATGTGAAAAAGTGCGTGAACAATTCAAAAAGAATGCCTGCGAATTTTGTACTCTTACCCAAAACATTAAATCATGAAAATGTTTTGCTGAAAATTTGGGTGTACTTGCCAAAGCAAAGTTTTTTTTAGAAAAAATTATGTTATACTAGCGTGCGCAGGGGATTTCGTTGCCCGTAAACACAGAAAATTTTCATAATGATAATAAATGACCAATTTTTTGGAACTTTTCACTATGTAATCTTTTTATACCGTCACCTGAGAATTAGTTTGGTCCATAGGATGGGGTTTTTATCATCCTATAGAGCAAACCAATTCTAAGGTGACGGTATGTCTTAATCCTTTAAAAAACTGTGCTTATGATGATCACAACACTTACAATAAAATACCAAATACATTAGTTGATATAATAAATACAACGTCAACTTTAAGACGGTCTTATTTTATAAATAAAAAAAAAAAAAACATTGATTTATTAATTTGAGCAAAAAAAAAAAAAATTTAGTAAACAAAACTTTTGTAAAAATATGAACAAATGTGTATGAATGAAACAAAAAAATTACTGAAAAATTAATTGATAAACAAATTTTAACACAAAAAAAAATTTAGTAAAAAAAAAAAATTTAGTAAAAAAAAAAATAAAAAGAAAAACTGAAAACATTTTCATTTGAATTTGTTCCCAGTTTCACTCCATTTTGTTCCCTGTTCTATTCCATTTGGTTACCTGCTCCATTCAATTTCGTTCAATGTGGTGTTTATTCCTTTTCGAATAGTATCCGTTAAAGAACAAGAGAGTTGCTAGAGTTTTCATTTTGCCCCTTATTTTGTTTAATAAAATATAAAAAGTACCCTCTTACTCCTTAGAAATCAGAATTAAAAAAAAAATCTTTTGGGAATGTTTTTTTTTCGCTAGACGATCCTACATTCCAAATTTCAAGTTTCCAGTACCATTAGTTCAGATAATATGAAAAGTTCCAAAGTGCTCGTTTTTACTCCTTTAGAATCGAAATTTCGAAAAAAGCACTTTTTACAGATTTTTTTTCTGTTGTTGGATCCTACATTCCTAATTTAAGTTTTTATGACCTCAATTTAAGAAAATATAAACAGTACCAAAAAGTATTTTTTTGGGGGATTTTTTCCAGTTATGAAGCATACTCATTCCAAATTTCAAGTTAATAGGCTCATTATTTAAGAATATATAATTCCCTTTTATAATTAATTTCCTTAGGAATTAGAATTTCCAAAAGTTATTCGTTGGGGATTATTTTATTTCGCTAGGCAATCTTACACTCCAAATTTTTTATCATAATTATTTCAGAAAATATAAAAGGTACCATGTCATATCATTGGTTTGTGAAACTATAAAAAGTACTAACGTACCTGTTTTTGCACATTTTGCCCCCTTAGAATCAACACTTCCAAAACCCAAGCCTATTTTCCGGGAGGTGCATCTGTATTCCAAATTTCAAGTCTCTAGCTTCAGTGGTTTGTGGAAATATAAATAGTACCAAAATACCTTTTTTACCCCTATTCCGTAGAATCAACATTTCCAAAAACACAGCCTTAAAGGATCTATATTTCGGGAGGCGCACCTACATTCCAAATTTCAAGTCGCCATTTCGTTCCCTGTTTTATTCCATTTGATTCCCTGTTCCATTCCGATTAGTCCTATGTGGCTTTCATTCCGTTTCGAATATGCGCTTACATGCACTAAAAAACCAAAAATTCGTTGCCTTTTTTAGAAATCTTTTTTCGCTAAATGACCATTCATTCCAAATTTAAAGTTTCCAGGACCATTATTTCAGGAATTATAATAAGTACCAAAATACAATTTTTTACCCACCCTTACAATCGGAATTTCCAAAAAGTACTTTTTCAGAATTTTTCCCGTTGTTGGAACTAACATTTTAATATTTTTTTGTAAGACCTTAATTTAAAAAAATTAATATCAAAGTACATTTTTTACAACTTTTTACCCTTAGGAGTCCGAATTTCCAGAAAGTACTTTTTGGGAATGTTTTTATGTTAGAGGATCCTACATTTCAATTTTCAAATTAATAGGATTTTTTTTAGAAAAAATAAAAAGTACCAAAGTGCTCGCTTTTTAATCCCCCTTAGAATCGGAACTTCGAAAAAGTACGTTTTTTGAATTTTTTCCGTTGTTGGAACCACCATTGCAAATTTTAATATTTTTAAAAAATATAAAAAGTACCAAAGTACCATTTTTTACCCCTTTTTAACCTTAGGAATCTGAATTTCTAGAAAGTCCTTTTTTTGGGAATGTTTTTCCGTTATAGGATCCTACATTTCAAATTTCAAATTAATTGAATTTTTTTCAGAAAAAATAAAAAGTACCAAAATACTCGCTTTTTCCCCTTTTTCAACCCTTCGTTTTTACCCCTTAAAATTAACATTTCCAAAAACCCAGCCTTAGCGGATATGTATTCCGGTAGGTGAAACTACAATCCAAATTTCAAGATTCTAGCTTCAGTGGTTTGGGCTGTGGGATGATGCGTGATTAGTATGTCAGTCAGTCAGTCACGGAACTACTTTATATATATAGATTACTTTGCTATTCCATGGAAAACAAATTGAAATATCAGTCGAGGACCCCATTAAAAAACCAAAAGAGCTGTACATTTCGTAAGTGAGTGCAAAAATAGGCGTAAAAAAGTGTTTTTACATTTTGGAGAGTATAAAAGATTCGACACCAAAGAATATAACACTCTCACTTGTTACATGTACATTTGATAAACAAATGGAAAATTTTTATGCGAAAAGTATGGACTTGGTGAAAAAGTCGTTTTGGTAAAAAAAAATGAAAACAAAATTGTGTTAAAAAAAATTTAATGAACCCAACATTTTTGGCAAAAAAAATTTTGATGAAAAAAAGTTTTTGAGGAATTTTTTTGATGAAAAGAAAAATTTTTTGATTTAAAAAAAATTTATGAAAAAAAAAAACAATATAAAAAAAAATAAAAAATTTTTTGGTGAGAAAAAAATTGATAATAAAAAATTTTATAAAAAAATTTTATGAAAAAAAATTATGAAAAAAATATGATAAAAAAAATTTATGAAAAAAAATTTTGATGAAAAAAAATTTGATGAAAAAAAAATTAATGGAAAAAAATTGATGAAAAAAAAAATTGATGAAAAAAAAATTTTGATGAAAAAAAAAAAATTTTTTGATACAAAAAAAAAATGATGAAAAAAGAAATTAGTGAAAAAAAAAAATTTGATGAAAAAAAATTTTATGAAAAAAAAAAATTGATGAAAAAAAAAATTTGATAAAAAAACAAATTTGATAAAAAAAAAAAATATGAAAAAAAAGTTTGATAAAAAAAAAATTTTGAAGAAAAAAAATTTGATGAAAAAAATGAATGAAAAAAATTGTTGAAAAAACATAAAAACTTGATGAAAAAAAAATTTTGATGAAAAAAAAAAAATTTGATGACAAAAAAAAATTGATGAAAAAAATAAATTTGATGGAAAAAAAATTGAAGGATAATAAATTGATGAAAAAAAAATTTGATTAAAAAAAAATTTTTTTTTTGTTGAAAAATAATTATGTTACTTTTTATTCACCAGCTGGTGAAAAACGGTTTTATTCACCACGAGGTGAATTATTATCGAAGTTACAAACCCAAGTTATTTAAATTTTTGGTTTAGGAAAATGAAATTAGTAATTCTTGCTTTCTTTTTCGTTAATTGTTAGCTAATATAGTCAAACTGAGGTGGCGTCCTGCAACTTTTTTAAAATTAGACACCAGCCTAAAAACATTATCATGTTAAAAGGTTTACCAGAGTTTTCAGTTTTTAAGCGTAAAATATGTTTGAGAATTTTTTAGAGAAAAGTTGCATAAATTAAATTCAATTTTTTTTTTTTTAAATAATTCGACTCCCTTTTTATTTTAAATTTAAAATAAATGTTTATTTTATCTAAAAATGTACAAAAAAAATCTCGGCTCAAAAACATTAAGGCGAAAAAACAACATTAAAAAATAAAATTGGCGATGTACGTTTTTTTCTAGCATAGAGACAAAAGTACATAAGAAGTGCTTTAAAAAAATATAGTGCTTTTTAATAAACTTATAGTCACATTATCTCTGTATTCTTATGAGTAAAATTAATTTCATTTCAATCGGATTAGCAGTTTGCTCAAAAATAGCTCGCAAACAAAAAATCTTTTTAGAATTTTTTTTAAAGTGCATTATCAATAAATCCTATATGCCAGATAATTTAAGCAAATTCCAGAGTGAAAACTTTATATTGGGGTGCTAGAGGTTATGCGGATGAAAAGTTTTAAACACAAAAAATAACGAAATTTAAAAGAAAACGTCGTTTTTGGTACTCTTGTCCAAAATATTAAATCATAATAATTTTTTACTGAATATATAATGTATTCATTTTTCATTCCATGCAAAACGAATTTAAACATCAGTCGAGGACCACATTAAATTCATATATTTTTCAGTCTGCCCCTTTTATGGGTGTTGATTTTGGTATACATTTGTTTGTTGGTTTTTGTACATTTGTTTAATAATTAAACATTTTTATGTCAGAAGAATTTCGGAGAAGGTGAAAAAAAAGTTTTTGATGAAAAATAAAATTTGACGAAACAAAAAATGTTGATGAAAGAAATTTTTATTAAAAAAAATTTTGATGAAAATAGTTTTTGGATGAACGCACAGAAAAAAATAAAAATGAATTTCAATTACGAAATTCGTTGATTCAATTAAAAAATTAATTGATTTCGGACGTATCACGAAAATGCGCATATTAATTACTCATTTTGTTTGAAAACAGTTTTAAAACTTAATTAAATTGTTAATTGAATCAATTAAAGTTTTAATTGAAAATAAAATGGAAAACCAATTAAAATTGTAATTAAATAAACTAAAAAAAAAAATAATATAAAATTAAAAATCAATAATATAGATTTATTGATTCACACAAAATGTTTAATTGAAAAAAGACCACAACTCAATTTAATTTTAAAGTTAAACTTCAAAAAATGCCCTAAAATAAATAAACATAGAATTTTTTTGTTTTTTATTATTAAGATTTTATTTTTCTTTATTAAATATAAACAGTTGGTATAGTTTTGCATAGTAGTACTTTAAAACATCAATAACTATTTAAAACTACATTTTTATTTTTAAATCTTGTTATTGCATGCATTTTTGTCGCTTTAGTAAAGTTGAAACAAAAAAAAAAATTGTATTATATTTCAATGTGCAAAACACATCATATAATTTTTTTTTGTTTCAACTGTACAAATTTTATCAGCAAACAATTTATCCGCAACGACCAGTCGCCTTAAAGAAAACAATAAAACTAAATTTTGTTCTTGCGTTTTTATGTATTCATTGGCTGCTACCACCAAAATATACAAAACAATAGTTCAAAAGTTTTTTTTTGTTGTTTTTTGCATTTTTATTTTTTCATTGGCTACTAACACTAATGCATACAAAACCGGTTTCGTTTGTTTATTTTATTTTTGTTTTCAGTAAAGTCAAGATTTCAATTAAAACATTAATTGAATCAATTAAAATGTTTAATTGAAGTTAAATTTAATATCAAATCCATTTTTAATTAAAAAAAAAATTACGATATTATTTTCTGTGCGGATGAAAAAAAAAATTATAAATATCTACCAACTTTTGTATAGAGGTGTCGCGGTAGGTAATGAGGTAAGACCTGAATATCAACTCTTTATGGAATAGAAAATAATTCCTTTGTGTTTTTCTTGTGTTTTGGTTATTTTTCTTGTATTTCATTACATTTGTTATAGTTTCAAAGCACTCCAACCAAATACAAGTACTCCGCACTTTTTTTACAGATGAAATTTTGAAAATTCGTACTTTTAAATTAAAGTTAAAAATTGCTAAATCATAAATTTCTTGTATAGTTTAAAAGGTTAAACATCATTTTTGCGGTACTATATTTCACACATCTGCTTTTCAACAATCATATGAACATTAGAGATATAATCATTTGTATTTTAAATATCAAAAAGGACATAACAATTATTCAGTCAACCCATATTTCTAATGGCGAAAACTATACATTTATTATCTTTTAATGTTTTATTTTTGTTGTAAGACGATGGGGCATACGCACCCGATGTTTCGAACATCACTTTTTCAGCCTTTTATTCCAAGTCAGTTTTGAGTAATCAATTTTTCAAAATTTTTTTGGGCAATTTTTTCAAAAAAATTAAGAAATTTAAATTTTCATTTGATTTTGACCAGTTGGACAACATTTTGTTGGCATTTAAATGTAGTTTTAGAAAAAACAAGTGAGAGTGCTAAATTCGGCTGTGCCGAATCTATAATACCCTCCAACATATAAAAAAAAAATTAAAAAAAAAAATTCTAGGTGCTTTTTTGCTTTTTTTTAGGGTCAGTAGGGGTCATTGGGGGACACATAAACCCATGCGCACTCAAAAAAAAGAAGAAACTTAAACTTTAGAAAATTTTTCTTTAAAATAGTTTATAAATTTTCACACAATTAAGTTAAAATTAACTAAAAGTTGGGAAATTTTCCTAACTTTTAGGAAAATATTTTAGTTCATGTACTGTTAAATAGGCCATAATTTTCCTTAAATGGAATTCCCTAATACATGGAAGAAATTCTTACCGCCAAAGAAATTTTCCCTAAATAATTGAAAAAAAAATCTTTATTTTTAAGACATATCTTTAAAAACAAAATTTATTTCAAAAAATTCAGTTTTAGGACGTTATTTCCTACCAATTAGTTCATCATATTTATCTTCTTTAATTTGAGGAAGTTTTTTCCACAAGTTTAGTAAATTTTTCGTAACTTGAAATTGTTTTTTTGATTTTTGTTGCTTGCTTGTAGTTCACATTTTGTTTATTATTTGTAGTACATGAATACAAAAAGTTTGATCTTGTATAACATTTTTTTTCTACACATGAAAAAAAATAATATTTTAATCACAACAAGGACCTTATTTTCTAGTTCAATTTGGTCCTACTTATGGACTAAAAAGTAGGAATACATGACAATGGAGCTAAATTATTATCAATTTTCCTTGGATTTAGTTAATTTTCCCATTTTTTAGTTAGTTTTTTTTCTGAGTGCGGTAAATGTTTAAAAATTCATTTATTATGCTTTTTTAGCTTAAGTAATACAATTTTATCATTATTTAAAAAAAATTTTAATATCCACGCCCACAAAACGGGGGGGGGGCGGCGCTCAAAAAACGAGTTTTTTTATTTCCTATGTCATAGTGCAGGACTTTGAACTTTTTCCGACATGAAATTGTTTCATTTTCTTAACAAAAATACAAAAAAACTTGTGAAAATATGGCGTTTTTCAGAGGTTAGTTAAGTTCTTCAAGGGGGAACTTTTTCCCCCTGGTCCGATTTCGCCCATTTAGGAACTTAAACTGCATAGGACCAAAAGACATATTCCTGCCAAACTTAACGAGTCTATCTCTTTTATTTTGGACTGCATCGTGTTTTATACAGACGGACGGACGGACATTTTAGAAAAGTCTTAGAATCAATCACAGATCAAAGTATATATATTACTTTATGGGGTCCCCGACCGATATTTCGATGCGTTACAAACGGAATGACAAAGTGAGTATACCCCCATACTGTAGTTGGAGGGTTTAAAAATTTTAAAAATTATAATATAATTAACGTTCAAAAACTAAAATCGACCTTTTGAAAAAGTCCGAAACCTTTGATTTTTTTTTTAAAAAAACCTAAAAATTAAAAAAAAAAATTTAATTTAAAAATAGTTTCGGAGCTTAGAAAATTTTTCAAAAAAAAAAAATCTAAAGAACTCTTAAAACGCTTTTCGAAAAAAACGTTCGAAAATAACGTTTTGAGATTGCTTTTGTTTTTTTATAGTGCTTTCAGAACGCTTTTCAAAAACGATTGAAAATAGCATTTTGAGAATGCTTTTTTTTTTTGTTACAGTGCTTGTAGAACGCTTTTTTTTTAGAACTGATTTCTGCTTGGGAACTTGTCCTAGGATGACACTGGTGATGGCGAATGGAAGAGGAGGATCTCCCCTAATTTTCCATTTTTTTATTTTACAATATCAGGAAAACAGGATGTGAATAAATTCATTTGAAAACTTTATCAAAATATTTTATTGAACATTTTCAATGATATTGAAGGATTCATTTTTGAAAGGACGTAACTTACCTCCTTTTGCCTGATACATAAAAAAATAAAATAGAAAATTTTGGGGAGATCCTCGTCTTTCATTTTCTATCACTAGTTGGGACGCAATTTCCCGCACTTTTTCATTTCCCGGGAAGCAGGACTTTCGAATTTCCCGGGATTACCGGGATCCCGCACTAAAAATCTTTAATACATTATATTAGTGTTTAATAATTTTTTTTAATCATTTTTCTTTTGAAAAATCATATTATTATATAATATGCACGATAATAAAAAACTTACATATAAAAAGCGAAACAAGCCGACATTTTAATCCTACCGATGATGACGGAAAACTGGAACTGTTTGAAACCGGTATAGGAATACCAGAAATGTCTATAATTATTAGAAATTAAAATTTAATTGCATATTGCATATATTTCAAATTTTTTCGAAAATGCATATTTATTCATATTTTGTCATAAATAAAATAACTGAGAAATTAACACAAATGTAAATTAAAAGTCATTTAAAAGAAGTTTTACAGTGGTATTATTTATATTAAAAAAAAATATTTATGTTTACGCAGAAAAGCACAGTTCTTACCAACTAATTTTTATATGTTTTTATTAAATTCTATTTTGAGTTGGTTTATTCTGCCTCGAGGTCATTATTTTCTTTACTAATTAAAACCATGATATTTTCATATATTAATATTTTAAAATTATTAAATTTATTTGTATTTGTCATTTTTGTAAGACTTAATCGGCATGTGTTTCTGAATTTGTCAGATTCCATTGCCAATAATATTTAGCAAAATAAAAACCCTAATCAATAAGTAGCAAAGCGATTTTAATGACAAATCGTTAATGCTCAAACTGAAATATTAATACATATTCGAATTTAAAATAATCTAAATAATCTTGACAATGTCCTGTTTTTTGCTACATCGATTTTTATTTTTCATTTGAAAAATTCAGACATAGTTCTGACTTTTTTTAAAAACAAATAATGCCAATCGATAGCCCATACAAAACACTATAAAATATTTGTGTTTCGAAAATTTCAGAATCGTTGAGAAACAGTAGAAAAAATTTAATATAAAGCGACATCATGCATTTTTGCCATTTTTCCGAAAAACGAAAACTTTTGTTCCACGATTTGTTACCCCATATAGGGCAATAAGCTCCCAAAGTTTGACTATGATCCAAGAACATTTTTTTTTTAAGTGGTACGTTTGAAATAAAAATCTAGGTTGAGTTACGGTCCATATCTAAAAACTAAATTTTTTTGGAGCACCATATTAAATAAATCAGAGTAAAGGAAAAATGTTACAATTTTCAAAATTTTAAAAGAAGAAATAGAACGAATTAGATTACTACTCGAATTATGGCTTAAAAGTTGCGTAATTAAGAGTAAATTTTTTTTTTCTTTTATTGAAAGTCGATTTTTTGAAAATTTGTTCATATTTTTTTAAATAACTACATTTTATTACCAACAAAATTTTGTCCAAATTTTTTAAAGATATCGACATTTTTTAATGGTCAAAATTAATTCAAAATTTTAATTTCCTAATTTTTTTGAAAAAATCGCCATTTTAAAAATTGACTGCTGAAAACTGACTTGGAATAAATGGGTGAAAATTGGTTGCAAGTTGCATTTGATACGGACTAAAAGATATCAATGAGCGAAAGCAAGGGGTGTCGGGTGCGAAATTGTGTGATGTGGCATGGAATGCCACATATTTTACATTATAAGCCACAAAAACAAAACATTTAAATATTTGGATTTCTATTATTATTGCTATACTAATCTGTTTTTACAAAATAATTGTGTGGAAGGGTTTCCACCATAAAAAATAGATTTTTGGAATAAAATGACCCAGAATAACGTTTTTTATTGTCAGCTTAACATTTCCCATACCATAATGATCAGTTCTTAGTTTGGTTATACCCCTAATATACATTCTCTTACATAAAAAATTACATGTGTGAATGTTGCAATCTTTTCTTTTTTTCTCAACTTGAAAAAATTCCAAAAAAACAAAACCAGAATGTTCTTAAATTTATGAACTAATATTAATAGTGACTTATGGTGTTACGAAAATGGCATTGAAATACTATTGTATGTATAAGATTTTTTTTTGTTGCTATTTTTTTTTTTTTTTGTTCTTTTGTTTGTTTTTAAAAAACACATAAAACAAATATATATAGAGTACAAGAAAAATGACTTTAGTTTAGTTCCAGTTAATATTTTGTGTGTTTGAAACTCTTTGTTTATGGACCTAACAATAAGTAAAAGAAACTAATGATGTTCAATATCCTGTTTTTGTATTGAACATAAGTATGTGTATTAGGGTGGCACGAATAGTGACTTTTTTAAATTTTGTCGAGTGCCAGTCAAATTATGGTTATTTTTGAGCTAAAAACTCTATATGTGACAGCGCATAAAGAAAGGGACCTAAGGGTAAAAAAATCTGAGCATCGAATGAGACCGATCCCATGCCCCAAAAGTGTTCCCTCCCAGAGATATGCGCGTTTTATGAAAGTGAAGTCGACAATTCTAAGCGCAAATAGAATCTTAAAAATAGCTCTCCTGAACAAAACTGGGTTTTACCCTTAGGTCCCCTTTTATTTTGCGCGTCACATATTTAAATTTTTCCCCCAACCGGAGGTTAAAATTTGGTCCTAGCTTAGGTAAGGTTAGATGGGCTTCCGCCTATTTCTGCGAATTCACTCGGAGGCCATAAAGTCCATTATGATTCCCTTAACCATACCGATTCCAAGCCATTTTATGTACATTAATAAGCCAATTCGTTTCCAGCGACCCCACTATGTCCAGGGACCCAGATTAGCTTGACTGTATGCTGAATAATTCGACGAAGGAATTGTATACAATTCCTAATGACTCCCGATTTAACAGTGTTTGATTCTAAGGCTTTCAGAGCTGCATGATTACTCAGGATAATGTTAGTAGTGGATAGACGAAGGTCCCGTGTCATAATCATCAGTTGCATAATTATCAATTGCAAGAACCTCAGCTTGGAAAAAAAACACTTATCCAGAAGTTTCAATCAGGCCCCGATCTCGAGGCATTCAGAGTACACTTCCAAACCCGTACCCATTTCCATCATTGATCGGTCCATAAAGATTGAAATCACATTCTCTGTTTTAAAAAGTTTTCGGCCCAGTCTTTCCTAGTTGGTGTTTAGAGTTCAACGGTTCTGTCAAAGTTCGTTTGTGGTGGTATATATGTATTCGGTTCTCTGTTCCCAGTTCCGTCCCGCCCACCGTACTTAAAATGGTCGAATGTCCCCAAGAGCGTTGCTATAGCATTCGAGACTCTTAACCTGAGAGCCGATTTTGCTGCTGTGCACTTGCATAAATCAAGTTTGGTCATAAAAAAAAGAAAAAATCATAGAAACCAAAAAAAAAAAAATTTATTGTTTACCTTTTTGTATGTGTATTGTTTTTGTAAGTTTTCCGCGAAAGGGGATGTCAATACCAATTTTTTTTGTATATACGGACTTTGTATGTGTATTGATTCATGAGCTATATGCATTTAAGTGCACTTAATATAAAAATAAGTTGTTTTGTGTTTGTAATGCTTGTTCTCTGTAATGATTGAAAAGATTTTTGCAAATTTTCCACAAAAGGCCAAGGTTTTTAAATGCATACGATCTTTGTATGTGTATTGGTTCATGAGCTACATGTATTTTTATACGTTTGTACCTTAATACTTTTCGAAGTTCGATTTTCGAACATAAAATTTTGATCCTAAAGGGCAAAAAAGGGGGTAAACATGGAAAATTGGTGATAGTTTTTATATGTATTGAACAAAAAACCCTAGAATTAAAAAAAAATAATATAGAGGGCCTATATTAAAAACCCTCTATCTTCCATCTTCACGAAAACTACTTTTTAATTGCAAAATATTCAGTAAAGCAACCCTTATCTATGGTATAAAATTCAGAACAAAAATATTTTTTTTTTGGGTTTTATTTGCATTTTTGTGTTTCTCTATCTTTCACAATTAATTTTTTTGAATGCAAATATATATGAACCGATTATTATGAAAGTGAGGTAAGTCCACATGGTTTCAAAACGAGATATTGAAGGGTTTGCGTTTTTTAGTCTCCAAAAATCTGGGTACTTTCTATTGATTAAATTTTAATGAAGATGTTATCTCATGTACCTAAATTTACTTATTGAGTATTATTTTGTTAGGATGTATCAAAACCAGCCATTTCTCACTATAAAGAATGGACTTATTTCACTTTCAAAAAAAAAAATCACAAACTATATATTTTGAGACAAAACATCTCGATTTGTATAAAATAATTATCTGAGAAAGAATTTGGAAGTAAACGATTTATCAAAACCATTAATTTAGAAAGTGGGGTTAGTCCATAATTTTTTTAAATTACTAAAAAAAACTTATTAATAGCCAACTGCATATAATTGTAGTGTCTTTAACTCTTCAAATACTTTATATGTTAACATTTAACAATTTTTGTAACAAAAGATACAAAAGATATCACTAGTAAACGATTTGTCAAAAACGTTAATTTTGAAAGTGAGGCTAGTCCACAATATTTTGTAATACATAAAATAACCTTTTTATGGCTGATTAAGAATATTCGTAGTGTTTTTAACACTTAACTAGCCCTATTTAATAATCATAAAATAATTTTGTTACAGAATTGTGAGAAAATCTGAAAAAAATTTTACTAATAAACGATTTATCAAAAATGTTAATTTTGAAAGTGATGCTAGTCCACTTTTTTTTGTAATGTTAAAAACTACCTTATAATCGCTGATGGAGTAAAATATTCATGATTTTTATTCTTAAATAACTCCATAATTTAATCCTAAACTAAATTTGTTACAGAATTCTGAGATGCGCTAAATAAAATTTACTAGTTAACGATTTATCAAAAACATTAATTTTGAAAGTGGTGTTAGTCCACATTTTTTTTGTAATCCATAAAATAACCTTTTTGTCTCTGATAATGAATATCCGTAGCATTTTTAGCACTAAAATAGCCCTATTGCTTAATCCTAAACACATTTTGTCACAAAATTGTAAGATGAGCTAAAAAAATTTTTACTACTAAACGATTTATCAAAAATGTTAATTTTGAAAGAGCAATAGGGCTATTGTAGAGTTAAAAACGATACGGATATTCTTTATCAGAGATAAAAAGGTTGTTTTATGCATTACAAAAAAAATGTGGACTAACACCACTTTCAAAATTAATGTTTTTGATAAATCGTTAACTAGTAAAATTTTGTTTAGCTCATCTCAGAATTCTGTAACAAATTTTGTTTAGGATTAAATTATGGAGCTAATTATGAATAAAAATCATCAATGTTATACTCTATCAGCGATTATTAGGCTATTTTTAACACTACAATTAAAATTTTGTGTGGACTGGCCTCACTTTCAAAATTAACATTTTTGATAAATCGTTTACTAGTAAAATTTTGTTTAGCTCATCATACAATTTTGTAACAAAATTTTTTTAGGATTAAGCAATAGGGCTATTTTAGAGTTAAAAACGCTACGGATATTCTTTATCAGAGATAAAAAGGTTGTTTTATGCATTACAAAAAAATGTGGACTAACACCACTTTCAAAATTAACATTTTTCATAAATCGTTTACTAGTAAAATTTTGTTCAGAACATCTCAGAATTCTGTATTAAAGTTAGTTAAGGATTAAATTATGGAGTTATTAAAGAATAAAAATCGTCAATGTTTTACTCTATCAGCGATTATTAGGTTATTTTTACACTACAAAAAATTGTGGACTAGCATCACTTTCAAAATTAACATTTTTGATAAATCGTTTACTAGTAAAATTTTTTTTAGCTCACCTTACAATTTTGTAACAAAATGTGTTTAGGATTAAGCAATAGGGCTATTTTAGAGCTAAAAATGCTACGGATATTCTTTATCAGAGATAAAAAGGTTACTTTATGCATTACAAAAAAAAAAAATGTGGACTAACACCACTTTCAAAATTAATGTTTTTGATAAATCGTTAACTAGTAAATTTTGTTTAGCGCATCTCAGAATTCTGTAACAAATTTAGTTTAGGATTAAATTATGGAGTTATTTAAGAATAAAAATCATCAATGTTTTACTCCATCGGCGATTATAAGGTTATTTTTAACATTACAAAAAAAAAGTGGACTAGCATCACTTTCAAAATTAACATTTTTGATAAATCGTTTATTGGTAAATTTTTTTTAGATTTTCTCACAATTCTGTAACAAAATTATTTTATGATTATGAAATAGGGCTAGTTAAGTGTTAAAAACACTACGAATATTCTTAATCAGCGATAAAAAGGTAATTTTATGCATTACAAAAAAATTGTGGACTAACCCCACTTTCAAAATAAATGTTTTTGATAAACACCAATGTTTTATTTAATCAGCAATAATTTGGTTATTTTTAGCGCTACAAAAAAAATGTGGACTAACCTCACTTTCAAAATTAACGTTTTTGATAAATTGTTAACTAGCAAAACTTCTCTCATAAAATTCTCACGCGTTTTTAAAATTTTCTTTGGAATTTTTTTTTTAATCGAAAGATACCATTAAACTGTATCCAAATCTATCATTAACTCAGTTTTTTTGAAAATGTGACTTACCCCACTATCATAATAAATGGTTCATATATATATATTTTTTTTTTAATAATTTTATCATTCAATACATGTTTTCATACTAATTTTTGTATGCTGACCATGAATTTGTCAACAAAATTCCAGAACCACGATTTTGGTCCACTAATTCTAATGTGTTGTGCAGATTATGAAACAAAAATTTTATTCTTAAAAATCGCGATGCTGATCAGCATCTTTGGACCAAAATCGCGTTTATAATTTTTTTACTATTTTTTACATAACATACTACGCAGTTTGTCAATATTTGAGACGAGTTTGGTAAAAAAAATACTTTTGTCTAAAAAATCGCCACCTGTGGACCAAAACCGCGATTTCGGAATGTTTTATTAATAAATCACGTTAAATGTTTATCGATGTCGTAAATGAAATCATAATCATTAATTTTTATTAAAATGCAAATCCCTCTATCTGATCATTTTCATTCAAGTACTATAAATATTTTTGAGAAACAAACCCTCTATCTATCATAAAATCCCCAATAGTGAAAAATTTTGAAAACGAATTACATGTGAGATTCAGTAGTTAATATAAAAAAATATTGTAGAATGTCAAATTTTAATTACTCTAACAATACGCGAAATAAACAGTTTTTTGGCTCTCCTGAAAAGTTGTGTTTTTTTAGATAGAGGGTTTTGAATACAGGCCCTCGATATGCAAAATCCTCCAGCAACATTTTTAGGGTAAAAGGGGGTACCTAAGCATTTGCACTACAAAGTTTGCAGGGGGTTCGTTTGTGTTTATTGAAACTTATTAAAGATAAAAAGTTTCATTTTGGTGGAATAATTCTTACCGGAAATTTAAACGTTCGAATTTTTTGATGAAACTTTCGAAAGGTCGAAAAGTCGACTGTCAAAATTTCAAAAAAGTCAAAAAACGCTAATAACAAGTCAAAAACGCACGTTTATTACAAAAACAAATCGACAAGATGGAAAAAGTCGACTTTTTCAAAAAAACGAAATATCGAAAAGTCAGCTTTTTGAAATTTTAAAAAAGTTAAAAATTCGAAAATTGTTTACAACAAGTCAAAAAGGCATTTTTACTTACAAAAAATCGACTTTTTATAAGTTTGATAAAGTCGAAAAAGTTTGCAAAGTCCAAAAAAGTAGACTTTATAAAAAAGTCAAAATATCGAAAAGTCGACTTTTCGAAATAAAAGAAAAGCCGAAAAGTGGAAAAGTCGACTTATTGTTGAATTTGACAAAAATCGAAAAGTCGAATTTTTAATGCCTTTGTAACCTTAGTATCGAGACGACAACGTTTTTATGAACGGACGAACGCACATTGATAAATCGACTTAAAAGTGACTCTGAGTCAATCGGTATACTTCAAAGTGTGTATGTCGTAGATTTTTATCAAAACTTAAAATATTGTTACTGTTTTCAAGCTTTAATATTTAACAAAAAACTATATATTTTAGAAGTTGCTAATGCCTAGAGCCACAGGTTCGTGTACGACAGACAAAATTAAGTTCAGCGAATTTCGTCGATCTTCGGGAAAATTGTGAAAAAAATAAATTTATTATGAAAAAAAAAAACACAAACCAAAAATTTTTCCTAACTTTAATCCCTCAGCGGCAAGGGTTAAAATTGTTCGATTTGGCTAAATATTTAAACACAGTGTTTCTCGACGAAAACGAACCATAATTTTCCCGGCAATTGACGAAACTTGAAAAAGTCGTTTCTTGTGATAATATATATAATTTTAAAAAAAGAGAAAAACCCATTTTTGCTGTTTATTGATTTATTTTAGAACACGATAAAGATGTCACAGATAGGAATATTTGTTTGCAAATATGTATCATTAAATGCAACATCTCAGCTTAAAGCCTTGCTTGTCAAAACTAAAAAAAAAAAAATTAAAAATATTTAGAATAGGACCCCAACGGCCCTATTTTTTTCGAAATGAAGTTTTAGTAAATTTCAAGTAAAATAATAATTAAAATATTAAAAATTGATAAAATTTGTTTGGTGTGTATGGAAAAAAATTTTTTAGGGCAAAACTTTAACCCCCCAAAATTTGAACATAGAGATTTTAGACCAGTGTCGGACATGCTTGTAATTCCTGTTTCCGCGGGAATAGGCTAAAAAATGCTGATTGTGTGCAGTGTTATATTATGTGTGTGCCACCCACTGTTTTATACCAAAAAGAAGAATAATTTGCCCGGCGATCGACGAAATTTGAAAAAAAAAAATCACAATTCGTGCCACCCTTATGAATGAATAAATGTGTATGATTGTATCTGTATTTGTTTGTTTACTCCTTATTTTCTATATTTGCTTCGATATATAAATTGTTGCGATAATTTACTAACTGATATATATCTTATGTTCAGTTTTCCAACATACGTTATATGCTTGTTACACGTTTTACTCATTTTTACTGTTAGTATGGGCAATGTACCACCTAGCAATTAGTTTAGAGAAAAGTAAAAATATATATAAAAGTAAATAATTTAGGATTTTGTTATAAATTTACAACCATAATGAGGTTTTGTTTTAAAAAAGAGTAATGCATTGGAATGTAATGAGAACATAAATAAAAAATGTAATCTTAAAATTCCCAGCAACAAAGGAACATGTTAAAAAGTTAATAAAAAGTAGTTCAACAGCTTCTAGAGCACTTAAGGTTCATTAGGTCTGCATGTTTCCCAAACTGAACATTATGTTTGCCTCCTACGGCGAAACCAAGGACCATAGAGTAATATGTGTAGTCCATTCCAAAAAATATTGCCCATTTCATGAAATATGTCTCATTGCTTCGGATATATCCCATTCTATCATAAAATATTGCATGGAAAACCTCTTATGAAATGTTTATCTGTTGGGGGGTAAAAATTAATGAAGGTCGGACTTACTGTGTACCCCTCTAGGAGGTAAGTTTTGAAAAATTTGTTAGGTTGAAAACTATTTGGAGTCGGTCATACATTTGATTCCTCTAGAGGCACCCTTGGGACACTTTAAGCATGATGAGCAATTTTTTATAAAAATTTTGTTTTTGTATGGAGTGGAGGCAGTGGAGATATCACAAAAATATCATATTTTATCTATTTATTGGCGAATCCGGGGCTCTTTGTGAATTTTTACAACTACACGACCAACACAAAAATCCCAACCAGTGTCCAGGAGACTCACAAAAAGAAGTAAAATAAGAGAACGATCAATTTATGGGGACTGGTATGTGTGGGTACTTAATTTAAAAATAATTATTAACACTAAAACATTTTTTGATTAGCAAGCCTTCGGCCGGGCGCAGGAATTATAAACTCTCCTTTAGATTACTGTGAAGATGTGATGTGATGATGTTTTTTTGGGTAGCAGGATTTGCACGTTTAGCCATAAAGGCCAAATGGTTTTATTTCACAACGCCATCAAAATGTTGGTCTAGATTTAAAAGAAATATTTTGAAGTTTTGGAGACTTTTCTGTGAATCTGCCTATAATTTTATATAATATATATATTTTTTTTTAATTTCTAAATTAAATTAGCTTAAATAAAATAGCGATATCTCAAAACTCGTTACTTCGATATTAGAGATTAGCAGGCGCGGATCTAGCACTTGCGTTTGGGGGGGGGGGTATTTTTTTTTTTTCTCAAAAAAATTTTTTTTTACTCAATCCAACCTTAGGTTGGATTTGAATCATTAGTTAAGTTTTTTTTTGTGTTTTCCTCTTGTTTATTATGATTTTTTCTGTGGAAACATTTCCAATTTTTAACAACGTATTCCCGTAAAAAAGATTTTACAATTTAAGAAAATGCTTGATATTTAAAAAAATGTCTCCTCAAAAAGTTCTCAGCAAAAGACCCATATTCTGAAAAAAATGTTCATTAGAAAATATTTTTTTTTTTTTATTTTATTAAGAATTACCATATAATTACAAATCATATACTAATTTTACCTAACCGAGAACTGGTAACAATGACCTTCGTCTCGTTGTAGCGAAACAGACCAAGGCCTCTGGTTGGAATCAAACCCACGACCCCCAGACTCATAGGCTAGCACGCTACCAACTAGCCTAATGGGGCGCCTTAGATTCATTAGAAAATATATTATATCAGATTTGCGACATATTTAATTCAAAAAAATTTTCCTGATTTTAAATTTTTTTAGAGTCATTTGCTTAAAGAAAAAGTTTATGAATCTGGGACATTATCCCCATAGACAAATTTTGAGGTTCTGAGCAATTTTGCTATAGAAAATTTTTAAGAATTTATAAAATTCTTGCTCTTGAAAATTTTTTATATTCAGATAAACATAGAAAATGTTCACAAACAGTTTTCCTACCAAAAAATTCCTATTTTAGAAGAAAAAATTTCGATTAGATTTAGTGTTAAGTGTCAAATTAAAAAAAAATATTATTGCTCTAATTAAAAAAACTAAAAATATAGTGAAAAAACCTTAAACAAATAAATTGTGTTTATTTTTAAACTCGGAAGAGAGTAGTGAACCCCAACCAATTAAAGTTTTATCTTCCCATCCAACAATTTAAATAATAAATCCTGATAAACAAGGTGAGACGTATTATTTTAATTTATTTGCTTCTCCTTGTTTTCGTATAAACATTGAGACACTAACAAAAGGCGCATTCCCATATGTGTGTTTTGGGTTTGTTGTTTTTGTATTTGTACTCTTTATTTCTTAAAGAAAAAATCGATAAACTTGATCAAAGCTCTAATACTAGCTTAAGGTTCCCGTCTTAGCTAAAGACTTTTTATTGAAGCTTTGCTAAAGCTTTATAAATAAAAAGCTCTTTGCTGTGAAGGGATGCCACCTACACCACCAACAACTAAAAATGCGGGGAAAGATAATTTTAATTTAAAATCCCCAACTGAAATATCTGAAAAGCCCAAAAAAGATTCTAATCCCAAAAAAACGGCAAATCGTACCCCAAAACAATCAAAGGAAAGTAATTTTTCCAATGAAAATAGAAATTCAGGATGTAATCAAAATTTAGAAACCCCGCGGAACAGTCTAAGTATGTTTAGAAAAAACAAGCTTTAGGTCTTGGAAAAATCAAACGCCGAACTTGCTCAAAGAAATCGGCAGTATGAATTACAGTTATATCAATTAAAAAAAGATATACAGCCCTTAGGGCTGAAAATCAAAATTCTTTGATAAATATGCAGGCTCAAAGCTATGAAACCGATGAGGAAGAACTAGCTCGCGAAATCGGAACGGAATCACAGTCTGATGTTGAACCCTCAACATCCACTGCTGCTGCCCTTTTGCAGAATCAAAATTGGACTCAAGTCTCCAATAAAAAACGTGGTCGTGAAAGTTTAGGCAATGCCTCTGCTGCCAAAGAAAAGACAACTAATAATTCTTATTGGTTAGGCAAAGAACAGTCTTCGCAGAATAGGTTTTCTAGTCTTCAAAATGAAGATAATACTCGTGCTCACGAGCAAAGTGCAGCTTCGGTTGAATACGATCCCAAACCACCTCCAATTTTTGTTGACAAGGTGGAAGACATAAATCCCTTGTACACTCTTTTAAAAGAACAAGTGGAAAATGCCTTCAGTCTGAAAGTTCTGAGAAACAATCAGATAAAAATTCTTCCAAAGTCCCAGGAAAGTTATAGAAAAATTGTCAAGCAACTTGAAATTAAGGAAACTGAGTTCTATACGTACAAGTCAAAGGAGGAAAGAGGGTTCAAAGTAATACTCCGAAACATGCACCCTTCAGTAAATATTGAAGAGTTAAAACAAGAACTCCATGAGCTAGGTCATGAAGTAATCAATGTTTGGAATATAAAAAGAAGAGGTTCAAACCAACCGCTTTCATTATTTGAAATCGAACTTAAAACAAGTCCTAACAATAAGGAAATCTACTCAATTAATTCATTGATGTATGCCCGCATTAGCTTCGAACCCCCTAGGCCAAAGAAACAAGTCCCCCAGTGCTCAAACTGCCAACAATATGGCCACACTAAATCCTTTTGTAGAAGACAGCCCAGATGTATAAAATGTGCAGGATATCATTCATCAAAACTCTGTTCAAGACAAAACTGGTCCAACGAAGTGAAATGTGTTCTCTGTGATGGACAACACCCAGCCAATTATAAAGGATGCTCTATCTACAAACAAACACTCAGGTTTAAATATCCTCCTCGTACTAATGAAAATGCTCGTGTTCACGAGAATCGAAACACTGCAGAAAATAGGAACATTCCTAATACCTCAGCCGGCTCTTATGCTGATGTAACAAGAAACGCACCGTTTCAACCTCAACAAGCACAGGGTGAACCCTCTATACCAGAATCTATGTGGCTTCCTCCACAGCAACCTAGTGGGCTTCCTCCACGGCAAACTAGTGGGATTCCCCCAAACCAACTTACAAGGGAAGTCTCCCTAGTGTCACCCTCCGATCTTCATGAAATTTGGATATGTTGTTTAGAACGAAAATTAATTCGACACGTATTTTTTTTTAGCGGCCCAAACTCATTTTTAGGGGGGGTCGATTTGTATGGGGGGAAATTGACCTTTTTCAGTTTTTTACGATTTACGCCTATTTAAACAAAACTAATATAGGCATGTGTAGTATCAGATTAAAGGTATTAAAAATACCTATCTTGTGGGGCTAACAACGGGCCAAAGAAGTTAATATTTTTCGACTTATTAACAAAAATGTCCTAAAATTTTGGTATTTTACTCTATACGACGAAAAGTTGTGCATGTTTGGACAAGTTCTTAAAACACGTAGATAGGTTTTCCAAAGACCTTTCATTTGGTATGTAACATGACTAGGTTTCTTTGCATAATATAGGAGATAAACGAAAAAAAACTAAAAAAATGGCATTGTCTTTCCCCCTCCTTTTTACCCCCTAAATATGAATTTGGGCCGCTAAGAAAAAATACGTGTCCCTTTATTTTTTGTGATCTACAAAATAAAACCAATTCCATAAAGATCCGCGGGTGACACTAGGGAGACTTCCCTTGTTAGTGGGCTTCCTCCACAAAGTTTATCACAATCAAGTAATTCAACTGAATCATCAGAAGTCATTTACCTTCTAAAGGCTCCCTCGCAGCAAATGACAACAATGACAAATCTTTTGCTAAACTTATTGTCAAAATCAAATTAAAATGGATTCTTTAAGAATAGCATTTTGGAATGCAAATGGTCTTTCCCAACATGCTCTGGAGGTAAAAACACATCTGATCTCAAATCAGATAGATGTTTTCCTCATATCAGAGACCCATTTTACGAATAAAAGCTTTATACAAATTCCTGGGTATAAACTTTATTACGTGAACCACCCTGGGGGCAGGGCACATGGTGGCTCTGCGATCCTTATAAAAAATAACATAAAACTACGAATGTTATAGTATATGACTGGCAAGGCCCTCTTACCATATCATCACTTTATTGCCCTCCAAGACATAATCTTAAAAAGAACGACTACGAAACCTTCTTTAACACACTTGGAAGCAGATTTCTTGTGTGTGGAGATTATAATGCCAAGCATACTGCTTGGGGCTCCAGGCTTATTACTTCTAAGGGAAGTCAATTAAATAGTGCTATTCAAAATCTCTGTTTAAAAATAATATCCCCCGGATCTCCTACATACTGGCCCACAGACGTAAACAAGATCCCTGACTTGATTGATTTCTGTGTATCTAAGGGATTGTCACAAATCTCATATAAATGCTACTCCTATCCAGATCTGTCATCAGTTCACTCCCCTGTTATGTTAGTTCTAACATCGACAGTAGAAAACCATGACAAATCCTGTAAACTTCATAATAAAAAAACCAATTGGACATATTTCCGATATATGGTAAAGACACATCTTAACTTGAAAATCTCGTTAAAGACTGAAGAGGAAATCACAAACGCCATTGAGCACTTCAATGAAACTTTACAACATGCATCCTGGTGTTCTACTCCAGCAGTAAAGGAAAAATGCGTTTTAACACCCTCCAGTACAGTTCAAAATAAGTTGTCAGAAAAAAGACATGCCAGAAAGAAATGGCAAACAACTAGATCCCCTCTAGATAAGACAATACTGAACAGGCTAACTCGTGAGCTGAAAAATATCTTGCAAAATGAGAAAAACGAAAGCATAGAAAAAGAGTTAAGAAATTTGGGCCCTACCAAATTTACAGACTACTCTCTTTGGAAAATGACGAATAAGGTCAAGCAACAGGTTAAGATAAGTTACCCAATTAGGAAAGATGACAACTCATGGACAAAAACTAACCATGAGAAGGCAATTAGGTTTAGTGAACATTTGCAAATGGTTTTCACCCCGAACAGCTCAGAAATTAGCCCTGAATTTATTGAACGCTCCTTACAGGAAATTTATCAACTTGATCTCCCGATTAAGAAATTCAACAAGCGTGAAGTAGAAAATGTTATTAGAAAACTTGTCTTAAATAAGGCTCCAGGTTATGACCTCATTACAGGTAAAGTTTTACAGGAATTGCCCAACGAAGGATTAGTATACATCACTAGTATATATAATGCCTGCCTTACCCGAAACTTATTCCACCTCAATGGAAAGTTGCCCAAATTACCATGATTCAGAAACCCGGCAAAAGCCCTCATGATGTCACATCATATCGCCCAATTAGTTTACTCCCAATAAAGTATGGCATGATGGTCTTTTATACAAAATCAAAAAGCACCTCCCAGTGAACTTTTATATATTTATTCGGTCTTACCTCTCGGATCGCTTCTTTTTTGTGAAAGAAGAAGATGAAATGAGCAGTTTACATGTTTTCAATGCCGGAGTCCCACAAGGCAGTGTTATGGGGCCAACTCTGTATCTCTTGTATACCGCAGATTTACCAAACACTGATGGAGTTCTTATAGGCACCTTTGACGATGACACTGCAGCTCTTGCTGTTCATGCAGATCCTGCAGTTGCAAGTAATATTTTACAAAAATGTGTAGATAACATTTCTCTATGGCTTAAAGATTGGCGCATAAAATCAAATGAAGATAAATCAGTTCAGGTCACTTTTACTTTAAGAAATGGGACTTGCCCCCCTGTTTATCTTAATGGAAAGGAAATTTCCCAAAAAGATGATGTCAAGTACCTTGGCATTCACCTGGACAAAAAGCTCTTATGGAAAAAACACATTCTGACCAAAACGAAAGCCCTTGACTTACAAGTCAGAAAAATGTCTTATTTGATTGGCACTCAATTGAAACTTTCGCTCGAAAATAAGCTCTTGATATACAAATGCATACTAAAACCAATTTGGACTTACGGTATCCAATTGTGGGGTACTGCAGCAAATTCCAATCTGGAAATTCTACAGCGATTTCAATCGAAAATCCTTAGACAACTAACAACAGCTCCTTGGTACATATCAAATAACCAGCTTCACAGAGAACTTAAAACTCCGACAGTAATCGAAGAAATAAAAAACCAATTGATTCCTATCAATCAAGAGTTCAAAACCACCCAAATCCTTTAGCGTCAACTTTAATGGCAAACGCAACTACTTTTGTCCGACTCAGAAGAAGAGCTCCCCAGGACCTGCTTAGATGAACCCCTTAAAATGGCCCAGAGTATACTAAGGAATTATTTTTATATATATTTTAGTTTTTTAGTTTTAAGTTATCTGTGGGATGATCACTGGATCATCTCCACTTCATAGTCAAATAATTTTAAGTCACGTGTAATGATTAATATCAATTTATGATAGATTGCATTAATAAATGAATTAAATAATAAAAAAAAAAAAAAAAAATAGATTTAGTGACTTTTTTCACCATAGAAAACCTCTAAGGTTCTGAAGTATGTTTTTCTATTCTATTTTTCCACCGAAACGATTTTTTCTTCACCAAAATTTGTAGGTTTTGAAAAATTTAAACCAGAAAGTACCTGAGATAAGAAAAATTAAATACTTTAGAGCCTTTAAAAAATGTTTGTGTCAATTTCCGAGATTATGAGACATTTTTCTAAAGAAAAAGTAAAGGTAAGACACTTTTCCTTAGAAAAAGTCTAAGATTCTCAACATTTTCTAAGACATATTTTTCATTAAAAAGTCTAAGAATCTAAGAAAATTTTTCATACAAAAAAAAAGATTCTGAAACATTTTTCTTACAGAACATTTCTCAGCTTTCGAGAACTTTTTTCCTATAGAAGGGGTCTCAGATTCTGAGTCTCAGACATTTTCTGTCAGAAAAAGATTCTGAGACATTTTTCAAATGGAAAAAAATATCAAAATTTAAGATATTTTCATAGATTCTGGGACATTTTCCTAAAATGTCAGATTCTAAGTTTTTTTTCTATATAAAAAGGCTCATATTCTGAGTCTCAGATTATAGAAAATTTTTTCTATAAAAACTCACAAATTCTGAGGTATGTATTTTTCCTATCGAAAAAGTCTGAGATTTTTTATCTTACAAGGGAAGTCTCCCTGGTGTCACCCTCCGATCTTCATGAAATTTGGATATGTTGTTAAGAACGAAAATTAATTCGACAAGTATTTTTTTTAGCGGCCCAAACTTATTTTTAGGGGGGTCAATTTGTATGGGGGGAAATTTACCTTTTTCAGTTTTTTACGATTTATGCCTATTTAAACAAAAATAATATAGGCATGTTTGATATCAGTTTTAAGGTATTAAAAATACCTATCTTGTAATGCTAACGGGCAAAAGAAGTTAATATTTTTCGACTTATTAAAAAAAATGTCCTAAAATTTTGGTATTTTACTCAATATGACGAAAAGTTGTGCATGTTTGGACACGTTCTTAGCACACGTAGATAGGTTTTCCAAAGACCTTTCATTTGTTATGCAACATGACCAGGTTTCTTTGCATAATATAGGAGATAAACGAAAAAAACTGATAAATGGCCTTGTCTTCCCCCCTCCTTTTTACCACCTAAATATGAATTTGGGCCGCTAAAAAAAAATACGTGTCCCTTTATTTTTTCTGCTCTACAAAATAAAACCAATTCTATAAAAATCCGCGGGTGACACTAGGGAGACTTCCCTTGTTAGCCAAAGATTAAAGCTTTAATTATTAAAAAGTCTTAGATTCTGAGACATATTTCAAATAGAAATAATTTCAGATTCTGAGATATTATCTCAGTGTCTGAGACATTTGTCCTAAACAAAAAGTCTTTGATCCTGAGATATTTTTAAATAAAAAATTTCTCAGATTCCGAAACACTTTTCCTATTAAAAAGTCCCAGATTAGACGTAATTTGGCTATAGAAAAAGTCTTAGATTCCAATATTTTTTTTTGTATAGAAAAATTCTCAAATTTCCCCTTAAGAAAATTTTCTTGATTTTCCTAAAAAGTTTAAAGATTCCGAGACTTTTTTTCCTATAAGGATTTAAAAACATTCTTCCTATAGAAAAATTGTTAGATTTTTCGTATTAAAATTCTCTTCCTATACAAAATTTCGCAGGTTTTTTCCATACAAAAATTCTTAAATATTTCCTATAGAAAAATTTCTAAATTTTCGTCTAGAAAAATTCCCAAATTTTTCGTATACAAAAATTATTGTCTTTTTTCTAAAGAAAATTTTAAATATTCCAAGGTTTTCCGAAAAAAATTCGAATGTTTTTCCTATAGAAAAATTTTCAGTTATTCCTGTAGGAAAATTCTCAATTTTTTCATAATGAAAATTCTCAAATTTTTCCTGTAAAAAAATTCTAAAATTTTTTCATATAGAAAAATCTAACATTTGAGACATTTCTCCTTAAGAAAAATTTTTCATCGAAAAAATTTTGAGATTATTTTCTTTTCCCTTTTTCCCTGTCTTTTCTTTTCTTTTCTTTTCTTTTCTTTTCTTTTCTTTTCTTTTCTTTTCTTTTCTTTTCTTTTCTTTTCTTTTCTTTTCTTTTCTTTTCTTTTCTTTTCTTTTCTTTTCTTTTCTTTTCTTTTCTTTTCTTTTCTTTTCTTTTCTTTTCTTTTCTTTTCTTTTCTTTTCTTTTCTTTTCTTTTCTTTTCTTTTCTTTTCTTTTCTTTTCTTCGAAAAAATAATTTTGCTTTAGGAAAAATGTCTCAGAATGTGAAACTTTTTCAATAAGAAAAAATTTCTTATAATCAGAGATTCTCAAACATTTTTCCAGAATCTGATATTTCTTCTACAGACAAAATATCTCAGAATCTAAGACTTTCTGTTGGAAAAATGTCTCAGAACCTGAGATTTTTCTATAGGAAAATTGTATTATAATCGGAGACCTTTTCTATTGAAAAAATGGTCATAAAGGGTCCCCTTGATTATTAAAAAATAATGTGACAACCCCTTGTCATATTAAACATGATTCTAAATTTTGGAAAAATGTACATTAAAGCATTGCGAACAAAAAGTAAAAAAGAAAAAATAATATAAACAAAAAATGAAGGAAGGAAACAACTATTTTTATATTGTAAGAGAAACAACAGCAATTGTAAAAACAACTATAACAACAGCAGCAGCAAACAGCAACAGTAAAGAATAACAATGACAATTTTATGCATGTTGCCAACTCTTAATACAATGCCACTATAACCTTCAAGAACCGGAAATATAAAATAACGATCGTAAAAAATACAAAATTGGCTTTTATGATGTTGTTAGTATTTGTTTGTTTGGTTGTATGGTTCGTTAGTTTCTTGCATTCAGTTTTTTTTTGCTTTGTTGTGGATTTTTATTTTCGGCTTGTCTTGTTGTTTATTTTTCATTTTTTTTTTATTTTCATCTTTCGTTTTAAAGTTATTATTCCTGTTAGCAATAGCAATGAAAAATTATTTGAAAAATAAGAAGAAAATAAAATCTTCAAACGTATGTATATTGTTGCAATAACACAGTAACAGAAGCAGGAAAAATGGAATAAAAACTGAACCACTTACTTAAAAATATAAACGAAATTGTATGATAGCTTGTTTTAAACTTTTGGATCAAATGTTATACAAGCTGTAGTGTAAAGAAGTGTTCACAAACCACTTTTTATATTGCCACTCTTTAAGGTCATCAAAGTTCTGTAAAAAACCTAAGTTAAGATTTACTTTCTTTGTTCGGTTTTAATGATTTGGTTAAAACAAAGTCAAATTGAAATTATCACCAACAAAATAACCATTAAATATTTTTTTAATTTTTCACTATTGATGTCAAATTAAAGAGGAGGATTCCCGCTTGTTTTCCCAATTTATTATTTTGTCAGTTAAAAAAAAAAAAAGAGATAAATAATGTCCTTTCAAAACGTTAACAAAATATTTTTATTTTTCATATCTCCAGATTTGGAAAAATAAAAAAATTTGGAAAAATTTGCGAATTATTAACTTTCATTTGCCATCAATAGCGACATTATAAGGCAAGTACAAATATTAAAAATGCCTGCGAATTTTGTACTCTTGCCCAAAACATTAAATCATGATAATGTTTTATGGAAATTTGGGTGCACTTTCCAAAGCAATGTTTTTTACTTTGCTATTCCATGCAAAACGAATTGAAATATCAGCCGAGGACCCCATAAAGTTTATATATTTCTGATCCATTTCTAAGACACTCTAGATCAATGGTTCCCAACCTTTGATTATCGCCCCACTGGAGGGAAATTTGACTGCTTCAGGTTAAATAAACTAAAACAAATATTATTTTAGTAAAATTATTTAGTTGGTTATTGAAAACTTTTTCTAAAAACTCTGTTTAAACACTGATTTTAACAAAAAGTTAGCTTAAAAGTAAATTTTGAATTTAAAACAAATTTGGAAAATTTACAAATTTTTTTTTACTGTAAGGGGGACATTGTAGATTTTTTAACTTCAAAGTGGGGCATTGCGCAAAAAATGTTGGGAACAAAAAAAATTTTGATGAAAACAAAATTTTTTTTTTTTTTAAATTTGAGAAAAAAATTTAGATGAAAAAAAAATTTTAATGAAAAGCATTTTTTTAATGAAAAGAAACATTTTTTTTAAGTAAAAAAAATTGATGAAAAAACATTTTTTTGATGAGAAAAAAAATTATAAAAAAATTTGATGTAATAAAAAATTTGACGAAAAAAAAATTTGATGAAAAAACAAGTAGAGAAGTTAAATTCGACTTGGCCGAACCATTGTGGAGTGTATTCATAGGAATACACTCCACAATGGTCCTTTTTAAGTGATAGCAAATTTTCTAACGTGAAGAAAATAACATTTTTGATTAGAAATATTTTATTGTGTGTAAAACAACTTTTTTTTAGTAATTTTTGAAAAAAAAAATTTTTTTGAGTGTAAAATTTTTTTCGAGTGGATTTTTTTTGTTTTTAGTTTTTAGTTTTAAAAATATTTTTGAGTGACAAAAATACGTTGTAATATCTTTTTGAGACATACCAATGTTTTTAAGACATGTTTAACGGGTTTTCAACACGTGAATTTAAGGTGAAACTAATCTGAAATTAGCAGTTTTGCTAATTACGTTTGAACCACTGGACCGATATGGCTGAAATTCAATACGAACCAGGCCAGGAGAACGACAAATATAAATGCCAAGCTTAAGTCTGCTCAGAATTGCGTTTCGAGAGTTAGCATGTTTTTTATCGCATAAATTCACGAAAACCCTTGCCGAAATTCGGTCTTTTGCTCATAACTTTTAAACCACTGGACCGATTTTGCTGGATTACAATACCAACCTGACCAGATAAATTCCAACATATTTGCCAAATTTCAGGAGCCTTCGTAAAGTCTTTCAAAAGTTAGCGTGTTTTCAACAGACAGACAGACCGACAGACGGACGGAGAGACGGACGGAGAGACGGACGGAGAGACGGACGGACATCACTAGATCGTCTAAAATCGATCGAGGATCATAAATATATACACTTTATGGGGTCCTAGACCAATATTTCGAGGTGTTACAAACGGAATGACAAACTTATATATTAGAGCGGAGTGAATTGTTCGGAGCAAAATTTTTGACAAAATCGTCTAGGATATTTGGATTCTGCATAAAATTCTAAGAAAAAATGCCGAACAAACCATGTCTCAAAAATCAGTTTTGACCCCCCCAATTTTCAAAAATAGTTTTGTACGATATACGCCTTTTCCATTAATCAGCACGAGAAAGAGGGTATTTTTTGACCTGGGATCTTTAGATTGTGTACATAGATTCACTATGGAGCCCTTTATATATTCCCATTTACAGTTTTATTAAATTCCAAAATCTCGCGATTTTATTCGCGATTTTAATTTTTTTAAAATCACAAAATATGAAAATGTAGTGTAGTTTGATGAGCGATAACTACTTAAGTAAATATCCGATTTTTAAAATCAAAATTGAAATTAAATGCTTAAGTCCTCTATATTAAACGTGAAAGTTAAAAAAAAAATTGTGTTATTAAAAAAATGCATTTTAAACGCAAATGCGTCTTTTTAGTGCATTTTCATCAACTTTCACCTCTTTTGATTTTTTTTAATTAATATAAGTATTATCAAAGTATGCCAATTTTACAAAAAAAAATCAGTCATCATTTTAATAGGACACTAAAGTCTTCTATTTTTTATATATTTTTTTTAAATTATGGCCATATAAAAACAATTTTTTTTTTTTTAATTTTGTTAATAAATGATTTTAGGATTTTCAAATCGCTTATCGATGTACTTTGATGATCTATAACTCCTTAAAGGGTACTTTTCACTATCACACATTTCGATTATACATTTCCATTATAACATGGTGAAAATGTTAGCAAAATATTTTTTTAAAAAATTTGGCCAGAAATTGTTCACTTATTAGAATCAAAAAAGAATCCAAAAATCTTTAGGAAATTGGTAAATTTTGATGTGTATAATGGAAAAGTGTGATAGTAAAAAGTACCCTTTAATTAAACATCGGACTTTGATAATCAAAATTGAAATTGAAAGCTAAAATCCTCTACTTTAAACGAAAAAGTTTTAAAAAAATTGTGGCAATAAAAGAATGGTGTAGTTTACCACTTTTTAATTTTTTGTGGATTTTTAAAAAATTAAAATCGATTTAATTAAACTGTAAATGGGAATGTCTAAATGGCTCCTCAGAGTATCTGGCTTCATAATAAAAAAAATCTGAAGACCCAAGTCCAGATTATTATTTTTAGCGCCCTCTAGCGGCGGTTTAGAGCAAAATAAATATCAAATATGGATTTCCTGTACCCAAAAATACCAGGTACACCTCTTAATACAAAACAAAGCAAAATTTATTAGTAAAACAATATATTCCAAATAATAAACCCAGCTAAAAAAGTCGTAAATCGTGCAAAACTATTTTTGAAAATTGGGGAGGTCAAACTGATTTTTGAGACATGGTTTGTTCGGCATTTTTTCTTAGAATTTTATGCAGAATCCGAATATGCTAGACGATTTTGTCGAAAAAAATTACTCCGGCCTAGTGCACTTCTTGAAACTCAAAGTTTTGCAAAAAAGCTGACACCTTAATTAATATATATACTTAATGGGGTCCCAGACCGATATTTCGATGAGTTTTAAACGGAATAACATACTTATATATCGTCCATTCCATGAGACATTTTAAAAAATCTGACCGCGGGTCTTCCGATTTTTGTTATATTTTTCATACAGATTCTCTATGGAGCCAATTTCAAATTTCATCCATCAGATCGAAAATATTCGAAAAACTCGCGATTTTATTCACGATTTTCGTATTTAAAAAAGTCAAAAAAATGTAAAATCTGTGTACCTTTGATCTGCTGTATTTCCTAAACTACTTATCGGATTTTTACAATCTATAGCGCATACGAATGGTATGTAAGTCTACATAAATATCTAATAAACTGAAAAAATTTCGGTGGTTTAAAAGTGCATTTATATGCAAATGCAGCTTTGAAGTGCATTTTGCGAAACTTTTACCCCTTTTAATTTTTTTTAATTAGCATATTTGGAAAATTTAGAATTTTTGCTACAAAAAAATGTTGTCATTACTATGGTCCGAGAATGTATGCTATTTTTAACATTTTTTTTTAAAAATACTTCCTCCAGTTTACCTTATAAAAATGTTTACTACTATTTTTTAAATTATATCAATATCATGTAAATAGGCATGTTTTTAAACCGTTATATTTTCAAAAGTACGAATCGTATCTAATTGTTTTTATGCACATTAGAAAGGTATTTTTGTCCATTTCTTGCATATAATGACCCCAAAAATGTTGGTGTTTCACAAATGCATTTTAAATGCAAATGCAGTTTTGAAGTGCATTTTTAAAAACTTTTTCCACTTTGTATTTTTTTTTAATAATCATATTCGAAAAATTTCCAATTTTTGCTACAAAATAATGTCCTCCTAATAATGGACCCACTGTGTGTGCTATTTTTTAGAATTTTTTAAAAAATCATGTAATTTCAGATTTTTTTTTGGTTTAATTTAAAACATTAAAATTGTTTTAAGGAAATTTTCAAAATTTCTTTAAAAATAGCACACACAGTGGGTCAATTATTAGGAGGACATTATTTTGTAGTAAAAATTGTAAACTTTTCGAATATGATAATTAAAAAAAAATTCAAAGGGGAAAAGTTTTGAAAAATGCACTTCAAAATTGCATTTGCATTTAAAATGCATTTGTGAAACACCAACATTTTTGGGGTCATTATATGCAAGAAATGGACAAAAATACCCAGACAGAAATTACGACTCTTCTAAAAATACTATACCATTTTAACATTGGATATACAAAAATACGACTTTAAAAATTAAATACATTGACAACAAAAAATTCAATACCATTACAACATTGGATTTTAAAAGAAACAACGTTACATAAGAGTTTAAAATTATAATCCGAAAAGGTTTACTATGGTAAACTTTTACAAAATTTCTGACTTTATTGTATTTAATTATTTCTTTATATCGTTAAACTATATTCAATTTGAGCTACCTGCTTATTATGAGAAAATGAGTTTTTGATGGCAAAATGTTCCCACAAATAGGCGTCATCAATGGTATTAATTTCAGAAAAATAAAACTATTTTTAGACTGTTTTTTTTTTGCAAATGAGCTATGTGAAACAATGATTTTTTCCAATAAAAAATTGAGCTATCTACAGTATTTTTTTATGATAAAATTACTAAAGTAAACATTAAAGTTAAGATTTTTTGATATCATTACATTTTAGAAGGCTTATACATCAATAAAAATAATGGCATATTTTTTTTTTTTTGTAAAATTCCAACTTCTTCCCGTGCCTTCCGCGATTAAAAACCAGGATTTTAACCCCCTTTTTGGTGCGGAGCAAAAACGGCTTTACCTCTTGCAAATTTTATTTCACCATTTTATTCTACAGCAAAAACTACTGATACTACATTCTTCGCAAGCTTCCAGACTGTTCCAAATAGTGGCAATAAACCGCGGAAAAATCAATGATTTAAAAAAAAATGTTTTTTTTAACAGAAAAATGGAAGAGAAAAATGGAACAAAAATCACATTTTTATCACAATCCGTTAAAAAGTTATAGTCTAAATATAATTTCGGAAGGAAATATAGTTTAACCCCAATTACCATTACCGAAAAAACGCCCCTGAAATTTGTTTGCATGTTGGAGGGTAGAAAGATTCGACACAGTCCCATTTAACGCTCTTACTTGTTATTTCCGTTACAGAAATAAAGACTTCACCAATATTCCGATTATCAAAATACTGTTCCTGTTAATTCGGTTCTATAAATAAAAAAAATTCGATTTATTTTTACTTATTTTCGGTACAGAATCTTGATAAAAATATTTAAATTTTAACTTACAAAAATATCGGCTTTTTACAGGTTGGAAAAAGTCGGCTTTTTAAAAAACTCGAATTTCCAAAAATTGACAGTCGAATTTTTAGAAAAGTCGAATTTTTGATGCGACTGTATAATCCGAATATTAAAAAAAAATGTATTTTGAAAAATTTCTATTTATTTAAAATTATTTTTATATACTTTATTTCTAATATAAAACACCCCAAAATAGCGCCAAAAATATGTCGAAATAACGTTATCCAGTGTTGTCTTTGAACACCATCCTAAGGTCATAAACTTATTATTACAATGTAATTTTAATCCAGTAAATTTGATTTTTTGGTGTTGTGACGACGTCGGAAACAAAAGTCAGGCGATTGTTTTTTGGCGTTATCATTTCAATGTTATAGTAACACCATAAATTTTGTAAATAGGATCTCACTTTGGTGTTGGAATGCCCTCCGCCAACTCTATTCTGACGTTATTCCGATTGCATTTTTCTGTCTGGGTACCTTTCTAATGTGCATAAAAACAATAAGATGCGATTCGTACTTTTGAAAATATAACGGTTTAAAAACATGCCTATTTACATGATTTTGATATAATTTAAAAAATAAACATTTTTATAAGGGAAACTTTAGGAAGTATTTAAAAAAAAAAAAAATATTAAAAATAGCATACATTCTCGGTCCATTGTAATGAAAACTTTTTTGTAGAAAAAATTCTAAATTTTCCAAATATGCTAATTAAAAAAAATTAAAAGGGGTAAAAGTTTCGCAAAATGCACTTCAAAACTGCATTTGCATATAAAATGCACTTTTAAAACACCGATATTTTTTCAGTTTATTAGATATTAAAATAGACTTACATACCATTCGAATGCGCCATAGACTGTTAAAATGCAATAAGTAGTTTAGAAAATATAGCTGCTCAAAGTTACACAGATTTTGCATTTTTTTTACTTTTTTAAAAACGAAAATCGTGAATAAAATCGCGAGTTTTTCGAATATTTTCGATCTGATGGATGAAATTTGAAATTGGCTCCATAGAGTATCTGTATGAAAAAAATTACAAAAATCGGAAGACCCTCGGTCACAAAATGCCTAAAATCACCAAATGTCTGGTGGAATGGACGATATACCCTCTATCACTAGAGTGCACAGAGGGCCAGACAGATCGATTTCCGGCCAAAAGTCCTTATTTGTAAATTCTCAAAAAAATGTTTACCAGTTTGTTGGGCATATATAGAAGCAGGTTTTCTGAACTTATCTTTATGATCCAATTACACCCTTTCCTTTGACAGGTCTTCAAAGTTAAAAAAGTTGGTAAAAAAATTTTAAAAGTTAAGATACTTTTTTAATTTTTTTTCCAAACTTCTATTGCTAATGTTTTACTTTTTGTTTGCGTGGTTCAACCTTATATATAAGCCTTTGTAACGAAAATAACATGGACAAATATAACTCATTTGCCTGGCAGCAATTCGCGTTTTTTGTGAAAAAAGTTATAATTTTTTAGCTATTTACCTCGCGCCGAAAAAATCCTCAGCGATCCTCAGTTCGATACAATCGATCTATATTTTTTTTGATATAGAATGGATCCATATCTTTCGAAAAAAGTTGCCCAAACTTGCTCGAAATGATAAATGGCGAAATTACAGCAATATATGAAGTGGTCCGAGATTTGTTTTTAAAAAAATAATTTAACCCAAAATAATGTTTTACGGCTTGATTAGTTTTTTATCGACAGAGAGTGCCTTAAGTGTAGGAAAAAAAATTATCTATATTTCTAGTTTTTTTGTAGAATTATGGAAAATATCAGTTACACCATTTCCAATTAAATTCAAAGATTTTTTATTGAATTTCCAAAATAGAGAAAAAAAAGTGAATAATTTGTCATCACCATTTTCAAAAGCTTTTCTGAAGCTAATTAAGTCATTTACACCATTTCCATATTTATATATAAAAAAAAAAATATATATATATATAAAAATTATGTGCGTAGACACTGCAGACACTCTTAATACTCTTAAAACCAATTTTTAATTAGATCAGACAAAGTTACAAAATCTAGCCGCCATATTGTTTCCGCCATATTGAATTTTATCAGTTCGGTTTTAAGATAACAGACCCGGAAATTTACTATGTCACACTTTCAGCTAACTTCAACAAAGAAAAGGAATATAACTGTTTTTTAATTACTTGTAACAAACTTTACTAAGCATATTTCGTCCGCCATTTTGTTTTTCAAAATTCACGTCAGTAATTCTGATTCAGTAACTCCAAGACCCCCTTTAAACAAAATTTGAGTTAAATCGGACAATTATTAAAAAAATTTGTCCGCCATATTGGATGTGCCATTTTGATTTTTTTAGTTTTTAGTTAAATTTTGAAATCAGCGACCCCGAAATACTCTAGAAGCACATTTTCAACCGGATCCAACAATGTTAAAGACTTTTGGCCGGAGTTGCATCATTCTGTAAACTTAAAGAAGCATATTTAGTCCGCCATTTTGTTTTTCAAAATTCGGAGTAACAATTCTTATTCAGTAACTCCAAGACTCACATAAAACAAAATTTGAGTTCAATCGGACAATTTTTAAAAAAATTTGTTCGCCATATTGGATCCGCCATTTTGATTTTTTTGGTTTTGAGCTAAATTTTGAAATCAGCGACCTCGAATTCCTCTAAAAGCAAATTTTCAGACAGATCCAACAACGATAAAGACTTTTGGCCGGAATTGGATCATGCTGGCCCTGTGTGGAGTGGAGGGTATAAAAATTGTAATTTAATTAATTTAATAAAAATTATTTTTTTTTTTAATTTTTCATGTCATGGTCATGGTCTTTTTTCCCAAATGCCCAAAACATTGACCTCAAAGTGGCCCGGGTTAAACTTCTACGATTTTCTTAAAAATTTTATCCAATCATTTTTGAACCCAATTGCACAATATTAGGACCCGCCCGTTTAAAAAATCGAAAATTTAATTTTTAAGTGAAACTCTAAACTTTCCGCCGTACAAATCGACACCCCAAAAAATGACTATGGGCCGCTAAAAAAAGTACCAGTCAATTAAATTTCCGTTCTGAACATCATATCCAAATTTCGTGAAAATGGTAGGGTGACACCAGGGGGACTTCCCTTGTTAGTAAAATTTACAAAAAATTTTAATTTTTTATAAATTTCGTTAAAATTGAATTAAATTTTCGACATCTCGTTGAATAGATCTACGGTAATAACTCATTGTCAGTCCGACAAAAATGAAAAAATATCGTTAAACACGAATTGAATAATATACGTTTGAGACTAGAGACTAAATGTAGTAAAACTGCGTTTAAAGTTTTTTATTTCGTGACCGTGTTTCCTTTTAGAAGGACTTCAAAGTTTTAGAGGATAAAATTTTATAAAATATTTTTTTAATATTTCGTTGCTGCTCCGTCATGATTCGGTATGTGACATTTTTTTTTTTTATTGCATAAAATGAAACCTCTATAGGTCATCCGTCTACCCACTAAACCGTTTAGCGATATCTTGAATGGTTTAGAAATTAGCAAAGTAGCTATGTGAAATCAATATGTAAATGTTCCAAAAAAATGTGGTATGCGTAGCTTAAAACCAGTTTTTGTTAAGAAAACTTTTGCAAATATAAACATTTTTGCTTAACATAAGGGTTTTAGGCATGCTTACATACCATATTAAAAAATTAAGTATGCGATCACATTTTAAAGGAAGCTACCATAATAAAAAAGCGTTTTTTTGCGATTTCCTAAAAAAGTTATATGTATCTAAACAGTTTTTTTTTGCAGAAATTAATCACATACATTAGTCTTTTTCTACACAGGAAATCAATTCTAAAAACTAATTATGGGGTTGCAAAAAAAAAAAACGCAAAATTAATAAAATTTGAGAAAAATCGCGATTTTTACCATTTAATCGCTAACAATTTTATCCAAATTTGTACTTAATTATTGTTATGATTCTAGTCCACATTTCCCATACCAAACAAATTTACATTTGTAAAAGCAGAATTTTTTTAAATAAAAAAACTGCAACAAAATGTGCAAAGCTTTAACGATGATTTGCATGAAAACTGTTTCATTGATTCAAAAACGGACTTCACCATTGAAATTAGCATGCCCCAATTATATAGAAATGATGGCCAGTTCTCATCCCGAGTAAAAATGTTTAGATATATTCTTAAATATCACATCTTATCCGAGATTTGAAAGATCAGTCCTGATCCGAGTGAGATCAGTGCTGATCGGAGATTTGAAAGATCAGTTCTGATCCGAAAAATGGATCGCTAAGATTAGATCAGTTTTAATCGGATGGATACAATTTCATCCGAAAAATGGGTTTATATAATTATATAAACCCATTTTTTGAATTAAAACTGATCTAATCTTAGCGATCCATTTTTCGGATCAGAACTGATCCTTCACATTTTTACTTGGGATGGCACAAATTTGAGTACCATTTTTTTACGTAAAATTTTTTCGATAAAAAAACCAAATTCATTTAAACAACGCAGGACTTGGATGCAGATTTGTACAAAATATGGGTTTAGAAAATGTAATTACTGTCTCTTTAATGAATATTATTTTTTTTGCACTATTTTCAAAGTTTTTATAACTTAAGTTCTTTGAACAAAAACGGTCGTGTGTAAAAAAATTTCCAAAAATAAAAAAAAATAATACCAAAAATGTTTTAACAAAATGTGTTATGTGTAGTTTTTTATGTAATCCGTGAAAATCTTCGTTTTAGCTAAAAAATCATTCTATTTTTTGTGGTACACATCAATAAAATATCTTTCCCAGCAAAAACTTGGTAATGACATATCATTACCATTCGGATTACTTAGTAATGACAAAAAAATACCTTTAGCATTATTTTGAAATGTAAAATAAGGACTTATTAATAATGACTTACATAAGTCATTATAATAAAATAAAAAAATTTCAGAACTAGATTTTCACTTTTTGACACACTGTACATTATTTTGGTTAAAAATAAAATTAAATTAAATATTTTTTTATTTTTTTTAATTTTTTTTTAAAATAATTTTTTCTTTACCTATAAGTACATACGTAATTAGTTATTAATACTGTTTTGATAATCATTACATTTGGCACATTTGCTTGTAAATGTAATGGGAAAGGTAATTCGAATCAGAAGTAGTTATAACTTTTGAATTTCCCATTACACATTTCATTACTTGGTAATGCAATTTTTTGCTGGGTTATGTATTTAAAAGACGAATGACTTTTATAAAATATGGCAAAATAACAAAACAAAACGTTTTTTTTGCTCTCCTGAAAACTTCATTAAAAACACATACCAAATTACGATGGAGCAGCAACGATTTATACTTGTCCTAGGGTACATTTAGTGATAGCAAATGAAAGAGGAGGATCTCCCCTAATTTTCATATTTTATTTTTTTTTTACATATCAGGGAAAAGAAGGTAAGTTACTAACTTTCGGAACTTTTGCTGCAATATCATTCAAAATTTTCTACAAAATATTTCGATAAAGTTTTTCAAAGACTTTATTCACATAATTTCATCCTAACATAAAAATGGAAAATAGGGGAAATTCTCCTCTTTTATTTGAAATCACCAGTGGAATCCTAGGAGAAGTACAAATATTTCAGAAATATTTTACAAAATGTATCCTTTAAAACTTTGAGGTCCTTTTAAAAGGAAAGAGGATCACGAAATGAAAAAACTGTAATTATAGTTTTATAGTACGTTCAGATTGTGCTCGAAACCCCGTTTATCGAGGTTTCGTGCCAAACCTCATTTGAAAATACGTATTTTCCCTAACAAATTTAAACCTTTTTGTAGTGAGGTTTCAACGAAAGTACGATCGAAATCCCATAAATTTCATAATTTTACATATTTTTGCCACTGTGCGACAATGAAAAATAGAGAAAATGGGAAAATGCCAAAAATAAAAAATAAATAAATTTATTTATTTATAAAATTTCTTCAAATTATTTGTTTATTTAGAATAAAAAATTATATGAAACCGAATAAAAAATAGTTTTTGGATCATTTAATTAATTTTTAAAGACATTTATTTTTTGTTCTAGTTTCCGAAAACTAGATATTTGTCAAAGTGTCGTGTGTGAACAGTAGTGTTTTAAAATTGAAAACACGAGGTTTCAACGGGGTTTCGAGGTAAGTGTGAATGTACTATTACTCCATTTGATCTCTACTTTCAGACGTATGTCATCTGATTCATGTTTAACATTGGCTGTAGGACGGTTTAATCAGATAAAAAAATATTGTAATGAGAATTGATAAAGTATTTAATAATAACACTGCTCAACAAATCGAAGGTTTTTGACTCCGGTTTGAAGTTTGATACAAAATTTTTAAAGATTTTGACTCGCTGATTCCAAATCTGTGCTCCAAATTTTTCCATCACGTCTAGAATTTTAATAATTCGCAGTTTAAAATGTGAAAAAAACGTGATTTTTGCATTTTTTGAAAGCCTGTACAGCAGCCACTGGGTGGAATAAAAATCTGGTATAAAGCGTTAGAGTAGATTTGAACTATGATCTCAAATATATGATAAAAAAATTTGAAGTTGTTGCACTATTATTGGCCAAACATGTATTTTAAAAAAACACTGTGAAAAAAATTAGAAAAAGCTCCATTTTTAAAAGGCTCTAATACAAAAACCAGATGATCAATCTTTACTGTGATGAGCTCAAAATTTAGGCAAAAGTTCATTCTTTCTTATAGACTTTTAAACCCATTCAAGATATCTTCCGGTTTGTACGAAAAATAACACAGAAAACTTAAATTTAAAAATTATCTTTTTTTTTAGTTTTTCTTTGAAAAATATCAAAAAAAAACTAAGGTATCTATCTACCTTATCTTTTTTACAAAAAATAATAATTTTAACAGAGTCATTTTAAAGGGCAATTGTAACCCAGCCAAACGCAATAATTAGAAAAAAATTGTTTTCTATGTTGGAGACCAAAGACAAATTATACTTTTGCGTTTTTACCAGATTTGTATTACACTCAATGGCTGCTGTGCAGGCTTTCAAATAATGCAAAAATCGTAGTTTTTCGCATTTTCAACCATGAATAAATAAAGATCTAGACGTGATGGAAAAATTTGGCGAACAGATTTGGAATCAGGAAATCAAAGTCTACTAAAATTGATCACCAGAATTTAAACCGGAAAATGAGTGTTGAGCGGTGTAATTGATAAATTTTTTAATGACCTCGAGCTAGAAGAAACATATTCAAAATACAGTATTTTAAAGGTTGAATACAGAAATTTTTATTTTATAATAAAAAATAATCAAAAAAGCTTTTTATTTAAAGTAATTTTTAATTTATGTAAAACAACTTTTTTAAATATAAAATTTGGCAAAATTTTTTTACGTTTAAACATTTCGACTTCATTTTCAGATTCTTCGCTTTTAAAAACAAATGTCAAATATTGTGAATCGAACAAATTTTGAGAATTTGTAAACGCGTTTTACACTAACAAAACTTAAAAATAATAGAGTCAATATTTCCGCATTTTTTAAAAATTTCGGTAAAATTTTAGCAAAATTGTCGATATATCAATTAAGAGCTTAAATGGCGATAATCAGATTAAAAAAGTTTGAATGTAGAATTGATAAAGCATTAAATAAGTATATTTATGTAAAACCACAAAATTTGAAAAATTGACAATATCTCGAAAATTTGTCTACTGTTTAAACTTTGAACTTTATTTTCGAGTTCAGCATGTAATTATTAATAGAAAATAAATGGAAAATGTTGTGGGACAAAATCTCTGTAAACTAGTCTTTTTATTGATCTTTATTGTTTGTTTTAAAAAAAATGTAGTACATATTTACTGGTCATTGTCCTTTTTAAAGAAAATACAAAAAAAAAAAATAAATCTCTGTTGGCACTGTAATCAAAAATATTATATTGAAAATATATACAATGAAAATTGAAAAGTATGCTACCATGTTATACATCCTGCCTGCTTTTCATTTTAATCTTCTTTGTATAACTTGACAGTTGGCAATTTGTTTTCATTCCCTAGACACTAATTTGAATGCAATTTCCTGATGCTTGTAAAATTCACTGCTCATTAAACGCGATTTCCACGCAAAAAGAATATTGAGATTTTTTTATTTTGTATCCAACGACGTGAGTTGTTAAGAACAGTTGATAACAAAGATGTGTAAAATTAAAATCATGAAAAAACAAATATCCCTTGATAAACAGGGTGATGCAAAAACAAATTTAAGCAGATGAATTTTTTATGAAACCTTCCCTTGTCAAAATGTTTATATATATATATTATTTTTATGGGGGTTTTCGTTTCAACTGACACAACTTTTGAAACCGATTGGGATGAATGCACCAAGGTTAGTCTTATTGGATAGTAGTTCAGACACAATTTTTCAGCGAGATCGGTCAAGGACTCTCTGAGTTAGAGGGGGTCGAAATTTGACATTTTGGCCAAACTTCTTACCTATTGCTTTTACCAAAATGTGTCCCAAATAGTTTAGATAGCTATTTCTTCAGTCTTTCGAAAAAAAATTATAAAAAAAATAAAAAAATTTTTATTTTTTTTCTTAAAAATCTAAAACTTTTTTGACTTTTTCCTCAAATTGGGCCCTTTTTGTTTTTTTTTTGATTCAAAAGAAAGCTTAGGTCTTTTCCTTTAAGAGCTATGGGGTCGATTAGTGGGATGCGAGTGGGATATCTATGAAATTTTTTTTTTTTAACTTTGGAAAACAAAAACGGTTCTTCAATTTGCACTATTAGGCGTGGGATGGCTAACCAGTTTTCAATTTCGATCCGGGACACCCTCTAATTTTGATAGGTTCGAAAAAGAAAGCATAAGCAAAAAAATAAGGGCTGTGGGGTGGGGCCATATGGCTCCTCACCGGGGTCAAAATTGGGCGTAAAGAGGTTAAAATCTTCAAAAAGCCCCACAACTGCCCTAGAACTGCCTACGGAGGGGTGCAATGTGAGACCGACCTCTATTAATTTTCTGCCAAAACATTTTTCTTGAATATACCTAACCTCTATTACCACTTCCTAAGGGGGCTCCCATACAAAATGACATTTTTATAAAATGTGCTCCTACCGCTCTAACTGTCCATAGGCTGCCCCTAGAGAAGTAAAATGTATGACCGACCGCCAATATTTTTTCAACTCCAACATTTTCTCAGAATATACCTACCCTTTATTTTCAACACTTAAGGGGCTCCCTTACATTTATTTTTTTATTAGTTTTTAAAAATACACGTTATTTTAATGTATGGGAGCCCCTTAAGGAGTGGAGATAGGGTGTTATTATGTTCGGACAAAATCTTTGTAACTACAAAATAATGGGGGTTGGTCGTAATTTTTGCCTCTCCAGGAGGCACGGTAGGGGCGGTAGGAGCTGGTTTAATAAAACAAATTTATAAAAAAATAAAAGAAATGTATGGGACCACCTTAAGGGTTAAAGATACATTTTAGGTGTGTTTGCAAAAAATGTTTGAATTAATAAAATAATGGAGGTCGGTCATACATTTGGCTTCACTTGGGGCACTTTAGGGTAAGCTAGAATGGTAGTATCAAATTTTTTAAAAAAGTTTTGTATGGGAGGCCCTTTAGGAAGTGGAAATAGGGGTAAGGTATGTTCAAGAAAAATGTTGGGGGCAGAAAATTATTGGAGGTCGGTCTCACATTGCATCCCTCCAGGGGCGTTTCTAGGGCAGTTTTTGGGCTTTTTGAAGATTTTACCTCCTTATGCCCAACTTTGACCACGTTGAGGGGCCATATGGCCCCACCCCACCTCCCTCATTTTTTGGCTCGTGCTTTCTTTTTGGAACCTTAAAATTAGAGGGTATCGCGGATCGAAAACTGGTTAGCTATCCCACGCGTAATAGTGCAAATTGAAGAACCGTTTTTTGTGTTCCAAAGTTAAAAATTTTTTTTTTCATAAGCGACCCAAAGCTCTTAAAGGAAATCACCTAATCTTTGTTTTGAATCAAAAAAAAAAGGGCCCATTTAGAGAAAAAAGCTATCTTAAACCTTTTGGGACATATTTGCATCCCGATCGGAGGATATCGGTTTCTGAAGTTGTGTCAGTTGACACGAAAACCCCCTTATATATATTTCCGAATTTTGTAAAAAAAATTTGGAAATGAATTTTGGTCGAAATACGTATTTTTTTTCCAACTTTGACAGCTGGTTGACGACTGAATATGACCTCGAAAAATGTTTTCCTAAATTTTCCCACAATATTTTGTTAATTCTCAGAATGTACAAATTCATAAACTGTTTGAACAAGTTCTGGAAAATCAGGCAAATAGAATTCATACAGTTTAAGTACACTCAAAATATTTTGTAGGCAAAAACAAATGAAAAACACACTTAAAACCAGTGAATAAACAATTGAAAACCATCCCAGTAATTATTCATTTGTTTTAACAAACATCAACATTTATTTTTTACTGTTGACAAAATTTTCTAAAATAAATAACATTAAACATTAAAAAATTAAGTTTTTTCCACTCTTTTTTACCAACAAATTCGAAAAAAATACCCAACGAAAACATTAAAAATTAATGATAGTTCTCTTATTTTTACCAACAAATTTCAAAAAAATAACCTACGAAAACAATAAAAATTAATGATTTCGTATGTAATTTTTTACAATTTTTTATTGAAATATTTTTTTTAAATTTTTAATAAAATTTTTGGGGAATCGATCCCGCAATCAACTACATTCTGGCCAGACACTCAACCCATCGTGCTGAAGTCACTTGATACAAACATGTTTTTATATTTCTATAAATAATTTTTTGATTTTTTTTCTACAAAAAAATAACTGACTTGCGTAGGTAAAAACTAATGATATTTCATTAAAAAAAATACCAACAATTTAAAAAGAAATTACTGACACAAATCATTAAAAATCAAAAGAATAATCAGTAGTTTTTACTTACAGAACAAAAATAAATGACTTTAAAAATTAAATGTTAATGAATCGTCCACGAACTTTTTTTCTGTGTATAAAATTGCAAATTAAATACTAAATTAACCAAACCGAGGTGGGTAACTATGGCTATTGTCTCGTTGCAGCGAAATAGACCCATGCCTATGGTGGAAATCGAACCCACGAACCCCACACTCATACACTCAAAGAATTATGTAGGTAAATTCCAGTGAATATTCACTTAAAACAAATGAAATTTTATTTAAAAACCATTCCACTGTTTTTTCATTTAAAATAAAAACACATTACAGTCAATTTTAAATGTTTATTTAATGACTAACCAAAACATTAAAAAACTTGTGAATATTCAGTTATTTTGTATTGAAAAACAGTAAAACTATGGAAGAAATTTTTTACTGCCGAAATTAAATGTAACAGAAAATTCGTTTTTAATACAGTAAATTACTTTTTTTAAACTACAGAAACAGTAAAAAAATTAAATCCTTTATAAAATAAGTGATTTTTCTTTTAAAATGACTTTACTGATTACTTTTTAAAATAACCTACAAACAGTTAATGACATAATTTTCTTAGTGTAGGCTAGCACGTTACCAATTACTACTGGGGCGCCCTAATAAAAATATAAATATTGAGTAAATTTGTAATTGACACAATTAAAAAAAAAAAATACTTAATAACAACGAAAAATTTTAAAGTTTTTATTGTGTCATTAAAAAATTTACTCAATTTTTTCAGTAAATTTTTATTAAATGTTAACTTGAAAATTTTTATTGATTAAAAAATCATTTTTTACTCAATACTATTAGAAATTTATTATTTTTTTTTTCTGTGTATGATATTATAAAACTAAGGCCTTTGATTTTGATTTTTTGATTTTTTGATTTTTTTTATATAGATAAAGGAGGATATATTATTAAGTGAAACTGCAGATTTAAAAATGTTATACTAATATAAGAGTGTATAAAGCCTAGAGCCAAAGGAAGTAAGCTTCCGCTTTTAATTAATATTCAGTGAAATGAACAAAAAATTTTACTTAATTTACATCTCATTTGATTCGCAAAATATTACCACAATGTGAATGACTGGGTAACATTTGTACCAACTTGGAATGCCAAACGCAATTTACATTTACAAACCCCGTGATTTTAAATTCGTAATCCAGTGATCTTCCATGATTTCGGGATCCCGCGATGTTTCGGAATTTGGTAAGCACAGTTGTATTTCTACACCCATAAGTCATTGGTTTGATTTCTACGCCCAACTTATAGATTAAGTAAAAAATGGCAAATGTCGATTACTCGTTTAATCGAACAATAAACAACCCCGATTAATTGAACACCCCTCATAATAGCAAATTTAAGTATACACTAGGGTGGTTTATAAAAACAAAGGATGGATTTTTGTGTGGGCCATCCGGAATATATATTAAGCACCGTGAGAATGTAACACGTGATTTTTTCTGAATTTTTCATTAAGGTTTAGGGGTCGCTACAGGGCCCTAAACATTAGGTAAAAAAAAAAAGTTCACACAATGAAAAAAAAAAAAATTAATTTTTACTTTTTTAAATTTTTATTGCAATTTAACTTATTATTTATCAAAAAATAAAGTCTTATATTCGTATGTAAGTAGAATTTATGTACTAAATAAACAATATAATACAGCTGTAAATTTTAAACGAAATGTTTTTAACTTCACTAGGGATGTGCGATTAATCGATTAATTAATCACTTCGATTAATCGAAATCCTGATTATTCAATTAATCGATTAATCATACTTTATGATTAATCAGAACTATGATTAATCCACGAATGACATATCATAAGGATGGAGATGATTGACGTAAATCGGAATTTACAAAAAAAAATATATTTGTCAATGAACTAAGAAAAAGAGAATGTCAATAAGAAAATAAAAATAATAATTGAAAACAAAAAACTAATGTTTGGATTTGTGTTTTTTAAATTGTTTATTTTTTGTTGATAAATTTATAAGAAATATGCAAATTTATTTTGGATAATACGTAGCAGAACAACGAAATTTTGCTTGTGTTGTAAACAATCACCGTTTAAATTTTGCTCAATGTTTTTTTTTTTTTTATTTTTTTAAATATCGCCTTTATAGAAGGTATGGAAAACGCCCCGCTTTTCTGAAATATTCATATCGTTGGCTGACCTATGTGAAGTCTTAAAGGAACAGCATGGAATATACATACATAAAGGACATCGGCCACAATGGCATAGTAAAAAAATTTAATAAATCTGTGTGTGTTCCCATTTTGAGAATGCAGAAATAAATCCTGGTGCTCGAAAAACTTTATTTAGCGGTGATGGTGGGGAATTCTGTCCACACCGGTGTAAGGGTTGGAGTTTGTAATTCTTGCGCCCGGCTAAAGACCGGCTACGCAAAAAAACATCAGGGGAAAACAAAGAAAAATAAATGGGAAAAATCTATGGATAGCTTTACACATAAAAATCTTGCAAAGCTCTTGCAGGGCAGTCAACAATACGTTGTAAAGGTACATACAGACGACGCAATATTATGTACAATATTCAATTATACTGATGGTGTATGGGTAATATTGACGATTGTACAATGGTCAATCTTACCCACACACCATCAATATAATTGCATATTGTACATAATATTGCGTCGTCCGTAGGTACCTTAAAGGATAACAAATTACTTTTCTTTAATTATAGACTTTGGTTTCCTGATTCCAAATCTGCCATTTAATGTGCCTTTTTCGGCTTCATTTTAGATAGATCTTATCAAGCAGATTTTAACAAAAAAAAATTAAGGAGTGGAGAGAAATATTTCGCGATATATATATCGCTTTAAAGTTAAAACTGAAATCGCTTATATCTCGGCTTGTAATGGTCCGATCAGAATGAATAGGGTATCGTTGGAATGGCAATTTTAATACCTATAAAACTATATAAATCATTAAAATCGGTTAACCCGTTGCGAGCCAAATTAAGCTTTTCTAAAAAGAAAAATGTTAACAATTTGGATAGTTTAATAGGTATTAATTCCGATCAGACCATTACAAGCCGAGTATAAAGCGATATATCTCGCGAAATATTTCTCGCCGATCCTTGATTTTTTTTCGTTGGATTCTCCTAGAAAAGGGCAACTTCCAAAAAAAGTCATACGTTGCAGGGAAGACCCAAAAAGTGCTAAAGTAGCGTTTTTTTTTTAATATTCAAACGCGAATATCTTAAATACGTACCGTAGAAAATATTTGAAGACAGACTTGGAATCAGGATTTCAAAATCTTTCAATTTTTAGAGAATCAAGTTTTATAAATGAAATCCGCGTTATATTTAACACCTGGTAACAAGTTTTTCTATAAAACGTTAAAATATAAAGTGGGCATTATATTTTTTTGAAAATGTATAGATATAAAAACACACTAGTATTATGTTATAATTTTCTTCATTCTTTTATTATAAACATTTATTTTTCTATTTTTGTTAAGATATCTTATTTTAAAATAAATGCGACCTACAAAAAATTTTTTTTTAATTTTTTCATTTAAGGAAATATTTTTGGAAAGATTTAAAAATGTTGTTAAAATGTTTGATTTACAATTAAATTGTTCTCCACAAAGATCAATAAATATTTTATTAAGTGTCGCCATTTGTAAATAAAATTCTTCTGTTGGCTTTATAAGTCCTCCCTCTGAAAGTTCATTAACAAAAGTATAAAACGGGTCTGAGTCTGTTGGTCGTGCTCCGAAATTTTCCTTATCTTTTAATTTAGATATAATATAGCCAGCATAATTTTCTAGTCCATCAATTTCAATATCTGTCAATTCGATGTCATCGTGATTAGATATAATTTTGTTCATGTTTTCGAGTTCCAAAGCATTATTAAAATTATCCATCAGGACATTTGAAGAATCATTTCTGAATTTTGATTTGCCTCAATGGCCTGTTCTTCGCAGTCTTCTTCTACGTTAGCTTCTGAGGAGATAATACCATCACAACGACCTGTTAAAAAAATAAGTAATTATTTTGAAGTTTAAATTTAAATCTTATTGCATTACCGAGTAAATATGAGCGAAGACGGTACTTGAACTCTAGAGGAGAAGGATGATCGTGAAGACCTCCCTTAGCTCTCATGATGCTAAAAAAATTTTCTACTATATCCTGGTTGAGCTTTCTTGTTAATAAAAATTTCATATCATATTTTTCCTTTAGATAACTATGAAGTCCTGGCAATGAATTGCAATTAAGAAGTATTCCTTCTTGAAATGGTTTTTTATTTGAACTTAGGAAAATTTTTGGTATAATTTCTTTGACTTTTTCGATAACATCATTTTGCTCGTTTAAGGCTAATCCATATGCTTTCTGTAAAGGCCTTGAATCTTTAGCAATTGCACTTGTATTGTATATATCGAACCAATCATTAATAATTTGAAAAAACTCTGAACATGCTAAAAACTCTTCTGGGTTGGAAGATATTCCGTGTGCCGTAACTCTTTTTAGTGCCGTCGCAGTAGTATGGGAAAAAAGTTTAGATGCTGGTTTTACTTTCATTCGAGCTGAAAAATCATATATGTATATGTAATTATGGATATTGTGGATGCTTTTTTATGTTTATTTTTTTCCACCTTACAATTTTAGCAATGGTCTTTTTTAAATACAGTTGAACCTCGATTATCCGGGTTGCACTGGACCGGACTAAGCACGGATAATCGAAAAACACGGTTGAAAGAGGTTATATATTTTTCTACATTTGTATATGTTCGTGAATATATTGCACGGATAATAGAGGTAAAGCACGGTTAATAGAGGTAAAACAATAACAAAAAATACAATATGTACGTACATGTATGAATTGCACGGATAGTAGAGGTAAAGCACGGATAATAGAGGTAAAAAACAAACACACAGCATGCCGGTTAATAGAGGCACCGGTTAATAGAGGGCCGGATAATCGAGGTTCAACTGTATAGTTACCAAATATTTTGTTGGGTCATTGGAAATATTAGGTTTGTTTTTTGCAGACCGGATTAAGATTAGGATTAACTTTATTTATTTAAAAAATGGGTTAAATAAAGTCCAGCTTTTTTTATTTTAAATTAAACTGGAATTTAACACTTACTTGTTTTAAATGAAATACGAGTTAATCCTTAATCTCAATCCGGACTTCAAAAAACAAGCCTATTATTTGGGAACTAAATATGAACAATAAGACCGTTGGCAAAAATACAAAATTGTAAATAAAAAAAATAACATAAAATATTAAATAAATATTAAAAAAAATGTCTCTAAATAATTTCATGTTCCAGTTCGACCCTCGTAGAACGTTCATTATATACTCCAATCTAGACGCTAAAAAGCTTAAAATTAATCTTGAATTAATATCAACTAGAGATGGGCATATAAGCAGATTAGAACGTGATTCAATCGTGTGTGTGACTGAATTCAATTTTACTCACGTAATTGAGAGTGGAGAAAAAAATTGCGTGAGCGAGTGTGCGTGAGTAAGATTTTTGCGTGATTTATTTTCTCTTCCCATTTCCTTTCGTACCAAAAAAGCAACAAAAAAAATTTTAAAGTTTGGCTTAACTTAAGATTTCGTCCCGAAAAAGCCAAAAAAAATTAAAATTTCGATGAACTTTAAATTTTTCTGAAAATTTTAAAAGATTTTTGAAATTTTAGTTTATGAAATTTTTTTTTTGTATAAATAAGAGTTTCGTGAGCGTGTGTCAACGTGAGTGTGAGTGAAGCTTGCGTGAGTGCACGTGAGTATGAATTGTATTAAATTTACTCACAGGATTTGATTGGAAAAGAAAAACTTTTCGAATCAAATACATTTTGTATTCAATTTCGGAAAGTTTTTCAAAACGAAATTTGCAATACTTACATGGACCTTTGACGTTAATTGCATCAATAGTGACTTTTGGTAATATAGTAAGTTCGGAGTCACAACTATTGATGAGCTCCCTAATTATTTCCTTTTGTATAAATGTATCCTTATACATAAATCCATCATCTAAAAAATGATTCCTTAAAAGCTTAAGTAGATGAGGAGTATCTGAAAATGCATAAATTTTTTGGTCGGGTTTTGTGGGGTGTTGGAAAGACCCATCATTTTGATAGACACATAAGGACCTCAACAACTTTTGATTTTCTACGCCCAAATCACATACTGTGGCCACAACGGTTAAGCCATAAGAATCAAGCACACTTATAATTTCAAACAGTATATTTTTGTTCATAGGTTTATCAAAATCGTAATATATGGGTTGCTTCCACTTTCCACGTAGGCTTCTGATCATACCAACTTGCACATATTTTTTGGGCTCAACAATTTTATCAAATTTTCGGTCATACGCCCACTCTTCACGGCATTTCATTTCATCAAATGACAAAACCACTAATTTCTCTTCCAAAGGAATATTTGAATTTTTAATAAACTCGAGAATTTTATATAAAATACCACATTCGATGGGAAATTTTTGACTCCATTTTTGAAGTGTGGAAGGGCATGGCAAAGGAAACCCCTTTTTTCTTAATAATTTGTATAATTTTGGCCCACTTGAAAAATAGCTAATGGCTTTTGATATATCATCAACATCAAACCTTGGTAATTTGTTTGGGTATTTCAACATATCAATTTGGGTTTCGCTAAAAATTTTGGATGATGTGGTGATAATTTCTGAAAGTTCTTGCTGATTTTTTTTAATTGTTTTTCCAAAAGTTCAATTTTGATGTTAAGATTATTGATTTTGGAAATATAGCCGAAAGTTTCCGAATCGTAGGATGTGCTAAATAAAAAAAATTATCACTACACCTTCTCCAATTGAAATTCAGTAAAGAGCAATTGTAGTTAAAAAAATCGGAATTGAAATTCTGAAAAACCCGACACGGTGTGGTTGAACAAGTTTAATTTAAAGTTCGTTGCATATGAAATTTTATTGCAGATTATGGTAGTTGGCACCCGTACAAACGGTTTAAGCCCGTTGTACCGTTTTTCTGTAGCATCCAATAAGATTTTCATCTCAAAAACCCCACTAACGATTTTTTTCAAATTGGGCTTAAACTGTTTGTACGGGTGCCAAATAACATAATCTGCAATAAAATTTCATATGCAACGAACTTTTAATTAAACTTGTTCAACAATGCCGAATGAAATTCAGAAATCATAATTGAAATTCTGAAAAGCCTAATTGAAATTCAGAAATCACAATTAAAATTCAGAAAAGCCACATTGAAATTTAGAATATCCCAATTGAAATTCAGAAATGCCCAATTGTGATTCAGAAAAACCCAATTGAAATTCCAAAAATCATAACTAAAATTCAGAAAATCCCCAAAAAAAAAAAATCCCACAGAAAAGCCCAATTGAAATTCAGAAACCGTAATTGAAATGTAGAAAAATCCAATTGTTTTAAGATTTCTGAATTTCAACTGTTCTTTTCTGAATATTAATTGTGATTTTCTGAATTTCACTTGGGCTTTTTGAATTTCCATTGTGATTTTCTAAATTTTTCAATTATATTTTTCTGAATTACAATAGTGCTCTTCTGAATTTCAATTGGGCTTTTTTGAATTTCAATTGGGCTTTTCTGAGTTTCAATGGGCCTTTATAAATTTCAATGGGCATTTCTAAATTTCAATTGGGCTTTTCTGAATTTTAATTGGACTTTTCTGAATTTCAATTATGATTTCTGAATTTCAATTTGACTTTTCTGAATTTAAATTGAGATTTCTGAGTTTTAATTGTGATTGGAAATTGGAAATGGTGTAGAAGAGTTTGTTTTTAATAATTAAAATACATAACTTTTTTTCGTTCATCTGTCTCTATCTGCACTATGTCGATGTAAATCAAGAAATAGCTTCCAAACACCAATAAATTGGATGAAATTTGGAACACAAGATTCTCTTGATGAAACCTCTTAAAATAGACAACTATTTTTTTGACTAATTGTTAGTCTAGTCCCTATAGAAACGTTCCATATCAGTGCCCTCCATTTCCCGGTTCTCGGTATTCCCAGGAATACCGGTATTCCCGGTTCTGGTACCGGTTTCCCGGTTCTAGATATATTCCCGGGAATACCGGTATTCCCGGTTCTGAACTTGGTACCGGTTCTCAAAAACCAAAAAAATTAATTGTAATTAATTTTACAAAACATACATACCCGGTAGTCCCGGGAATACCGTCAGAACCGGAACCGGGAATACCGGTATTCCCGGGAATACCGGGAATGAAATAAGAACCGGGAAACCGGTACCATTTCCCGGTAATACCGAGAACCGGGAATACCGGTATTCCCGGTACTACGGTACTGACCGTAGGCACTATTCCATATGTATAAGACATAAACGCACATAAAGGTTCATACAGACGAGATAAAATTTGATAATGGTAGAAAAAGATTTACTATTTATCGGTATCCCTCGAAAAAACGAATACATTTTTTTAAACGATATTGATTTTCGATTTGGATTGGTATTAACGTTTATGGGAATTGAAAAGCTATTAGAAATTATCGATTAAGTCAAAACGGTCTCCTTCATTAAAAAAACTACGGTAATAAGTTATATACTTACTCAGTTTGAGTAGCAATAGATCTACGACATCCATTTTTTTCTACCCATGCTATTTTATAATTCGGTGGTTGTTCATCAATGCTAAAAAACGTCAATAAAAAAACAGCAAGTTACAAATGTAAATACAGTTGAACCTCGATTATCCGGGTTGCACGGGACCGGACTAAGCACGGATAATCGAAAAACACGGTTGAAAGAGGTTATATATTTTTCTACATTTGTATATGTTCGTGAATATATTGCACGGATAATAGAGGTAAAGCACGGTTAATAGAGGTAAAAACAATAACAAAAAATACAATATGTACGTACATGTATGAATTGCACGGATAGTAGAGGTAAAGCACGGATAATAGAGGTAAAAAACAAACACACAGCATGCCGGTTAATAGAGGCACCGGTTAGTAGAGGGCCGGATAATCGAGGTTCAACTGTATATTCAAATTTTTCTAATTGCATGCTGCCCTCTACCATATGTTCGTTTACAGACTTTTTGTTACCGTCTGTTTTGGCTGAATAATTCTTCAAATATTGATTCTTAAAATATCTTATAAATCGAAAAATTTCTCCAAGAAATAATAAATCACATTACGGGGAAGAATTTCAAAATTAAGATATTGATAGAGGGCAAAAAAATTTAAATATTTACATACCACTCTTCAAAACAACTATCTTCAATTAAAATATCCTGCATTCTATTGGGTGTGATTTTAAAAAAAGATGCGGCCTCTTCCAATCCATGAATACGTTGCGGTATGGCACATTTTGATAAAAAATGTTTTCCATTTTTTACAAAGATTAGCTCAGGGCTAAAATGAAGACTGCAAACAACATCATAGGGCCGCAACTCTTGAATACCGCATGCCTCCATCCATTGGGCTTTTATTCCCAATCTGGTTGGAAATTTAAAAAACGTTAGCTCTTTGTTAAAGTTTTGAGTTTTTGCACAATATTTCATTCTGCACTTCATTTTTTCTTTTTAATTGCAAAACACCACTTATTTAAAAGATTTTTTTAATTTTTATTAAACTTTTTTGTTTTCAAGCACTAAATTCAACGATTTTCATTAAAAATTATTTTTGTGAAAATTATATTTGTCAATACATTTTTTGTTTATTTTATTTTCAAAATTTTCTTTATTCTCTTTGAACTTTTCGTAAACAAGACCTCCGATTCTTGTCATAGAGTTGATATGGCGACCAACTTTACTAATCTTACTTAACCTTATATATGTCAACCGTGGATTAATCAACTAATTTGAATTTTGATTAATCGAAAACGAATAATTTTATTCAATTCATGACAAACAAAACAAAAAATATTAAAAATTAAAACAAAATTTATAAATTAATAAACAGAGCGAAATTTAATATGCCAAAATCCAACAAAATATTCAACCAAATTTTCCAAAATTTATGACGAAAGTTCATACTTATATCTACAAATAATGGAAGACTGGAGATTCTATGAATAATGTGCCTCTAACCATGCTCAAATCTAGAAATACATATCGTCGGTGTGCCAACCAGAACCGCTATGTGTATTACATTTTTTGAGAGACTTGAATAACAGCTAAATTTGGTACTTTTGCGCTGTTTTTTATAATTCAAATTAATGGAAATAGAAAATGTGCAATATTTTTTTAAGGTCAAAATAAAGCTGATTTGTAAGCCTCTTCAAAACATTTTGGAAAAAACAGCGGTTCTGATTGGCGCACCGACGATATGTACATATGTATGTAAGACGCCCAATAACACGCATCCATGTCCCATCCCTCTAGAAATGCTTCTATCTGCCAGCACTTCGACGCCAATTGGTTGTATTGTATATGAGTTGGAGATCATTAACAATACAACAAAATTAATTTTCTACACGGGCTCAATAAAAATGGTACTTTGTGTCAGCACTTCGACGCCAATTGGCGTTGAATTGTGCATGCAATACAAAAAAAATGAATATTTTTTTTTTTTAATTTAAAATGATTGGGAGGCACATCCATTTTTTTAGATTATGTTATTTTGTAATGTGAAGAGACCGTGATAATATCCGCATTGTGAGCTGAAAAGAACGCCTTAAAGTCTATTCGACTAAAATTTAATAAATTTTCTGAAAAATTTTCAATATTCATAGAATTTGAAATATAAAAACAAAATAAAAACAAAACAAAATATTCAATTATTCAAATTTTGAATATTCAACTTCCTGATTAATCAATTAATCATGAATTTTGATTAATCAAAATTTAAATTATTTGATTAATCATAGTTCTGATTAATCAGAAAGTATGATTAATCGATTAATTGATTAATCAGGATTTCGATTAATCGAAGTGATTATTTAATCGATTAATCGCACATCCCTAAACTTCACTAATTGTAAGTATTCATATTATTTAAAATAAGTGAGAGTGTTAAATTCGGCTGTGCCGAATCATGAATACCCTCAAACATATAAAAAAAAATTGCAGGGTTTTTTTTTGGGCGGGGGGGTCAGATGAGGTCATTGGGGGATACATAAACGCACGCGGTAAATGTTAAAAAATTCATTTATTATGCTTTTTAAGCTTAATTAATACAATTTTATCATTATTTAAAAACATTTCTAATATCCTAGCCCACAAAGGGGGGCGGGCAAAAAAGTGCAGGCCCTTGAACTTTTTCTAAAATCAAATTGTGTTATTTGCTTAACAAAAATACAAAAAAAAACCTGTAAAAATATAGCGTTTTTCAGAGGTAAGTTAAGTTCTGCAAGGGGGAATTTTTTTCCCCTGGTTTTATTTTGCCCACTCACCAACTTAAACTGCCTAGAACCAAAATACATATTCCTGCCAAACTTGACGAGGGTAGCTCTGTTTTCCTGGACTGCATCGTGTCTTATACAGACGGATGGACAGACATACGGACATTCTAGAAATGTCTTAGCAGCGATCATAGTTCAACAATATAATTACTTTAAGGGGTCCCTGACCGATATTTCGATGCGTTGCAAACGGAATGAGAAGGTGTGTATACCCCCATACTGTAGTTGGAGGGTATACAAATAATACCAAAATATTTTTTTTTTTCCTTGGAAAGTTTTATATTTGAAATTATATAACTCCTAAATTTTTAAACGCCAACATTTTTAGTTGTTGTATTTCAAAACAAAATTAAATTTCAATAATTTAAACATTATTTTAATAAAGTACGAATTTTTTCCTTGTCTGATAAATAATAGTACATAAAAATCAATTTTTATTTGATTATTTAAAATTTTATTTTAAGACCCAAAGTTTTAGGCCCGGTAGCGGCTTTTAAACCTTAATGAAAAATAAATAAAAAAATAAAAAAAAAATATTTTCTCACGGTGCTTAACATATATTTCGTGTGGCCCATTCAAAAATAATAAAAAAAAAACATACAAAGAACAAATTTTGTACATAAATATAATGTATTGAGTTTATTGATTCCAGTTCAAACTATGTATGCATAAATTCATACTATTTATGTATGTACGTGTTCAATAATTTTTAAATTTCCAAAAAAAATCAAACAAATAAGTTTGAAATAAAAATAAATTGTCAAAATTTTTTATTGTTTTTTGTTTTGGAAAAAAAGAATCCCTTTATTTTTTAGAAGAATCGTCTTATTTTATAGCATGGAAGCTCAAAAAGTAAGTGCAATGTATTCGCATAAATTTGTGTGTATGTATATATATACTCGAGCTCATTTGGTTTAACTTCTTTTCAGGTATTATCCCTTAAATGAATGGTCTAAATGCATTGATTATATCCCTGTTTGTGTTCTTCCAAATGTTCCAGAATATGGCCAATGGGTTAAAAGTAAAAATAATGGCTCCTGAAGTTGCAGCTGGCGATTATGCAAATAAATGATTTATTTAGTCCCTATGTTATTTAAATTGTAAGTTTGGAACAAATATGGAAATAAAACTGCATAAAAGTCATCTTCTATGATGCCAAATCAGCGCGTGTTTGTGTTGTTAATAATACAATCGACTAATTAACAAAAAAATTACAGAAAATTGCAAATATTTAACATAAAAATCGTTAAGAATTTGTTCATAATATGTATGAACAAATTAATTCTATTAATAAAAAAGTTCTGGGGAAAAAAGTCATGTTTAATTCATACAGTGTATGAAAAAAATCATTCCGTACATGAACTTTTTTTTTTCTGTGTATATAAGCCAGCCTAATATAGATACATCGCTCATAACTCAAAAAAAACGTGATTTTTGAGTTAATGATGCAGAAAAATTTATCAGGCTTTATATTGTGTCAAAAATTCGTTTGTCTTTTAAACTCACTGATTGAGGAGAGAACACGCCATTATTACATTTTCAATGTACCGGCCTTTTTCAATGCAAAACCATTTTCAATTGTAAACTTTGAACTCGATTTCTTCAAAATCAAATATTTTGAGTTATGACACCATACAAGTAAATGAGCGACACGTTTAAAAACTAAAACGTCAGATTAAAATGTTAGCTTCCTTAGGTCAGTAGTGTTGTTTTAAATCGCGAGGAGGCGAGTTTGATCCTGGCTGGCAACGATTTTTTAACATGATAATGTTTTTAGGCTGGTGTCTAAATTTAAAAAAGTTGCAGGACGCCACCTCAGTTTGACTATGTAAGCTAAAAATTAACGAAAAAGAAAACAAGAATTACTATTTTTATTTTCTTAAACCAAAAATTTTAATAACTTGGGTTTGTAACTTGGTTAATAATTGACCTCGTGGGGAATAAAATCGTTTTTCAACAGCTGGTGAATAAAAAGTAACAATTATTTTTCAACAAAAAGTTTTTTTTCATCAATTTTTTTTCATCAAATTTTTTTGTTCATCAATTTTTTTTTTTCATTAATTTTTTTTTTTTCATAATTTTTTTTTTTTTCATAAATTTTTTTTTTTCATAATTTTTTTTTTTTCATAAAACTTTTTTTCATCAATTTTTTTTTCATCATTTTTTTATCAATTTTTTTTTCATTAATTTTTTTTCATCAAATTTTTTTTCATCAAATTTTTTTTTTTCATCAAATTTTTTTTTCATAAATTTTTTGGTGTCATATTTTTTTCATAAATTTTTTTCATCAAATTTTTTTATCAAATCTTTTATTATCAATTTTTTTCTCACCAAAAAATTATTTTTTTCGTTATTTTTTTTTTTTTTACATAAAAACATTTTTCTTCATCAAACTTTTTTTTTTCATAAAATTTTTTTTTTTCATCAAAATTTTTTTTATCTTTTTTTTTCATCAATTTTTTTTTCATCAAATTTTTTTATCAAATCTTTTATTTTCAATTTTTTTCTCACCAAAAAAAAATTGTTATTCATAATTTTTTTTTTACACCAAAAAATTTTTCTTCATCAAACTTTTTTTCATAACTCCTTTTTTTTCATTAAACTTTTTTTTCATAATTTTTTGCATCATTTTTTTATAAGTTTTTTTTATCAATTTTTTTTTTCATCAATTTTTTTTTTCATCAAATTTTTTTGTTTTCATAAAATTTTTTTTGTCAATTTTTTTTCATTAATTTTTTTTTTCATAATTTTTTTTTTTCATTAAATTTTTTTTTCATACATTTTTTTTGATCATATATTTTTCATCATTTCTTTTTTCAGATTTTTTTATTAAATTTTTTATTATCATTTTTTTTCTCATCTTAAATTTTTTTTTTACATCAAAAAATTTTTCTTTTCTTAAAAAATTTTTTTCACCAAAAATTTTGGGTTCATTAAATTTTGTTCAACATAATTTTTTTTTCGAGAAAAAAAAAAATCATTTTTTTTTACTAAAACTACTTTTTTATCAAGTCTAAGCTTTTCACATAAAAATTTTCCATTTGTTTATCAAATGTACAAAAAACAAGTGAGAGGGTTATATTCTTTGGTGCCGAATCTTTTATACTCTCCAAAATGTAAAAACCCTTTTTTGCACTTTTTTTTTGCACTCACTTACGAAATGTAGAGCTCTTTTGGTATTGTTCAGAAATGACCCAAAACTTCTGAACCTACCCACGCACTAATATGACCCTGACTCAACGAGCATCCTATGCAGTACTCTAACTGTATATTTCCAATGCATATGTACATTTAACTTCTGCCTATCGTCGTTTTCTTTTTATAACACAAATTCACTCTAGTTAAAACTACCAAAGTGAACAACAAGTGTGACAACAGTGAAGACAACAATTAGAACAAACGTTATTTAAAAATTAAAAACAATTAATTGTATAAATAAAACAAACAATTTTATTAATAAAACATACAAAAAACATTGAATTAAAAGTTAAAGAATAAATAAAAACAAAAATTAAAGTTTATATTAAAAACCAAAAAACAAAAAAAACCGTGTTAAATTATTTCGCTAGGAAATAAACATTGGTCCTATACGAACCGGATATTTTTTTGGTGTTTTAAAAAATCAAAAATTGTGACAAAAAAAAAAAAAAGTGAAAAGTGTTTAAAAAATTTTAATAAAAAAGACAAAAAAAATTGTGGCAAACATTCTACCAACAAAAACAATTTAAAAACTTTTTATTAAAAAACAACAACAAAAACAGAATTAAATTAAAATTTATTGAAAATTAAAAACAATTAATTGTATAAATAAAACAAACATTCTATCAACAAAACATACAAAAAACATTGAATTAAAAGCGAAAGAATAAATAAAAACAAAAACTAAAATTTATATTAAAACCCAAAAAACAAAAAAAAAAACCGTGTTAAATTATTTCGCAGGGAAATAAACAGGTATTGTAATGGGGTCCTCGACTGATATTTTAATTCGTTTGGATGGAATAGTAAAGTAATATAACATTATTTTTTCTTAAAAAAACTTTGCATTGGCAAGTACACCCAAATCTTCCGCAAAACATTATCATGATTTAATGTTTTGGGCAAGAGTACAAAATTCGCAGGCATTTTTGTATTCTTTCTTGCTATTTTTTATTCCCCATTTTTTTATTTTAATTGACCACTTCTAATTTATTTACATATGCAGAGTAAAATTAACAATTTTATAGTGTTTTAGCAAACACGGCTTGCTGAAAATCTGTCGTAATTATATAGGTGAAATCAGCAGAGAACTTTGTCAAAGCAGCATAACCCCTTTCAATATCGATACGGCCTAGTGAATATATTATAAAACAGTTTGTTTTAGAAAAAATTATAATAAATTTTTCTTAGGTAACCGAAGCTTACTTAACAATGAAACTTCAATTTTGGGATTTATATTTTAAATTAAATTTATTGTTTACACTCGTTACATTTTGGCTTTGAATTTAATAGAATTACGCACATATTTCTACCTATATATAGGTATTCATTCCATCAAAAACTTGTTACTTCAGCTTCCTGTGTATGTATACTTGAGGATTTTTTTTTTTAATTTTAGCTTCTCACACGTGCACTGCATATAAGTAGCAGGAAAAGAGAATAAAGAATAATATAATACATTGCCAATAAATTGAAAAACGAAAATATTGTTTGCAAATGTTCGTCTATACTCAGAAGGGGAGCTATGAAAACACGTAATCTCTTTATTTCTTTTGATGAAATATATGTGTTCATTTTAATTTTTTCTTTTCTATCTCGTTATATCTTTTGTTTAACCCAATTGTAAAGGAATGAAATAAATTTTGTGCCAAGGTAAGCAATTTTATAATAGTATAATAATTCATTTTTTTTGTGAAAAACGAAGTAAATTTTTAAACAGATGATGACTTGAATTTAGAAAATTTTTGATTAAACATATTTTTATTGATTTAAACCGATTGAAAACAACACCATAAACAAATGTATTTCAAAATTATCCCTGCAAACAATAGGGCGATATATCGCCGAAAAGATATTGCGGCGATACGAAAATTTATCATTTCAATAAAAAAATCAAAGTAGTATTTTTATTATATCGCCGTTTTCTCTTACGAACGATATTTTGGCGATAAACAAAAAAAAAATATTGAAAATTTTTATTTCTTTGTCAATTTAAAATAAAATAATTTATTAAGCACAACAAGAAATCTTTGAAAGAATATAAATTTGGCCGAAAAACACAAATTTGCATTCAAAAATAAAATAAAAAATTCAGCGAATGTTGCGGATATCTTTTTCAGGTGAAAGCAAATGTTTTTAGTCCTGTTAACATGACCAAAATATGAATGAAAAAAGATAGTCTATTTTCAGCTTCAGGGAATCGATATGGCTGTATCGCCGGTTTATCATTTTGGTGATATTCCGGCGATACATATAAAATTATTATTTTTCGTTTATACGATTATCTGGCGATATTGCCGTTTTATCGCCAAGACGAATCGTTTTCGTATCGCCGGGATGTATTGCCGTCGGGTAACAGTTTCTCCCGAAAGGTGTATCGCCGGCGATACGAATTCGATAATTGCCGCAATAACATTTATCGTATCGGCAATACAACCGGCGAATCGATGTCGTATCGTTTTGTTTGCAGGGTTTTGTTTGTTTTACCTGTGGTATGTGTGTGTGGTGCTGTGCACAGTATGAATGTATCCCAGCAAAACTTTGGTTACCCAACAAGGTATAAATAAGGTATAGGATTGCTTATTTTATACATTGCAGCATTGATAGTTTTAACAGGGAATGAGACTCTGAGTAATGCATCCACATTATGACAAAGAATACCAGTAAGGTATAAAATAATTGATAAAATTTATAGCAAAGCATACGAGTAAGGTATAAAATATAGCATACCAGAACATAATATATAAGGTGTTACGAGTATTGAAAAAGTAATTGTGTATTTAATTTAATCACGTGATTGTAAGTGAGTGTAAGTAGATAAAATATGCTAGTGAGTGTGTGTCATTAGAAAATTCCTGTCGTGAGTCCATCTCTTGTTTAAACTTATGCATTTTTTTTATAAAATACTTATTTTTTATGTCATTGTAATGTATTATGCATCCAATTATAAATAATGCATTATTTCAAACTTTGAAATAATACCAAATAACCAAATCTAAGTATAACCAAATCTAAGTCATCCTTGATTTAATGTTTAGAAATAATAAATATTAAATACATTTTTTTCCAATAATCATGCATTACGTAACAAATTATTAGTAAATCATTTTTTACACTTTTAAATAATACGTTGTGGAACAAATGTTTGGTTAGACATCCTAAAATAATGCTAAAAATAAGGTATATACATTACCTGGTAATGTGTTATATAATCACCACCCATTACCAATGTTTTGCTGGGATACTTACTAGAGTTGTCAACCGATTAAGAATAATTCGATTAACCAATCAAAAAATACTAAACTCATGTTCGAATAATTTTAAAATGGCGATTTTCGAATATCGAAGAAATTGATAAATTAATGTCACTTAATCGAATATTTTTTTTTAATTATTATATTATTATTATTATTTATTAATAGATTTTTGTATGTACATATTTAATTCATTTACAATATGTTTAATATCTAAATCTATATATTTCATAACATTTTGTTGTAAGCCAGATTGGCACAATTCTAGGAAAGTAAATTTTATTTACAAAATATTGATTTTATATAATTTTTAATAAAAATAACAAGATAAATTATAAGTTAATATTTTCATGGAAAATTAAAAAACAAATTCATTTAAAATAAATCTTCTATATTTTAAACAAACTTCTATATATTTATACAGGGAGAAAAAGTTTAAGCCATTTAGTATACATATAACTTCATTCAAATTTAGTATGCTTTTACCAAAATATTGTATTCTAAATTCTTTGTACAATGGGCAAACACCAATAAAGTGAAAAGTATTTTCCGAAGCATCTAAATTGCACATTGTACAAATACCAACAGTGTTATTTTTGAAAGACCTTGCATTCAAATCTAACAAGCCACCTCTAGCCCTTATTATTAAACTGACTGTACGTGGAGAAAAATTTGAAGTATATAATGATGAAACATTGTAATCCAGTATAGAATATAGATCATGAAACTGTGAACTTTTTGCATTTTCTATGTGATCATTACGTTCCTTGAGTTTGAGTTGGTCCAATATAGGTTTCCACTGTTTGCTAAGTGGAGATATTGAGTCATCAGGGGTAAACTGTATATGTTGACAAAGATTTTCCCACTCTTTAGCCCAGCAAATATTTTGTTCTATAATTTTCAATGCCAAAACACGAGGTAATCTGTGAGGACTCATACTTAATACTTTATTAATATAGTCTAGGTGAAGTCTTAAGGTAGATATGTATAGAGACTCTAGGTTTGTTTCTATATACAAAATGTAATTTGGTGTAGCGGTAGGTAGATACAACATTTTTTTAATAAAAAATCTAAATAGTTTTTCAACCTCATCATATTTCACATATCCCCAAACTTGCGCTGCATATAACATAATAGATCTGGATGCCGCTTGAAATATTTTAAGTTTATTATTCTGTGAGATTTGCGGATTGTTTATGTATTTGGACCAAGTAGAGTTTATCGCCAGTTTCGAGGCTGCTAATTTATTGCTCAAGTGTTTTCTAAAGGAGAGATTATATGTAATGTCTACACCAAGATATTTATAACTGTTTACAATCTCAATATTATCACCACCAAAAACCCAGTTTAAATTTGAAGAAATTCTAGTACCGGAACGAAATACCATTATTTTAGATTTATCTAGATTAGCTTTCAAGGACCACGTTGAACAATAATTGTATAAACAATCAATCATTTTTTGCAATTCTGTTGGAGTATCTGATAATATAACAAGATCGTCGGCATAAAGCAGTATTTTAACATTAACGCCAGCAACATTTACACCCCCAGGTAACTCATCTGCCAAATCATTAACATATAATGAGAATAATAGAGGGCTTAATATACAACCCTGCTTTACACCTATTTCAATTGCAAATGGATCAGAATAAGAATTTCCATCCCAAATGCAACTTTCCGTATTTTCATACAAGTTCTGTAAAATTCTTATTATTTTCGACGACATACCAAGGCATGAGAGCTTGTAAAATAAACTATTACGAGGAATCGTATCAAATGCGCACGAAAAATCAACAAAGAAAGCATATCGTGAACCTATATTCAAAATATGCCAACTCAAATTTGACGGAAATGAGTTTCCGATGGCAAATAGCTCCCCTATGTAATACCTATCTGCCATAAAAATTTCAGAGCAAAAAAATAATTTGTTGTCGTTTTACATCCATTTTTGTTATTCTGCTAACTCAAAGTACATATTTTTTTGGTGAAAATAAATGCCAACTCCCATTGTAAATTTCCAAAAATTTTTCAAAATTTAAAAAAAAAAAAATTAGACCACGTATCTTATTGCATTTGCCATGCTAAACACGAATCTTGTAAAGATTTTGATATCTAATGAATGGTTCTCGAGATATTGCCATTTTGAAAATATCGGTAAATAGTGTTTGCAAAAAAAAAAATTGCTTATATTTATGTAACTTTCAAACTATTTATCAGACTGAAACATTATGAATGGGGCAAATAAAGTCAATGATATAAGCTTTCAAAATAGCCAGTTTGGAGTGACCCTATTGCAATACAGCGTGAGTTACAGTGTGCCAAAGTTGACCATCTTGAGATTAAAAGGCTTTCGGAGCTAGTAACTTTTAAAAATATGCAAAGATTTTTAATTTTTTGTTCAGTTTTTGCAATTACCCTACTAAGGATAACAAAAACCAAAAAAAAAAAAATTTTTTAAGTTTTTCCAAAAAAAATGTATTTTTATTTTCCGACAAAATATGCCAACTCTAAAAAAATATTTGTTTTTTGATATAGTAATAAATGCCATCTCTGAAAAATACGCAAACAAGTGCAAAATATGAAAATTTTTGCATAGGTAAAAATTGTTTAGAATATTTAAACCATGTTATGGAAGGTACATTGTTAATTTTTACAATAATTAGCGAAATAACTAGTTTTTTAGCTCTCCTGAACAGTAAGCTTTTTCGAGTTGGCATTTATTGAATATAGTTCGACGATATGTGTTATTATTGTTTGCTTTGTTTAAATTCACAATATTAACGAGATTAAAAATGTTGTCAACGGTTGAATAATTCTTTCTAAATCCGGCTTGAAATTCATTCAGAATCATGTTACGATCTATCCATTCCGTTAAACGATTCAGTATAATGGTATTAAATATTTTGCATGAGGTATTAATCAGCGATAACCCTCGATAGTTAGATGGGAGATTGGGATCACCTTTTTTGAAAAGAGGTATTAGTATAGATTTTTGGAAGCTGGATGGAATTTGTTCATGTAGGAAAATTTTGTTAAAGACAGATAACATTTCATTAATAAAAGAATTAGGAGCATTTTTATAAAATTCATAACAGATACCATCTTGACCAGGAGATTTATTATCCTTAAGTGATTTTAAAACGAAGAAAAGTTCACACATTTCCATGGGTGAGTCTAGGATCGGATCAATAAAATATGGCATTGACCAGCTGATAGTCTGGGAATCAACATCTGCCTGCAGTAACGAACTAAAGTGAGAACGAAAATCGTCGGAATTTAGTGAACCTTTAACAGAATATGAACGTGATTTCATAGAGTTGGACAGCTTCCACCAATCACTGCTACATTTCACCTTGTTTAATTGGTCAATATTTTTATTATACAAATCTATTTTCTTTTTATTACATATCTTAAGATAACAAGCTCTAGATGCAAAATATCGAGATTTGTTTACCGAATTGTGCTTTTTCCTATAACGCCTAAGCTTCTTTAGCATAAGTTTCCTAGCACGAGCACATTTCCAATCAAACCATTTCTGCTTGGGTTCAAAAAAACGTTTGTTTACCTTAGTAACATTCGCCAACTTTATTTTGTTACATAAATGTACAACCAATTCATCAACCGTTTCATTAGACTGTATATCAACATTGCTAGCAAGTAATGAAAGATTATCCTTGTATTTATCAGACAATTTACTGTTCCAACGCAGTCTTTGAATTGTATTATTCTCGTTAGTATTAACAACACGGCACGATGATTTAATTTTTAAGCATAGTGGCATGTGGTCAGAAAATGGCTTGGATGCGATAAAGAAATCATCAACATATTGTAGAAAGTTAAGTGAACAAATACAATAATCAATAACAGAGCTACCCATAACCCCACAAAAGCTGAATTCCCCTAGAGCATCGTTACCAGTTCTACCATTAAGTACAATCCCACCGACATTTTCAATAAGATTCAACAATTTTTTGCCTTGTGCATTAAGTTCTTTGTCTTTTGAAGATCTAGATTTATTAATATGTGGTAAATCTTTCAAAAAGTTACCATCTAAAACTTGTTCATTTGCAATTCTCGCATTAAGATCACCAACAATACAAAAATTTGAAGGATCAAGTTCCTGTACAAATTCTTCAAATTTTTCGAATTCATTATTCCATTTAGTGCAGTTTAAATAACTTGGGATAAAGTAAAAAACATTACCTTCAAATTTAGCGCTTAATACTGTATTATTGGAGATGTTTAAAAATTTAAAAGCATAAGTATTTTTAAGATTTTTTTTGAAACCATATAAACAGCCACCACTAGCACGACCAGCTCTATGCGTTTTCGTAGCTGCAATCCAGTGTAAACAATAATTATTAAAATATGACGAAAACAAGTGCTGTCTATCAGCTGTAACATGGGTTTCAAAAAGAAAAAATACATCAAAATTATTGATATATGTAATAAATTTACTAAATTTTAATGATTTTTCAAGGTTTGCTACATTATATGAAACTAAATGGCATAAATAAAATTGCTATTGAGAATTTGATATATCTACATTTTTAACATTACAATCTACTGTATTCATACTATCCTTAATGCAAACATCAACAACGAAATTACATTCTGATAAAAGATTTTTTAAGTACTCAGCATCATTACCAGAATCAGCACAAACTTTGCCATTGGACCACGTATATTTGTTGTTATTTATAAATATACAAAACTCACCAAGCCTGACTTTAACAGAATCATAAGCTTTTGAAATATTTTTGCTTAATTGTCTCAGGTTATATCGCACATTTTGTTCATCTTCAGTGTAATCTTTTTGAATGAACACATCTTGACCTTTTAATAAACCCTTAGCAACAACGACGTTGTAAGCCTGCGAACTCGATCCTAAGCTGAACAAAAACGATTTTCCAGAAGAAATCATGCGGGTTGACACCACATTAGCGTTGACTTTTAATACATCACTGCATAGTTTTGTAAATTTTTCTTTAGCAGTTTGTACAGTTTTACAACTCAAACCGGAAACAACAACATTAGAAGAACGCGACCTACGGTCAATGTACTCAAGACGTGATGTGAGCTTTTTAATGTCATTATTAAGTCTTATGTTCTCTTCTTTTAATTCTTGAATCTCTGTTTGGATCACTACTAGGTCTGTTTTTCTAGCAACATCTTTCAGTTTATCATCCAAAAGATCGCTAAAGCTACTCCACGAGAAAACGTCTTGGGATGCTGATTGACTGTTTTCAGCCATATTCTGACAAGACAAATGTTTTTTACTATTTTTTTCAGTGTAATCAGGCGATGTAGCTTCAAGTGTACGTTTATTACTCATCGGTTTTTTAAATTACACAATTAGGCATTATCCCCCACTTATACGATAAAAAAAGAAATCTGGCAACACCTGGTGTTTATTAAAATCAGCTGATTGTTAGCGGAGCGTGCAAAACACCAAAATAATTGTAATTAAATCACCAAAGGAAATTTTTGTTTGTACACTGCAGTTTTTGTATATAAGTACAAAGTTGTAAATAAGGCACAATGTTGTAAAATATAAAGATGTTTACAGCCAATAAAAGCAAAAGCCGCCGCCAGTGTAGATTGAAGGGGATGTTGAAAAACACAAAAATAACGAATCTCGCAGTAGTAATCCACAAGATTAACACTTTACACAACGATTTATTTGTTTAAAAAGCAGGTTGTCTTTGTAAAATATATTTTAACTTGAATTATTCAATAAAAATTATAAAAAATTACGGAGCTGAAAAACTTTAACTTTTTGACACTTCAAAAACAGAGTTGCCAATTAAAAAAATAAATTAAATAAAAGGTTAGAATTTGATTTAATCTCACACATTTTTAATGATTTTATACAAAATGTAGGAAATTTAAAAAATCTGTACATAGCCCTAATTGTAATTCATCTCGATGTTTAGTAAGCAAAACCTCAATTAAAAGCATTAAAAATTCAAAAAATAAAACAAAGACTTCAGCGATATATCAGATGATATGGTATATTTGGAAAAATCTAAAAACAGAAAAGAAAAATTAAATTAACTGTAAGATCTTCTAACTTATCACCTCAAAAGTTTTTTTTAGTTTAGTGCAAGATTTTTGTTACACACTTTTTAACGACTTGGGGAACTATTATTATAATTATTCGGAAAGTCTACAAGATTCTTATTGGAGTGCCCACTCCTACCGCTCATAGGGGTCCTCCTAGAGGAGTAAAAACTGATACAGACCCCCTTAACTTTTACATACCAACAACTAATATTCACTTCCTAAGGGGGCTTCCATGCAATATTTCATGACATTGTGTGAAATTTCTTAAAGAGTAAGATATATCTCATGGAATGGGCAATATCTTTTGGAATGGACGATACATATTTTTAGCGTAAGTCGTCTTTTTGATAAAGCCCTAAAAAATAAACAAGGTTGGCAATCGAAACGAATAACGGTATCGATATCGGTATTGGTATCGTTTTTTTATTTATTTCGGTATCGGTATCGGTTACGGTATTTGAGTTGAATCGGTTACGGTATTACCGATACCGAAACGTCGATACCGGTACGTACCGGTATTATCGAAAAAAATGCTAAAAATATAAAAACTTTAATTTTTTTCAATTTTAATACTTAAACACGTATTTACGTATTTATTTTTAGCATTTTTGCTAAAATGGCCTTTAAAATGTGAAAAAAAATTAAAATTGCGTTTTCTTGGGGGGTCGGTGGGGACGTTGCCGGACCACACCTAAAAAAGGAGGCGGACCGAGAAAACTGTAATTTTCTTATCCCCTTGATCAAAGTGCAGGACTTTGAAGTTATTCTGACATAAAAATGTTTCATTTGTTAAAGAAAAAAGTAAAAAAAAATGTGTAAAAAAAGTAGAAGAGTTAAATTCGACTGACAAGGAAGGTCTCCCTGGTGTCACCCGCCGATCTTTATGGAATTGGTTTTATTTTGTAGAGTAGAAACAATAAAGGGACACGTATTTTTTATTGGCCCAAATTCATATTTAGGGGGTGAAAATGAGGGGGTAAGAAACGGTAATTTTTCAGTTTTTTGTGTTTATCTCATATATTATACAAATAAACGTATGTCATGTTATATACCAAATGAAAAGTCTTTGGAAAACCTATCTTCATGTTCAAAGATCGTGTCCGAACATGCACAACTTTTCGTCATATTGAGTCGAATGCCAAAATTGTTAGACATTTTTGTTAATAAGTCGAAAAAAATTCACTTTTTTTACACGTTGTTAGCATCTCAAGATAGGTATTTTAATTGCCTTTAATTTGATACCAAATCGTAAAGAACTGAAAAAGGTCAATTTTCCTCCATACAAATCGACCCCCCCCCCCCCCCTAAAAATAAGTTTGGGCCGCTAAAAAAAATACGTGTCGAATTAATTTTCGTTCTGAACAACGTATCCAAATGTCATGAAGACCAGAGAGACTCTCCTTGTTAGCCGAATCCATGAATATCCACGGTGCACTTTTAAAGTGATAGTTAGTTTTCTAACTAAATATTTTATTTTGAGTAAAAAAACTTTTTTTAGTCATTTTTGAAAAAAAAAAAATATTACAACATTTTTTTTTTTAGTGTAAATTTTTTTTCGAGTGTAAGTTTTTTTTTTGCTTAATTGTAAAAATCTTTGTGAGTGACAAAAAAACTTTGTAAACTATTTTTCTGACTCTTCTATGTTTTTAACGGGTTTTTCAACACGTGAACTAAAGGTGAAACCAATTTGAAAATCACGGTTTGCTAATAATTTTTGAACCACGAAGTCCAATAAATATTAAAAAAAAATCCTTTGGCACCACCCACATCACGGATTAAATAAAAATCTCCAAAACACTTAACCATACTAAGGGGTGCGGAAAGTTTCTATTGAGAGTCTAAATGATTTCAAAAAAATTTGGTGAAAATCAATAATTTTCTTCTGCTCCCGCATAGCGTTTGAAGTATGATTTTTTTTGGAAATTTTTACTTAATCCACGATGTCCCAGCAAAACTTAGATAACCAAATAAGGTATAAAATAAGGTATAGGATCTCTTATTTTATACATTGCAGCATTGATGATTTTAACAGGCGATGAGACTCAAAGTAATGCATCCACATTATCTCAAAGAATACCAGTAAGGTATAAAATAAGTCATAAATTTATAACGAAGAATATGAGTAAGGTGTAAAATATATGATATTTTATAGGTTACGAGAAATGAAATAATATAGCATACCAGAAGATAATATATAAGGTGTTACGAGTAGTGAAAAAGTAATTTTGTATTAAATTTACTCACGTGATTGTAAGTGAGTGTAAGTAGATAAAATATGCTCGTAAGTGTGTGTCGTTAGAAATTTCCTGTCGTGAGCCCATCTCTAGTTTAAACTTATGCAGTTTTTTATAAAATAATTTTTTTTTATGTTATTGTAATGCATTATTTCAAACTTTCAAATAATACATAATGTAACCAAATATAAGTCATCCATGATTTAATGTTTAGAAATAATAAATATGAAATACATTTTTTCCAATAATCATGCATTACGTAGCAAATTATTAGTTGTGGAACAAATGTTTGGTAAGTTGTGGAACAAATGTTTGGTAAGACATCCTAAAATAATGCTACAAATAAGGTATATACATTACCTGGTAATGAGTTATATAATCACTACCCATTACCAAAGTTTTGCTGGGGTGGGTGCCCAAAGAATTTTTTTATTTTTATGAGACTTCTGGGAGGCATTTAGAGTACGATTTTTCATTTACAAAAACCAAAAAAATTAACAATTTTCTATTAATTTTTGTTTTTGTAAAAAAACATGTTTTTTTTATGAAAAACCGTTTCAATACCGTTTCAATACCGGTACGTACCGGTACCGAAGGAAAAGGTTTTTGGATACCGGTATCCGATACCAAAACTGAGTTTCGGTATTGGTATTGGTACCGGTATTCAATTTAAAGGGTTTTGAAACGGATAACGGTATTGAAAAGGTATCGATTGCCAACATTGAAAATAAATAATCTGGGCACTATAATGCGTATACTTAATATTGAAATTGTCTTTAAATAACAATCATACGCAACGGTGCACACTGGTTCATTTTTAATAATTCGGCCATTCAATAAGTATTGCACCGATTGCAGCGAAATTAATACCGATTATAGCTACACTCAAAATATTTTGTAGGCAAAAACAAATGAAAAACATATTTAAAACCAGTGAATAAACAATTGAAAACCATCCTAGTAATTATTCATTTGATTTAACAAACATCAACATTTATTTTTAACTGTTGACAAAATTTTCTAAAATAAATAACATTAATCATTAATAAATTACGTTTTTTCATTAATTTTTGTCAACAAATTCGAAAAAAATAACCTACGAAAACATTAAAAATTAACGATAGTTCTGTTATTTTTACCAACAAATTCCAAAAAAATAACCTACGACAACATTAAAAATTATTGTTTTCGCAGGTTATTTTTTACACACGGCGAGCATCAACGATGTTTAGGTTCAACTTTAATGTCGACGAAAAGTGTAAACGTAGTTTGATTTCTACTTGATAAAATGTCACAAAACTGTTAACAGCGAAATCGTAGATGCTCGCATTCGCGAGATATCGCGAAATTAGTATTTTTGTATTTTCTAAAATTTTGAAAATGAAGTTTTTTAAATATCTTCTAAAACTGAGTACGCAGTTTTAATTGTATTTATTTACAGGTCACAAAACAGTTAACATCGAATTCATATCTTCTCAATTTCGCGAGAAATCGCAAAATTAAAAAAAAAAAAAAAAAAAAAAAAAAATGGAAAAAAAAATTGTTCGCGTAAATTAGCAGTCATGATATTGATTTAAGCAGTTTTACCACCTTTAACCACACACAATTTAAACTCAATACAATATATTTGTCGTTTCTTGATTTTTTTCCTTTATTTTAGACACTAAAGAAAAAATAAATTAATTAATATAAAAGCTTGAACAGTAGTTTTGCAATTTTTCGGGAAATTGACCATCTATAATTTTTCTGCTTGCAGTTTTGTCAACTTCAATAACCTCGAATTCAAACTGCATACCACATTTTTATCGTTAATTGAAGGAAATGTTTTTACAGACCAAAAATAACACAAAGTTATGAATAAATAGTAGTTTAGCGAGTTTTTTTAGCGATATCTCTAAGAATTGAGCAGCTACAATTTAAATGTTAACAGCCGTATCATCCTTAATTAATAGCAAGATAAACTGCATTTCGTGTTTTTCAACGATGTTAAGGAAACTGCTTTTATTACTCAAAACAAGAAATACCCCCAAAAAGCACTTTTTCGCTATTTCTCGCGAAAGTGTGCAGCTATAATTTTTTGTGGGCAGTTTTAATTTCTTCCAACATGTTCAAATCAAACAGCATGCCACTTTTTTTTATTATTTCTAAAGAACCGGTTTTAAAATATAAATGAATAATAAAAAAAAATTATATAATTACGCGATATCTCGCGAAATTTAAAACCTACAATTTCGATGTCAACAGCTGTGTTACTTTTAATCAAGCACAAGTAAAACTGCATACCATGTTTTTGCGAACTTTTAAAGAAATCTATCTAAATATAAAAAACAAAAACAAAAACACAAAAAAAATTAATTTCGCAATTTCCCGCGAACTAAAGAAGCAATGTTGGCAATCGATACCTTTTCAATACCGTTATCCGTTTCAAAACCCTTTAAACTGAATACCGGTACCAATACCGAAACTTAGTTTTGGTATCGGATACCGGTATTCAAAAACCTTTTCCTTCGATACCGGTACGTACCGGTATTGAAACGGTATTAAAACGGTTTTTTCCTTAAAAACATGTTTTTTTTACAAAAAAAAATAATAGAAAATTTGTAATTTTTTTGGTTTTTGTAAATGAAAAATCGTACTCCAAATGCCTTCCCGAAGTCTCATAAAAATCAAAAAAATCTTTGGGCACCCACATCGTGGATTAAGTAAAAATTTCCAAAAAAAAAAAAAAATCATACTTCAACCGCTATGCGGGAGCAGAAGAAAATTATTGATTTTCACGAAATTTTTTTGAAATCATGTAGACTCTCAATAGAAAGTTTCCGCAACCCTAAGTATAGTTAATTTTTTTGGGGATTTTTATTTAATCCGCGATGTGGGTGCCCAAGGATTTTTTTGATATTTATAGGACTTCGTGGTTCAAAAATTATTACAAAACCGTGAATTTCAAATTGGTTTCACCTTAAGTCCACATGTTGAAAAACCCGTTAAACCAGCTTTAAAAACATGAAAGAGTCATAGAAAAATATTTAACAAAGTATTTTTGTCACTCAAAAATATTTTTACAATTAAGCAAAAAAAAACTTACACTCGAAAAAAATTTTTTTGTAATTTTTTTTTTTTCAAAAATGACTAAAAAAAGTTTTTTACTCAAAATAAAATATTTCTAATCAAAATTGTTAATTTTTTTTTTTTTAAGTTAGAAAACTAACTATCACTTTAAAAGGGCACCGTGGATACTCATGGATTCGGCTAACAAGGAGAGTCTCCCTGGTGTCACCCTCCGATCTTCATGACATTTGGATATGTTGTTCAGAACGAAAATTAATTCGACATTTATTTTTTTTAGCGGCCCAAACTCATTTTTAGGAGGTTCGATTTGCATGGAGGGAAATTTACCTTTTTCAGTTTTTTACGATTTACGTCTATTTGCTCAAAATTAATATAGGCGTATTTGGTATTAGATTAAAGGTAATTAAAATACCTATCTTGTGATGCTAATAACGTGTAAAAAAAATAAATATTTTTCGACTTATTCGACATGACTAGGTTTATTTGTATAATATCTATGTCTATATTCTATATCTATATCTATACTTAATATTATAAAGAGGTAATGTTTGTATGTTTTTTTGTTTGTTTGTTTGTAGAAAGTAATCTCCGGAACTACTCATCCGATTTCAAAAAAGTTTTCAGCAATATTTAGAGTGTTCCTCCCGGACGGACATAGGCTAGGTTTCATCGACCACGCCCAATTCTACGCCCACTTTTTCCAAAAAACGTAAAATTCAAAAATCTCCAAAACTACTAAACCGATTTCTAATTTTTTTTCTCCAATATATATTTGGAATGGTCCTTAATGATGGAAATATGCTTGGTTTTATCGACCACGCCCACTTTTACGCCCACTTTTGGCAAAAAAAAAATAAAATTTAAATATCTATGAAACTACTCATTCGATTTCAAAAAAGTTTTCACCAATATTAAGAGTATTCCTCCAGGGTGGATATATGCTAGGATTAATTGACCACGCCCACTTCTACGCCCACTTTTGGCCAAAAAACGTAAAATTAAAAAATATCCAAAACTACTAAACCGATTTCAAAAATTTTTTCACCAATATATACTTGAAATGGTCCTTCATGACGGAAATATGTTTGGTTTCATCCACCATACCCACTTCTATGCCCACTTTTAGCATAACAAATTAAAATCTAAATATCTGAGCAACTACTCATCCGATTTCAAAAATGTTTTCACCAATACTTAGAGTGTTCCTCCAGGGTGGATATAGGCTAGGATTCATCGACCACGCCCACTTTTTGGCCAAAAATATTCTAAATATTAAAAATCCACAAAATTACTCATCCGAATTCCAAAATTTGTCCATCAATGCTTGGAATGGTTATTATTATTTATTATTATTTTTATTTCAAATTTAAGAACCAAGCCTTTAAGGCCAAATATGGTTCAAATGGAAATATGCTGGGTTTCATTGACCACGCCCACTTTTGTCAAGAAAAACGTAAAATTTAAATATGATGAAACTACTCATCCGATTTCAAAAATTTTATCACCAATATATATTAAGAAATGGTCCTTCAGGGTGGACATGGGCTAGCTTTCATCGACCACACCCCTTTTACTCCCAGTTATGGCCAGAAAAACGTAAAATTTCAAAATCTCAAAAAAACTGCTCATTCGATTTTGAATTTTTTTTTTCTCCAATATTTATAATGGTCCTTCAGGTCCGACATAGGCTACGGTTTATAGACTCAAATATTGGTCATAGAAACTTGAAACTTCAAATGTAGGATCCTTCAGCCCAAAAAATCATTCTAAAAAGTACCTTCCGGAAATTAAGATTTTAATTGTAAATTTGAAATTAAATTTTTTGAAGGGTTAAAAGGAGTAAACATTGGTTAAGGTAGGGTAATAAGGTACTTTTTATATCAGTTGAGATAACGACCCTAAAATGTTTTTATTTCTTTTAAACATGTTATACAGAAAGGAATGAAGCCTACATGGAACGAAATGAATTGAAATTTAAAGAATTGAAATGAATAGAACAGGGAACAAAATGGAAGAGAACGGGGAACGAAATGGAATGAAACGGGAAATGAAATGATATCCATAATTACGATATAAGGGCTCGCAAAATTTTCAGGATGGTTTTTTACCGAAACGAACATTATTCCGGGCTAAACGGGGCTGCTTTAATTTTATAATAAAAATTTAATAATGTAGGGGAGAATTTACGAAATGGGGACTCTAATCCTGATCCTTCTTTAATACGGTATTTAATATTACCGGTAACAAAGTTCCGGACGGGCCTGCTAGTATGAGATAAACGCAAAAAAACTGAAAAATTACCGTTTCTTCCCCCTAATTTTCACCCCCTAAATATGAATTTGGGCCACTAAAAAAAATACGTGTCCCTTTATTTTTTATACTCTACAAAATAAAACCAAAGATCGGCAGGTGACACCAGGGAGACCTTCCTTGTAAGTCGAATTTAACTCTTCTACTTTTTTACATATATTTTTTACTTTCTGCAACATATTTTTTTTTACATATTTTTTTTACTTTCTGCAACAAATGAAACCTTTTTATGTCAGAATAACTTCAAAGTCCTGCTCTTTGATCAAGGGGTTAAGAAAATTACAGTTTTCTCGGTCCGCCCCCTTTTGTAGGTGTGGTCCGGCAACGTCCCCGCCGACCCCCTAAGAAAACGCAATTTAAATTTTTTTTCACATTTTAAAGCGCATTTTAGCAAAAATGCTAAAAATAAATACGTGTTTTAGTATTAAAATTAAAAAAAAGAATTTAAGTTTTTATGCGTTTTTTATATTTTTAACATTTTTTTCGATAATACCGGTACGTACCGGTATCGACGTTTCGGTATCGGTAATACCGTAACCGATTCAACTCAAATACCGTAACCGATACCGATACCGAAATAAATAAAAAAACGATACCAATACCGATATCAATACCGTTATTCGTTTCGATTGCCAACCTTGTAAAGAAGATAGGATTTTGATGTATACTGTTTTGTGACCTTTAAATAAGTACAATTAAAACTGTGTACTCAGTTTTTGAAAATATTTAAATAACTTCAATGTCAAAATTTTAAAAAATTAACAAAAACACTAATTTCGCGTTATCTCGCGAATGCGAGCAGCTACGATTCCGCTGTTAACAGTTTTGTGACATTTATTCTTGTATAAATCGAACTACGCTTACACTTTTTGACGACACTAAAGTTCAACCTAAATATCGCTGAGGCTCACCGTGTAAGTAGCAGGTTTTTATTTTTTTAAATTTTTAAACAAAATTTAAAATTTTTTATGATTTACTTATGATCCAGTTATGACTATTTTCTGTGAATCGGCCCCTTATTTTAAATTTTGTATAAAAAAAAGTATTACCATTTTTTAAAAATGCAGAACAAAGCTTCAGTAACATTTCACATTTGTATCACAAGCGAGAATTCACGTTTGATACATTATTTAACAAATTATATCATTTTGATACGATAAGTAGTACTTACAAGGGAAGTATCTAAACCATTATGAACCGATTTGTATGAAACGTGAAATATATATAAAAGAGACAATTCTAAGGTTGGAGTGTCTCAGCTTTTCGGCTATATCGGGGATTTAGGGGTTCAAAAAATGGGTAAAAAAAGGGCGAAAAAATCGTTTTTTGGATTTTTCAGCCATTTCTTTTAAGAAACTATATGATGTTTACATATGAGAATAAGTTTTTTTTTAATTCCTACCCAACGGTGACATGCTCGTCTAAAAATTCGGCTTTTTAAATATTTTTTTCATGAAAATGCGTAAATTTTGGGGGTATTTATGTGAAGACATATGGTGTGTTTTCCAAAAAGTGAATTTATTTTCACATTAATCTTATTTTGTTTAAAAAAAATATTTTAACATACCAAAACAAATTTGGAATATTTTTCCGTAATTACGATAAATTAGCAATTACAATCCTAAAAAATATTAAAAAAATTTGGAAAACGAAAAAAGTTACAAATAAATCAAAATTAATCCAAAGTGGACCTAAAATTTTTTTGGATTAATTTTGATTTATATATAAATTTTTTAATTTTTGAAATTTGTTTGTTATTTTTTGTTATCGGATTATAATTGATAACACAGCTCAACAAGAAAATGCGTATTGGATTCTGGTTAGTGATTTGGATAGTGTCTGTTGCGCTGATTCCAAATCCGGAGCCCAAATTTGTCTATCACGTCAGGATTTTGAGTAATTCGCGGTTAAAGTGCCGAAAAAGGGAATTTTTGACCCTTTTTAAAAGCTTGTAAAATATTATCCTGACCTGCAAATGACTTGGTATCAAGCCCATTCGGAAGCCTGTAATTTTCACTTAAAGATAAGATGATATGTTCTAAAAATTTAATTTTCTAAAATGGAAAAAAATCATTAGCGAAAAACCTTCAATTTTTTCAATATTTAGTTTATTTACACAGTGTTTTTTAACAAATTTCCATACAAATTCATACGTAAATTTTAGATTTAAAGCACTTGTGGGTAATGACTTTTTTACCATTTTAGAAAATTAAATTCCAATAAGATTTGATCTTGTCTGAAAGATAAAATTACACACTTTCGAATGAGCTAGATACCAAGTCATTTGTATGTCAAGATCTTATTTTATAGGCGTTCAAAAATGGTCAAAATGGGCATTTTTTGACACTTTAACCGCAATTTTCTCAAAATTGTGAAGTGATAGAAAAATTTAAGTGACCGCTTTGGAATCGGGGCACCAAACCCTATCAACTTTTTTTGGTTTCATCCAAAACGCAACGACAAACTTCAGATTTGTAGAGCGGTGTAATTTATCGTAGATTACGAAAAAAATATTCCAAATTTTTTTTGGCGTGTTAAAATATTTATTTTAAACTAAATAAGATTAATCCGAAAATAAATCCACTTATTGAAAAACACAGCAATAGACCCACGATATCCATATGAATACAAACTAATCTTTATTAAATTTAAGTCGACACGTACTTTTGCTCTAGACGATATTCCTGTTTGTTCCGGAGTCATCGAAATTTTCCCGAAGGTCTACATTGTTTTATAATGGGACGACGAAATTTTTAAAGACTGATATGGCCGATAAGCCAACACACCCCAACCTTAAAATCGTTTCTATTATATATATTTTAAGCTTTAGGCAAATCGGTTCATAAGGGTTGAGATACTTCCCTTGTTAGAAAAATAAACTCCAAAACGACAAATAAAATTATAAAAATTATTTTAGAACCAAAAATGATTTTAAATCCTATTGTAATATCAGTTTTATTTAAAGTTAGCGTATTTATTAGCGATATTCGCGACTATTTTTTTGATTATTTTTAATTAAAAAAAAAAATTTTATACCCTCCACTTAGTGATAGAGGGTATATATAAGTTTGTCATTCCGTTTGTAACTCAACGAAATATCGGTCTGGGACCCCATAAAGTATATATATTCATGATGCCCGATCGATTTTAAGACATTCTAGCGATGTCCGTCTGTCCGTCTGTCTGTCTGTTGAAAATGCTGTAGCGGACAAAATATTACACAAAGATGACTGAAACTTAACATATTTGTTGGAAGTTCTCCCGAGAAGTTTGGTATTGCATTTGAGCGATATCGGCCCAGCCGATCAAAAGTTATGAGTGAAAGTTTAACGACACCTCTTAAATTTTGAAAATACAAAATGCGTTTACACAGCTTTTACTTTACAGATTAAAATAAAATTTGGTACAGAATAATATTATACCATGTACAATGTCTGTGTAAACTTTTAGAAGAATTGGACAAAGGGGAGTGGCACCTCCCACATTAGCTTAGCATGCAAAATGCTATAACTCGGCTTCTGTTTAACAGATTCGAATGAAATTTGGTATAGAATGATATTTTAGCATGTCTGATCTCTATGTAAAATTTGGGCGGAATAGAAAAAAGGGGTGTAACACCCCCCATACAAACCTAGCATGTAAAATACAATAACTCAAATTCTGATTAACGTATGTAAACAAATTTTAACATGGAGTGTAAATATGGTCTTTGTGGCCTATATAAAAAATATGAGCAAATTTGGAGCAAAATTGGCACATTTAGAAGATGATTTATCTTGGCCTTTAATAAACATATTTAAATACATTTGAAAAATGTTGTTAATATTTTATGTTTTAAGAGTTATAACTCCAGTTTACTTAAATGCTTTTTTTTAATTTATCTGTTTTGGTTCTCGTTCTATTAACATACCCGCTAAATTGTAAAACTTTTAATCAGTCTGTGGTATGATGGCTAGAGTGTTGGCTTTTCATACATGGACTCCCGAGTTCGAGTCATGTTAGGACTTGTCAGAGTTAGTTTATATAAAGTTATCGATAATAATCAATTTGTTACCATCTTTGATAATCAATAAAAACTAACTTCACTTTGTAATAAAATGTAAAACCACGCGTTTGATTTTAACATTTGGCGACGAGGATTTTTAAGCAAAGTAATTAAATATATCTGGGGAATAGTCAAAGAAAAATCGCAACCATCAAGTATGGCCACTGAAGCAGTAAAAATGCAGGTAGCAGCGTTTAATTTTGAAGCATTTGATGCAAATGTGACTTCTTGGCAGCGGTGGGTGAGGCGTTTTGAAACTGCCCTGGATATTTTCGAATGTGGAGTATTGAAAAAGAAAAATTTTCTGTTGCACTATATGGGAGCGGGTACTTATGATATGTTATGCGACAAACTGGCCCCGCTTAAGCCAGAGGATAGTACATACAAGGATATCGTCAAACTACTTAGTGATCATTTCGACCCTAAGCCAAACGTTATTCTGGAAAATTATCGTTTTAATTTATGCAAGCAAAAGGAAAATGAAAAATGTGCTGAATATTTGGTAACCTTGCGCAGATTGGCAGCGAACTGTGATTTTGGGGCGTATCTGAACACAGCTTTGAGAAATCAGTTTGTATTTGGACTAAGAAATTCTAAAATTCAAAGCCGGTTACTTGAAAAGTCAGATCTTACTTTGGAATCTGCAATTAATACAGCTAATACATTTGAAGCTGCAGAACAAGGTGGTTTAGAACTACATCAAAACGCAGCAAAGGAAGGGATCGTAGATTTGATTGGGGATAAGAAGAAAGTTAAAAACACTTTAGAAAAGAAAAGTATAAAAAAATGTTTTAGGTGCGGCAGTGACAAGCATCTTGCTAACCAGTGTAATCATAAGGATACAATTTGTAATTTCTGCAAGGGGAAAGGGCATCTTCGGCGAGTATGTTTTAAGGCATCGCGTCAATTACACCAGATAACGGAGGGAGAGAGTGATTCGGAAGAAAATCTGGTTGAGGACATATTACAGATATACGAACGCAATGTAAAGAACATTCGAGATGCCCGAGTTGAAAGTAACAGAGCGAAAATATTTTATAAAATGAAAGTAAACAAAGCCGTAATATGTTTTGAGGTAGACACTGGAGCGCCAGTGTCAATTGTAAGTCTAGCGGATGCAAGAAAATATTTCCCCAAAGAAAAGGTGTACGCAAATGGTACAACATTGTATAGTTATTGTCACACCCCATTGGATTGTGTCGGTTACATAATGGTCACGGTGGAAGGAAGTGTGGCAAATGAGCAGGTCAAGTTATATATCGTCAGATCGAGAAGAAATCCGTTATTGGGACGAGAATGGCTACGTGCGGTCAAGTTGGATTGGGCTAAGATATTACAGGAAAAACTAAATGAGTGCAAACCAGCTGTTATGAATAAAAAAACATCTGATGTAAATAAAATTACAAATAAAATATGTTCTAATCAAATAAAGAATTTAGTTGAAAAATATTCAAAAGTGTTTTCATCTACTATGGGAAAGATAACTGGGCACCAAGCTCGACTACAGCTAAGGGCGGATGCCACACCAAAGTTTTTTAAGCCTAGAAGAGTACCATTTTCTCTTATACAATTGGTCGAAGAAGAATTGGATAAACAAATTCAAGAGGGTTTATTGGAACGTGTCAGTACTAGTGAGTGGGCTACTCCAATAGTGGTAGTACCCAAAAGAGACAGAAAAGTAAGGTTATGTGGGGACTACAAAATTACGATTAACCCTGTATTAAAAATAGATGAATACCCACTTCCAACCGTGGATGAATTATTTAGTACAATGGCTGGTGGAGACAAATTTACGAAATTAGATTTAGCCAAGGCATATTTACAACTCGAAATTCACCCTGACGACCGACATTTGTTAACATTAAATACGCACAAGGGTTTGTTTCAGCCAACTAGGTTAATGTTCGGTGTTGCAAGTGCGCCGGCTAAATGGCAACAATTTATGGAGCAGCTGCTGGGTGGTATTCCCGGTGTTTCTGTTTTTCTGGACGACATACGTATTACAGCAGACAATGATGAGGAGCATTTAAAAAGAGTCGACGAGGTATTGAAACGGTTAAACCAGTCCAACATGCGTATTAATCTTGGAAAGTGCGAATGGATGCAGAATCAAATTGAGTATTGCGGGTATATCGTAAGCAAAGAGGGGATACGAAAAACAAATGAGAAAATGGAAGCGCTGTCAAAAATGAAACGTCCAACAAACAAAGACGAAGTAAGGGCCATGGTTGGACTGATAAATTATTATGGCAGGTTCGTAAACAACTTAAGCGCTATTCTTTTTCCAATTAATAGATTGTTGCAAAATAACGTACCGTTTAAGTGGTGTAATAAGTGTGAAAACTCTTTTCTACAAGTAAAGAAAATTATGCAATCGGATATTATTTTGGCTTTTTACGATTCTAGATTGCCGTTAGTGTTAGCAGTAGATGCCAGCCCATACGGTGTGGGGGCGGTGTTGAGTCATATTTATGCAGATGGCTCGGAAAGACCTATTCATTTCGCATCGCAAACTTTATCAAAAGTTCAGCAGAGATATAGTCAGATCGACAAAGAAGCTTACGCGATTGTGTTTGGTATTCGGAGGTTCTATCAATATGTTTATGGAAGGAAATTTACGCTAGTGACGGATAATAAGCCTTTGGCTCAGATTTTTTCACCATGCAAAGGATTACCCATACTCTCAGCCAGCAGAATGCAGCATTACGCAATTTTCTTGTCATCATTCAACTATGAAATTCAAGTAAAAAAATCAAAAGAAAATGCGAATGCGGATGCTTTTTCTCGGTTACCAATTAAAGATACCAGTGAAGTGATAGAGGAGGTGGATGTAATAGAAACTGAGTTGTTGAAAAGCATGCCTGTTACTTTTGAAGAACTGAAAATGGAAACAGAAAAAGAGGCCAGTATTCATATCTTATTGGAGGCGTTGAAACACGGGAGGTATTGCGAAGCATCCTATCGTTTTAATGTACAACAAACGGAATTCACGTTACAACAGGGGTGTCTTTTACGAGGAATTCGAGTTTATGTCCCACAAAGGTTACGACATAGGGTTCTTGAGGAACTCCATTCGGGACATTTTGGCATTCCGAAAATGAAGGCTCTTGCCCGTGGATACTGCTGGTGGCCAAAAATGGACACAGAAATAGAAAATTTAGTGCAGAATTGTGAGGCTTGTCAATCGGTTCGGCCAGAACCTGCTAAGACTGTTCCCGTACATACTTGGAATACTCCAAATAAGCCCTTTGAACGCGTTCACGCGGATTTTGCTGGACCTATATTTGGTAAATACTTGTTTATTTTAGTGGATGCCTATAGTAAGTGGCCTGAGGTGCACGTGATTTCTAATATAACAGCTGCTTCAACAATACAAATATGTCGTGACATATTTTCAAGAATGGGAACACCCAACGTATTTGTAAGTGATCATGGAACACAGTTTAAATCAGCAGAATTTCAAAATTTTCTGAAAATGAACGGCGTTAAACACAAGTTAGGAGCCCCTTATCATCCCGCAACAAATGGCTTGGCAGAGCGTTTTGTGCAGACAATTAAGAGTAAACTGAAAGCAGTTAAATGTACACAAGTCAACTTAAAAACGGAAGTGGCTAAAATTTTAATGGCTTATCGTCGTGCAGTGCATCCAACTACAGGCAGATCGCCAGCTATGCTTATATTTGGAAGGCAGATTCAATCCCGACTAGATTTAATAATACCCAGAAACGTTACAATAGGTGAGCGGCTTATACCAAAAAAACAGTTTGTGGAGGGTGAAAGAGTGATGGTTCGAGAATATTTACATGGAGAAAAATGGCGGTTTGGCAGAATTAAGCGAAAGGTGGGTGATTTGCATTATGATATCGAACTGGATGATAGGCGTATATGGAAACGACACATTGACCAAATGTGCAAGGTTGGAGAAGAGATCAGAACGGATGATAATGAACCTACAACAAGTTCCGGTTTGGTCGAAACTACAACAGATAGCAATACCTATCTACGTTCCGAAGAGCCTATTGTGCAGACCACCTCAACGTTAGAAAAAAGTATCGGACCAAGTGTAGCGGTCGCATCACCTCATAAAGAACCTGAAGTACAGTTAAACCATGAAGCGTCGAGCGGAAATATAATGGAGAAAAGTAGCATCGGTACAGGCGAACAGACAATGCGGCGTTCAAGTAGACAAATTAAAGCTCCGGATCGCCTGAATCTGTAAATGTTGTTTTAATATCTACCTTACTCTAAATATACTTATATTATGGGGAAGTTCATATTCATATTAAGGGGGGAAGAAATGTCAGAGTTAGTTTATATAAAGTTATCGATAATAATCAATTTGTTACCATCTTTGATAATCAATAAAAACTAACTTCACTTTGTAATAAAATGTAAAACCACGCGTTTGATTTTAACAGGACTCAAAATATATATTTTTTTTTTTTTGTTTGTTAATATTGTTTATTAATATTGTTTATTAATATTGTTTATTATTACAATTTTATTTAAATCACCTAAATCTATACCCTTCATTATATTTATCGAGTCATTGATTTTTCTCAGTTTTTGCAAATATATAAATGTGCTGTAATTAATTATTAATTAAATTGTTTTTCTTTAAAAGCGAAATTGAATTTTGGTGGAAAAATATGGTATATTCAACAAAACTTCTTTTATACACAACAGTAGAGGGTTTGTTGTAATTTGCCCGGTTTTATTTATCTCTTTTAAGATAGTCGTTAAATTGCTAATGAAATAATTTTTGAAAAAAAATTATATTTTCTACATTTTTTTTTATACCATCCACTCTTTTTTTGTGTTTTGATTGTTTTTTTTTTTTTTTTTTGATAATTTCTTGGATAAGATCAATATCAAACACATTCAATATATTTATATTTTGCGTCCAATTCTTACAAACGGACAGACGATTTTTGCCTATTGACGATTTCTGGCAACACTGTTAGTAACGGTTAATTTTGTTAGCTTATAGTATAGGATGATCCCTATAAAAAACTAGGAATATATTTTTAAACCTACCACTGGGTATACCTACCACTGGGTATACTTACCACTGGGTAAGTATACCCATTGCTGTGTTATATTCAAACAAAATTGCGAATTTGACATGCATTTTTAATGCTGCCGGTGGTCTAATGGTAGTGTCGTCGGATATTAATTTGGGGGCACCAGGTTCGTCTTCCGGTTTGGCCGAGAGTATAATTTTTTTTTTTTTAATTTAACCATTAATAAGTTTTTATTTTGAGTTACTTGATTTTTTTAATTTAAAAATTTGAAATAAAATAAGTTAATTAATTTTTTTTTTTAAATAAATTTTATTCATTAAGAATAAATTTTATAAATATTATTTTTACAAATCAAATCGATTTCAGTATTTTTTTGTATGCCAATTGTGGGAAAACGTCAAAAATATTGTGCATAATATTGCGTCGTCTGTAGGTACCTTAATAAGCTAATTTTTTCAATATTTCATCGAAAATGTGTAATATTTTACAAAACTATTCCAAACGATGCTAAATTAAATTGAGAAATTAATGGAAGTTAACATTTCGTTTCGTTTCGTTTGGTTTTTTTTTTTTTTTTTTGTTTTGATGAATGGTAACAAATTGGAGCGGAAAGCGTTTTTCCGCAATTGTCCTCATAAAAATGGAATTGAATTAAAAACTTAAAAATTGCCTTGTCTTCCCCCTCCTTTTTACCCCCTAAATATGAATTTGGGCCGCTAAAAAAAATATATGTCCCTTTATTTTTTCTGATCTACAAAATAAAACCAATTCCATAAAGATCCGCGGGTGACAATAGGGAGACGTTTTAATTAATAGTTAAAAACAACAACGTAGACGTCTAAACAACAACAAATGTAGTTGTTTTAACTGTCTTTTGTAGTGGAATCTACCGTTATAATTTTTTGAGTGTAGCAATTTTGATATACATATTCATATAATTTAAAAAAAAAAAAAAACACGCTATTTTAACAGAAACGGTGTTTAGAGATTTTCCAGCCCTGGTAATGGGAAAAAAAAATATTTTCTAAACACCATAGACACAGACTATATACAGACTAGACAGTAGAGTTGTAAAACAAAAATGGGTAAAAACTTAGCGATTTTAGAAGATACAGATCGGTTTTTAGCTGGTTTAAAGCATGGCAACACTTTCTACTAGTTAGAAGTGAGTAAAACAATAAAAGCCGTTCTACCTTTTTTTTCGTATGGCGTGTTAGAGAATAATCACAATTGGAGCGGGAAGCGGAAAAACGAAATTGTCCTCATAAAAATAGAATTGAATCTAGTTTGGCGGAAAAACGCAGCGGAATTTTGTTGTCATATAAAACGTATGTGAACAGTTGCGGAAAAACGCTTCCCGCTCCAATTGTGATTATTATCTTATATTGGTTTTCTCTCTCTAACCTAATTAGTAGAATAATTTAAAAAAAATAACCATATGGTTAAAGACTACTTTTTTGACACTTGTTATAATTGTCGAGTCTGTATTAATCTGTGCCATTGATATTAAATTTTTAAAGAACGTGCATTAGAAAATCGTATTAATTTATAAATACTGGGATACAGATGGAGGGTATTTAAAATTCGGCACGGCCGAATTTAATTTTTTTTCTTGTTTTTATATTATTTAGACAATTGCTGAATTTTTATCATCTAAACTCTACTGAATATATAAAAAAATTTTTTTTTGTGTAAATTTTTTTTGCTTTTTTTTTTTGCGAAATTTGTTTTCCAATTTTTTTTTATATTCCTATTAATATGAAAATGAGTAGAATACAATAAATTACAGACATAAAATTTTTCGAAAGATTTTTTCGCAAATTTTTTTTTTCGCGAAAAAACAATGCATTTTTTAAATTTATATTTAAAAACTATCCCAAGAGCATAAAAATTTTATTTTTGTAGTACCAATGCTTTACAATTTTAAATCGCGAATATCGCGAATACGAGCGCTAACTTCGAAAAACGGCTAGCACCATTGAATTCAGCGCACCCGAATTAGTTATACCAGCAGGGTGCCCATCTTGTTAATTTTTGCGAATAGCAGAGTGTTTTTATAATGCAGCCCTAATGTTTTGTAGAGACGTGTATGTTGATAAAATAATCCGGAAACAATAAAAAAAGCAAAAAAACAGATTTTCAATTTTTTGTTAGTTAGGGCGATATAGCAAAAAATATAATTAAATTCGGTTTGATTTTTTTTACGGTTAGCAATTTCTGACTGGATTTGAATGGAATGACAAACCTTAAAAGCGCCATCATGCTAAGTTACATAACATTCCAAGAGAAACTCTTAGGATGGCTTCCTTCCAACTTAATAAAATTGATTTTTAAACGCACGATCAGATAAAGAATCATTTTGGTTTGACTTAGAATAACTCGTATACAACAACAACAAATTGAAAGTTTCTGAAACTTTTTCCAATACAGATGCACAATTACTGTAAATGTATTAGTTTACTGACTTGTATAAAATTTAAAAATTTCTTCACATAACAACACCCGTCAATAAAACAAACACTATAATAAAATAATGAACTACTTTTCTTTTGGCTTTTCAGGCGCGTACACATGGGGCCCATGAGGCCCAGGCCCCCAAAATGATTTGCCAAATAAAAATTAAATTTTAAGACATTGCACTACAAAATATAAGTTTATAAACCGAATCAGTATTACTTTTTTTTTCTTTTTATATTTAATCAAGAACATAAAAATGTCAAAAAAATGTTTGTTCCTCTAGCTTGTTCTAGATTTCACAGTGTTCGCTGGTTGATGACACCTTTAAAATGTAATTTATAGAATAAATTTTGAACTGGTGTAGTTTTGGTAAAAACGGTTAAATAATGTGAATCGTAGATGTTTTTTTTTACGAATTTTGCCTGAGGGTTTGAAATTTTTTTTTGCCAAAAAATATTTGAGAACATAGCCAAAATGTATAGTAGTCAAAGCAAATTAGAATATATTTTTGCTCCAAGTTTAACCAAACTTTGCGTAATGAAAAATTCTAAGATTCTGAGACATTTATTTATGCGAAAAATGTTTCAGAAACTAAAAATTTTTCTGTCTCAAAATGTCGCAAAATCTAAGAGTTTTTCTACACGCAACATGTTTCAAAATCTGAAAACTTTTTTATACGATAAATATCTTAGAATCTGAAAGTTTTTCTGCGATTTTTTCTGCACGAAAAATTTGTAGAATATAATTTCTCAGAATTATAACGTTTTCTGTACAAAAAATGTATCAAAACAAACAACTAAATAAAAAAAAAAAAAGGGCCCTCAAAACTAAATTCCTGGGTTAGTGCCTGACAGTTATTATTAACTTTCTTTGAATTGTAAAAAAGTTTGCTTTAAAAATAGTAATAATAATACATGTTTTTGTTTAGCTTTTGACCAATTTTTTCTTAGAAACATCAACAGATGGCTGTTAAAAACAATTTAAGTGAAAAAGAATTTGTTTAGAAGTTTTCAAGTAGCACTTGAAAAAAAATATAGTTTACAAGAATTAATAAGTAAGAGGAAAAATATGTTAGTCTTAGTATTATGACATAGAATACTTGCAAAGTAAATTCCTTAAAGTACATATTTAACAAATATTTTCTATTAAAAAACACTCAATAGTTTTAATAATTTCCATCACTCACTTCCATCATAATTATCTACTGTTTTACAGTCAATTAAACTCAGCTGCTTTAATTTATACGTGGGTATATTTAACTCCCTCATCTATTTAGAAAAGTAGGCATTTGTATTAATTCATCTAAACCGGAAACCAATAAAGCACTATATGTAATGAGTTGTAAAATTAAAACTATTGTTTTGGCTGTATTAATCAATAAAATGTTAATGCAAATGATTGATGAGTATAATCATGACGATATGATTATAACTTAAGGTGTACATTAGGGTGGCTCGTTTTTGGGGTTTTCTCTCTGATCAAATTCTAATACCTGCCAAAAGTGTCGGTGCCCTAAGGGTAACTCACATGCAAAATATCACTCCGATCGGAGTTTATCTTCTGTCTCCACTTTTAGCCTCAAAATTGGGGTTTTCGCAAAAAAGGACTTTTTAAAAAAAATAAAAAAAAAATTTAAGTTTTTTTACTAAAATAATTAAAAAATTATTTTTGTATAATATTTGATCGTAAATACTTAAATATGAAATTTAATGATTTTACGGTATCATTAACCCGTTCAAACTTCATACCAAAAAAATGGCATGATTTTGGGGGCGTTCTCAAAACACCTTTTTTCAAAATTTGAAAATTTTATTAAAAAAAATGTTTAAATATACCATTTTTTTTTTCTGAATTCATTAAGAACACCTTGGAGAAGAAAAATGTAAAATATGGCGGATATCCGTCGAGCCACTTTTGGGGAATCGCGGGGGGAAGTTAGCGAATTTCAAGGAAATGTTGGTTTTATCAATAATTTGGATTAATAAAATCTTATAAATTTATTTTTTGTACAAATTAACGTTTTTTTGGTGTCGTGGCATTCTCTTATATAACTTTAAGTCTGTCATGAAATCTAACAGACCTAGGACGTCTTAAACCCACATTTGCTGGGGGTCAAAAATGACCTCCGGGGAAAATTTGAAGTTTAGAGCTTAAATTTTGTGCTATAAACAAGTATAAAACGGCTTTTATGTTTTTTACCCCAACTATTATTTCGTATTAATATATTATCTTTAAAAAAATCGTTAACCCATCTTGGTAGGGGGTCAAAAATGACCCATTCAATAAAAAGTATATATTTTTTCATATAAAATTAATTTGTGGCAATCTATTAGATAACTTTAAATCAGCCCTTAAATCTCTCATATTTAAGATATCTTTGACCCACATTGGCCAGGAGTCAAAAATGACCCCGACATAAACTTTTAGGCATAGTGCTTGCATTTTTTATATCAACAAAATATATATTTTTTATTGAATGGGTCATTTTTGACCCCCTACCAAGAAGGGTTAACGATTTTTTAAAAGATAATATATTAATACGAAATAATTGTTGGGGTAAAAAACACAAAAGCCGTTTTATACTTGTTTATAGCACAAAATTTAAGCTCTAAACTTCAAATTTTCCGCGGGGGTCACTTTTGACCCCCAGCCAATGTGGGTTTAAGACGTCCTAGATCTGTAAGATTTCATGACAGACTTAAAGTTATATAATAGAATGCCACGACACCAAAATGCCGTTAATTTGCACAAAAAATAAATTTATAAGATTTTATTAATCCAAATTATTGATAAAACCAACATTTCCTTGAAATCCGCTAATTTCCCCCCGCGATTCCCGAAAAGTGGCTTGACGGATATCCGCCATATTTTATATTTTTCTTCTCCAAGGTGTTCTTAATGAATTCAGAAAGAAAAAACGGTATACCCGAGTAAAAAGGAATTTATATAAATGTATATTATTTTATATGTTTTCATAAAACCATATACAACTATATGAGTCAAAGTATAAAATTATATCTCACTTTGAAATTTTCCAATTTTTTTAAATGATGTCATATAAAATCATATCTAATTATATTGTTCATAATATATTAATATAAATGGTAGATGTAATCATACGTTGCACATAAAACTTAATCCGATTTCATACATTATTATACGTGACTTTATATCTAATTATGTATAGGACTTTACTAAGCAAAAAATCCAGTATCAATTTATGTATAATTATATATGACTAATATAATACCATTTAAAATTATATATGGTTCCATACTAAAAAAATTTTCAACAAAAATAATAGATATAATTATATGTGTCTTAAACGATAACATATCTGTGTTTGTATGGTACTATATATACGCAAATTTCGTCAAAACTCAATATATATTTATAAATGGTCGCATATGTAATGGAATATATATTTTGATATAATCATGTATAAAAAAAATATTTTTTTGACCAAACCACTAGCCATATATAATTATATATGCCAGTATTTCAAAATTTGTTTTTGTGTGTCAACATTAGAGGTGTCCTTAAAAACGAAAATCACCTTTTTATACCTGGTAGGGTCCTATATTGTTCTTTAGTATCTAAAAATGAGTGAGCCAAAATTTGGGGACAATCGGCTAAAAATAACTCGTGCCGAAAATGGATTGAAGTTTTGGGACATTCTTATAAGAACGAAAAACTCGTTTTTTCTAGTTTTTGGAAAAACATTGGAATTTGATATTTTTTGTTAAATTTTTTGTGAAATAATATGAAAATGGTACTAAATTACCTTTTCAAAACGACTAATAAAATTAAAATCGGATGAAATATAAGCATTTTACGCATACATGCCCCAGACCATTGTATGGTTTTTAGAGCCAGAATTTCAAAATTTTCAAAATTTTTCGGCAAAAAAATAGTAAAAATTTAATTTTACTTTATGATCAAATTGAAAACATGTTTTAGATTAAAAATAGCAGATATGGTAGTCAAGCTTTTTTTTTATTTGGCGCGGGTAGTGATAAAATTTCCGCGGATTCCAAATAAAATGCGTTTTTCTACAATAATTAAGCAAATTTTTGAAAATTTGTGCTCTATTGTGCGGATCGAAGTGTAAAACGTAAATTCTGTAACTTTTGAGAAATCGGATATATGCAGATATTTTGTATTATAGAAATGTATAACGTCTCAAATTTGTCATTTCACCTCGACGAAAAGGGGTTAAAGATGCCCGAATTCTCAAAAAATTTACAGAATTTATGTATTTCACTTCGTATAATACAATACAGAAAATTGTTTCCCATATTTGCTAAATTATTTTAGAAAAACTCATTTTCTTTGGAATCCGCGGAAATTATATCACTACCCACGCCAAATGAAAAAAAAGTTAGACTACCATATCTGTTAGTTTTTATCTATAACATGTATTTAATATAATTATAAAGTAAAATTTATTTTTTTTTATTTTTTTGCTTAAAAATTTTGAAAATTTTCAAATTTTGGCTTTAAAAACCATGCAATGGTCTGGGGCATGTATGCGTAAAATGCTTATTTTTCATCCGATTTGAATTTCTTTAAGCATTTTGGAAAGGTAATTCATTACCATTTTCATATTACTTAACAAAAAAAATAACAAAAAATAGCATATACCAATATTTTTCAAAAAACTAGAAAAAACGTGTTTTTTCATCAGATAAGAGCGTCCCAAAACTTCAATCCATTTTCGGCACGAGTTATTTTTATCCGATTGTCTCCAAATTTTGGCTCACTCATTTTTAGATACAAAACTACAATTTAGGACCCTACCACGTATTAAAAAGTGAATTTGAAAAATTACCTTAGTCGTTAGGACACCTTTAGTCAACATATATGGTTATACAAAACTTTTTATTGTATCATATAAGATTACATATGATTTTTGGAAACCCGAGTTCGATTCCCGGCCCAGTCGAGAACAAAAAAGTTTTTTTTATTTTTTTTTTTAAATAGAAAACACTTTTTTATTGGGTTTAATTTTTTTAGAACTAAAAAATTTTCTTTTTTATTTTGTTAATGACCAATATGTTTATTTATATTTAAATTTGAGACTTTTTTCACGGGCTATTAATGGTCAGGGATTAATTATTTGATGTAAATAAAACCAATTTATTTAATCATTTTCCTCAACGTTTCGTCGGCTTTATTCCAACATCATCAGGAGATTTTTATTAAATTCTAACAAATAAATATATAAAACAATTTTTTCAAGAATTACAAATAATGTTATGGGATATCAGAGACAGTGTTTTTCAACTTACGATTTCTTTTAATTACATCACTTAATCACTTATAAATTATAAAAAACTGGACAGCACGTTACAATTAATTAAAAAATATAAATAAATAATCAAAATAATCAAATAAAATCACAGAAAAACTAAGCACTAATATCACAGAACGTTTATTTTTGGTTTATTGCAATTGAATACTGATGTTTTTCATTTTTGGAATTTTTGCAATCATTTTTAAAAAATTATTTTTCTTTTATATAGTTATATATAACTATATTTGATTTATTATAAAATTATCTATAATTTTTGGGAACCCGAGTTCGATTCCAGAAAAAAAAATATATATTTTTTATTTTTTTTAAATAAAAAACACTTTTTTATTGCATTTATTTTTTTTAGAACTAAAAATTTTTCTTTTTTGAATTTTTGCAATCACTTTTAAAAAATTATATTGCTTTTATATAGTTATATATAACTATATTTAATTTATTATAAAATTATCTATAATTTTTGGGAACCCGAGTTCGATTCCAGAAAAAAATATATTTTTTTATTTTTTTTTTAAATAGAAAACACATTTTAATTGCATTTGTTTTTTTAGAACTTAAAAAATTTTACTTTTTGAATTTTTGCAATCATTTTTAAAAATTTATATTGCATTTATATAGTTAATAATAGCAATATTTGGTTAAAATTATTAAATTATCAATGATTTTTGGAACCCGATCTCAAATCTAATTCTGATTTCCTGATTCCATGAAAAATTTCAAACTTTCAAGCCAAAGTCTTATTTCACTTTGGAAGCCTATGACTTGGAAATAAGGCATACCGTTACATTAAAATTATTGGTTAAGCTTACCATGGAAGCCCCTAATAGCGCTGTACGTCATTCCAATTTTTTTTTTTTTTTTGCAAATTTTATCAAAAATTTTCTAAGTCTTTTTGAAAATTGTGTACAAGTGAATAACATATTTAATTGGATATAATCATATATTACTATATGTTAGATCAATTTGATATAATTAGATACGATCAATTTATTTAAAACTAAGTCTTTTAAAGTTGTTATTTGCTAACAACGTCCGCTGGTCTAGAGGGTAGAGATTGCGATTACAAAACGGAAGACTTGTGGTTCTAATCCCCGTCCGTTCGAAGTTTTTTTTTTTTTTTATTTATTTTCAGTTTGATATTATTATATCTAAAAATAAATCTAAAAACAGAAACATTTTTTGGATAAAAATGTATCCAATTATTTTTTTATAAAATCAAGATATCAGATATTATAAGATATCATTGGCGCGGCCAAATTTCGGATGAAATTACATTATATAATATCCAATTTAATATAAAATCATGATATTGGATATTTTAAGATAACTTTGGCGCGGCCAATTTCCGGATGAAATTACATCATATCATATCATATTTAATACAAAATCATGATAATAGATAATTTGGGATTACTTTGGCGCGGCCAATTTTCGGATGAAATCACATACAATCAAATATTAAACTGTAACTTCATATATTATAAGATGTTAGGAGATAACTTTGGCGCGGCCAATTTTCGGATGAAATTTAGCAAAATCAGATCCAATAAATTATATATAATTTTATAAGATAACATGTTTTACCATACAATTTTTTTTTACTCGGGTATTTAAAAATTTTTTTAATAAAATTTTAAAATTTTGAAAAAAGGTGTTTTGAGAACGCCCCCAAAATCATGCAATTTTTTTGGTATCAAGTTTGAACGGGTTAATGATACCGTAAAATCTTTAAATCTCATATTTAAGTATTTACGATCATATATTATACAAAAATATTTTTTTAATTATTTTAGTAAAAAAACTTAAATTTTTTTTTTATTTTCTTTAAAAAGTCCTTTATTACGAAAACCCCAATTTTGAGGCTTAAAGTGGAGACAGAAGATAAACTCCGATCGGAGTGATATTTTGCATGTGAGTTACCCTTAGGGGACCGACACTTTTGGCGGGTATTAGAATTTGATCAGAGAGAAAAGCCCAAAAACGAGACACCCTAGTGTACATCCAGTACAAATAATTTGTAAACAAAAGGTGCTACTTTGAAAAAAAAATCTTGTAAGATTAAAAGAAAAGTCTGGTAAAATAATTGTTTGCACCCTTCTATTTTACAAGAGTTCCTAGTAAAAATTAAAATTTTGTTGGTAAAAAGCTTGTATAATTACAAACAATTTTTTTTTTTTTGCTTTTTTCTGTAAGTACAGATCGAGCTCGGAATCTAACTTAATTTGTTATATGGGTTCAAGTTGAAAAATTGCAGAAGAAAAATTGAATTCCTAAAAATTATAGACATTTCTGGTATTCCCATACCGGATTCAAACACTCCAGTTAGTGTTATCATCATATAAACCGGAAGATATCTTAAATGGGTTTAAAAGTCTATAAGAAAGAATGAACTTTTGCCTAAATTTTGAGATTGATCATCTGGTTTTTGTTTTAGAGCCTTTTTAAAAATGGTGCTTTTTCTAATTTTTTTCACAGTGTTTTTTTAAAATACATGTTTGGCCAATAATAGTGCAACAACTTTAAATTTTTTTGATCATATATTTGAGATCATAGTTCAATTCTACTCTAACGCTTTATACCAGATTTGTATTACACCCAGTGGCGTCGCGTTTTTTCGCATTTTGAACAGCGAATAATTAAAATTCTAGACGTGATGGAAAAATTTGGAGCACAGATTTGGAATCAGCCAGTCAAAATATTTAAAAATTTTATATCAAACTTCAAACCGGAGTCAAAAACCTACGATTTGTTGAGCGGTGTAATCAATACTAAAATTTGTTACTAATATTATTTAAAACCAGTAAAAATTACTAATTTTAGTACTTTGAAGATACTAAAAAACTGCTGTACTACTGTTAATTAGTAACTTATTAGAAAATTTTGGTACCAAATCATTTACTAATACTTTTAAATTTTCCATTTATTGTATTTTTCGAGAAAATCACATTTAAATATTGGATTTCATAAAATGTTGTATTTCTCTTGTATTTTATTATGTCAACACGGCGTATGAGTAACGAAAATTCGTTGGTTTCCCAAATATTCGTTACTCATACGCGGTGTCGACACAATAAAATACAAGAGAACTACAGAATTTTTGTGAAATGTAATATTTAAATGCGATTTTCTCCAAAAATCCGAAAAAACCCCTTCTGATTTTTTTGTGTGGATAGACACACATCTAAAATTAAAAAAAAAAATTAAAAAAAATGTAGCCGGATATTTAATAAATGAAAAATTTCAGAAAAGGTTTTGGTGTGTTCTGTTATAATTTGATAAATATTTAATCAAGGGAACACGACACAAATTTGACAATATTTCCAATATTATATGGTATTTACACCAACGAAAACAACTTGTTTTTGAATATTTTTTTGGTTTTTGGCAAAAACTATGTAGTTTTTCCATACAATTGCCAACCAAAACTAAACAAAAACTAGATTTTTTGGCTGTGTTCACTACTAGCTAATCATTCTGTGTGAATATTTTTTTCAATTTTGTTTTGCTTAACTCGAATGTCAAAAATAAAATATTTGTTTTTTGTAAAATTATTATTCCAATCTGTTAAAAAAGTTAATAAATATGTAATTTAATTTTTTTATTAACGTGTGGATATTGTTATTTTGTGTTTTTTAGTGAATTTATAAAATAATTAATTTGATTTGACAACCAAAAACTCTATTTATTCGGTATAAACGGTTTGGTTTTCAAAAATCAATTTTGGCCAAAAACAAGTTAGTTTTTGTTTGGTCTAAACATAGTATTAGACAAAAATTTTAAAACCAAAAGCGTGATTTTCTAAATTCCATATAGTGCTATCCATACCACCTATTCAGATATTCATAGCACACATGTTTTTCTGTATCGGGACAATTGGAGTGGAATGCCTCATAAACAGGTATGCTTTTAAGTACAAACATATAAATTTTGATCCGATTTAAATTGTGGACCCCATATTCAGACTTAGCGTAAGATTTTACATGGAAACTGTCGTGGATCAAAATCTCTGTAAACGAGTGTAATAGACGGTATTACCGGAGTGTTGTTTCTTAAAAAAATGGAGATCATATCTTTATAGCTTACTTAAGTAAAGGTTTCTTACAAGGGAAGTATCTCAACCCTTATGAACCGATTTGCCTGAAACTTAAAATATATATAAAAGAGACAATTCTAAGGTTGGGGTGTCTCGGCTTATCGGCCATATCGCGGATTTAGGGGTTCAAAACATGGGTAAAAAAATGGCGAAAGAATTGTTTTTTTAGATTTTTCAGCCATTTCTTTTTAAGAAACTGTATGATGTTTTCATATGAGAAGAAAGGTCTTTTTAATGCCTATCCATTGGTGGCATAACCTTGTAAAAATTCAAATTCTTTAAATATTTTTTTCAGGAAAATGTGTAAAATTTGGGGGGTATTTATGTAAAGACATAGACCTACGATATCCATATGAATAAGAAATAATCTTTATTAAATTTTATTCGACACGTATTTTTGCCCTAGACGATATTCCTGTTAGTTCTGAAGTTATCAAAATTTTCTCGAAGGTCCACATGGTTTCATAAGAGGACAACGAAATTTTTAAACACCGATATGGCCGATAAGCCGAGACCCAATCTTAAAATCGTCTCTTTAATATATATTTTATGTTTCAGGCAAATTGGTTCATAAGGGTTGAGATACTTCCCTTGTTAGTGAACATTTTTAAAAATTGAAGATTATTTCTACAGCATATTTGTTTTAGTAATATGTTTGAGTGATGATTAGAAGTTTTGTATTGAAATTTTCTTAAATGTAACATAGATCTCGTAACTCATTTTTTATTGCATACATTTTTACATAAGTATAAGTATTATTTTATAAAAAACAAGTAAGAGTGTTAAATTCGGCTGTGTCGAATTTTTGATACCCTCCAACATGCAAATAAATAAAAAAAAAAAAAAAAATCCAGGGGCGTCTTCTTTTTTGGGGGGGGGGGTCGGTAGTGGTCATTAGGGGGCACAATTCCTCTCGAATAAGTGTTAAAAAAAATAATTCTTATGCTGTTTGCACTAAAAAAATACAAATTGATCATTATATAAAAAAAAAATTTATTCCACGCCCATAAAAGGGGGGGGGGGCAGACCGTAAAACGATATTTTCTAATTCTGTGGGTCCAAATGCAGAGCCTTGAACTTCTTGTAGCATAAAAATGTTGGATTTGTTAAACAAAAACACAAAAAATCATGTAAAAATATGATATTTATCAGAGGTTGGTTTAGTTCCCCCCTGGTCCGATTTTGCCCATCTCCGAACTTAACCAGCCTATGAACATTAGACATATATGTGCCAAATTTCCGGAGTCTATCACTTTTATTTTGGACTGTATCGTGTCTTCCACAGACGAACGGACAGACGGACGGACGGACAGACGGACATCGCTAGAATGTCTTAGAATCGATCACTGATTAATAATATATATACTTTATGGGGTCCTAGACTGATATTTCGATGCGTTACACACGGAATGACAAAGTGAGTATACCCCCATACTGTAGTTGGAGGGTATAAAAATTATATTTAAATATTCCAAAAATTTAAAAACTGAAGTAATTCAAACGTAAAACTTTACACTTTCATATGGAGTACAAAAAATGTAATTCGGTATTGTATGATAAAATATGATACAATATAAACATTTATTAGATTCTAGTGTTTCCTCACAAATAAACAACAAAGTACAAATTTCTTTCCATATAAAATTGCATGTATACTTTTATGCAGATATTTTTGTGTATGCACGAGTATCTAACATCAAAATACAAATAAGAAAAAATTTCAAAGTTTTTAATAAAATGTAACAGCATTGCAATATACCAGCATGACACCATTTCAAATTGTTTAAAGAGAGTATTAGATGTTAAATAAAAAATATGTTTTTAAGAAAATCAATAAAGAAACTCAATCAAAAATATAAATTTTAATTTTTTTTTTTAATTTTACAAAAAATTTTTTGATTGCTTTTAAATTTTTAAAACAATAAGATCAGAATTGATGAAGGAGAGGAAGAAGAATAATGATTAATAAAAATAAAAGTTTGTTTACACATAATTACAATAACAAGTCTTCTGTTAGAAAAAACAACAGCAACAACCACACTCGAATTGAAAAAATCAGATTTAGTTGATACTTGCTTAACAGCCTACATGGCGTATCGGTCTAGAGTGATTGTACGTTACAAGCAGTTAATAGCAAAGTATTACAGATGATGATGAGTTCAATCCTTGTCGGCTGCGATCTGTTAATAATTTTCACATATAGAGTTTTATTGACTATTAACTAAATAGATTTGACATTAAAAGTTTTTCTGAAGATTATTATAACTGGATAATATGAAACTAGTAAAACCTGGATGTCTTAAATTTTTAGAAAAATTAAAATTTTTCTTTCACACATTTCTCAATTTGAAACCATATATAATAAAATTTAAAACAAATTACGGAAATTGAAAAAAATCGATAACTAACCCATTTCGATTTATTTCATTTTTGGATATGTTTAAGCACGTATTAAATACAACTTGCACACCAATCAATTCTTCAAAATTTTTTAAAATGGCGATGTTTACACAAAAAAATTAAGAAATTGAAATTTTCAATTAGTTTTGATCGGTAAAATATCGATATCTTCAAAAAATCGCACGATTTTTTGTTAAAATTTGTTGTTAAAATTTTTCACCTGCAGCGCTTTCATCGCACCTCCACGCTGTTTTTTAATTCATTACTTTTGACTTTCTACTGAAAGCGGTAGAGTAGTATGAAATATGATAATCTGAAATTAAGTGCAGGGATTGTCAGTTCGATTCCCACCAGAACCTTTGTCTGTTACATAACAACGGGAAGGATGTTCATCAGCTTTTTCTTGGTTAGTTAACTACATAATATATAAACAAGTGAGAGTGTTACATTCGGCTGTGCCGAATCTTTTATACCCTCCAAAATGTAAAAAACAATATAAAAAAAAAATCCAGGGGCGTATTTTTTTTTGGGGGGAGGGGTTGGTGGGAGACGTTAGGGGCACCTTTCCCTTGCGATTTTGAACTTCTTTTGAGATAAGAATGTTGCATTTGCTTAGCAAAAGTACAAAAAACCCTTAAAAAAATGCGGTTTTTCTTAGGTTGGTTTAGTTCTCCAAGGGGGAACTTTTTTCCCCTTGGTCCGATTTTTCCCATTTCCGAACTTAACCTGCCTAGGAATATTAGACATATTCGTGCCAAACTTCGGAAGTCTAGCTCTTTTATTTTGGACTGTATCGTGTCTTCTACAGACGGACAGACGGACGGACGGACGGACGGACGGACGGACGGACATCGTTAGAATGTCTTAGAATCGATCACTGATCAATAAAATATATACTTTATGGAGTCCTAGACCGATATTTCGATGCGTTACACACGGAATGACAAAGTGAGTATACACCCTTACTGTGGTTGGAGAGTATACCCCCATACTTGGGGGGAAGGGTTGGTGGGAGACGTTAGGGGCACCTTTCCCTTGCGATTTTGAACTTCTTTTGAGATAAGAATGTTGCATTTGCTTAGCAAAAGTACAAAAAACCCTTAAAAAAATGCGGTTTTTCTTAGGTTGGTTTAGTTCTCCAAGGGGGAACTTTTTTCCCCTTAGTCCGATTTTACCATTTCCGAACTTAACCTGCCTAGGAATATTAGACATATTCGTGCCAAACTTCGGAAGTCTAGCTCTTTTATTTTGGACTGTATCGTGTCTTCTACAGACGGACAGACGGACGGACGGACGGACGGACGGACGGACATCGTTAGAATGTCTCAGAATCGATCACTGATCAATAAAATATATACTTTATGGGGTCCTAGACCGATATTTCGATGCGTTACACACGGAATGACAAAGTGAGTATACCCCCATACTAGAGCACCCACAAAATGTGTGGGATGTGCAAAATTGTATTTTTTATCGCTCCCCGCTCATTTTCGGTTGAGTTGGGATTAAAAAATAATATCTATCCAGAAATTGGACTTCTAAGTTGCAAACAGGCCAAGCAGTTTGAACTTTTGACCTCAAAAATGGGCTAAAAAACCTTTATAGATTAATTTGGCTGTAACTCTTAAAATAACAGTTTTTCGCAATTAACTTTCATAACAATTTGTAGAATCAAAATGCAAAGATTTTTCTCTCATACTGTTTTGACCTAAATATGTCCGATCGCGGTGTTTTAAGCGGTTAAAGTCGAAATTTGGGTCTGAACTTTTTTTAAAAAAATTCTCGTAAATTTTTAAATTGGGGAAAATTTGAGCTCCTTGCACAATTCACTAGGGTATTGAATGTAGTTTTCCAAAAAATTTTTTTTTGCAAAAATATATCGACTGTTCCATGAAAAAATCCCAAAGTTCTACTCTGAATCTCATTTTTTTTACAATTCATCCTCAATATAGGCGAATACTCTCTTTGTAATTCCGTGAGTTTCGCACCAAAACATCTGTCTAGGATTTCCCTAAATATATATGGGGTATTCAGTGCCAAATTGGACACTTTGAAATTTTTTTTTTTACATTTTTTAATTATTTTTAAATTTTTTTAAAACCCATTAAAACCCCCATCCAAGTTTGTTTTCAAATTTTTTTAAATTACCCGTTTCAAAGATATGGAATTTTCAAAAATAAACTATCGTTTTCCGTATTTTTATCATAACAAATTCAAAAATGGTCAACATTTTTTTTTTTTTTTTTAATTTTTGTTTTTTTATTAAATATTTCTTAAAGTGTTCTAATATGCAATTTTTAAATGATTGCTCTCTTTGTTTTGGTGTTTTCAATCTTTTCTTAAAATATTTTATTTGATTTTTTTTTTTTTTTTTTTTTTTAATTTTTTGTGGTAAACTTAATATTTTCTTAAAATTTTAAGCTTAAGTAGCTCGTGGGATTTTGGTAATTAATATATTCAGCGGTTTTTGATTTTTTTTTTTTTGTTTTCCAATCTTTATTAAAACACTTTAAAGAAAATACTAAAATTTCAACAAATTATTTCGAATTTGGACCATTTTTAGAGAAGTGAAGACAGAAAAAATCGTGTTTTTTTTTAATTCGATATTTTTGAACGGATTGTCAAAAAAGATGTCAAAATTTACTTGGAATGGGGTTTTAAAGGGTACTAAAAAATTGAAAAAACATAAAATTAAAAATTTTCCAAGCGTCCGATTTGGCATGGAATACCCCATATATACTATGTGAAATCCTAGACTCATCTTTCGATGCGTAAAACATGCAATGACAAAGTGAGTACACCCTCATAACGTAGTTGGAGGTCAAAAAATTGTGGTTCAGGGTATGATTTTTGCAATTTTTCATGTAAGGGTCGATATATTTTTGCAAAAAAATTTTTTTTGGAAAACTGCATTCAATACCCTATTAAATTATGCAAAGAGCTCAAATTTTCCCCAATTTAAAAATTTACGAGAATTTTTTTAAAAAAAGTTCTGACCCAAATTTCGACTTTAACCGCTTAAAACACCGCGATCGGGCATATTTAGGTCAAAACAGTATGAGAGAAAAATCTTTGCATTTTGATTCTACAAAAAAATTGTTATGAAAGTTAATTCCGAAAAACTTTTATTTTAAGAGTTACAGCCAAATTAATCTATAAATGTTTTTTAGCCCATTTTTGAGGTCAAAAGTTCAAACTGCTTGGCCTGTTTGCAACCTAGAAGTCCAATTTCTGGATAGATATTATTTTTTACTCCCAACTCAACCGAAAATGAGCGGGGAGCGATAAAAAAAACAATTATACACATATGGGTGCTCTACCCCATACTGTGGTTGGAGGGTATAAAAAAACAAAACAATTCGTTGTATTGTTTCTAAAATATTAATAAACCATTTGTTAAAGGTTGTTCCACTATACAGGATATTAATCTTTTCAATTGGCTGTTTCATTGCAACTTATTTCGTTTTTGAAATTTTAAGATTCTGACAAAAATTCCAATCAAACTAAAAATGGTAAATTTATTTTATTTTAGGGCAATTTTTCGTAATGAAAAATCTCCAAATTTTTTATTTCGAAATTTCGCCCAAAAAATATGAAAATGTGCCCAAAAATTTTGGGTAACTTTTCACATGAAATATGGCCCAAATTTGTATGAACAATTTTTGGGCGAAATTTCATTTCCTTTTTGGATGATTTTTCTTTGGGCGATTTTGCCTACAGCCCAATGGATCTACTTCTAAAAAGTGGAAATTCAGATCATTAAACAAAAATATGTAAACAAATTAATTGTGACAGTCAATTTTATATTTGTTTGACAGCCTTACCGAAAAACTTTTAAAAAGGTTTGGAAATTTTAAAAACCATAAATGGCATAGTGTAGAAATACTTTTTCTTGAACGTTTAATACTAGAACTATGTTAATACAATATTGTGGCAAAAATAAAATAAAAAGTATGAACACAGTAAATAAGGAAAGTGTTCGTGCACATTAATCATAAACTCCCATGAGCTCGGAAATAATGGAGCTTAAATCAGTATCAAACGAAAAAAAAATTGTTAAATGTTTTCAGAAAAAATTCCTGCACCGTAAATCCACCTTCAACTTTTAGCTCAATCTTGGCACAAAACTGGTGCGTAAATTACCAAGCTAATGCAAAATTATAATGTCGAAGTAACACAAATTTAGAAAATTAAAGTTATTCAAAAGTTTTTTACTACCCAATAAACCACATAACGATAAGTGACAGGGAAAATTTGATACCGATTACCGTGTCTCCTTAAGTAAAAATTATGATACCATTTTCGAATATTACATCCAGAAAAGTTTTACAGTAACTATTTACGGTTAATCAAAAAGTTTTTAGTTAAAGTTACTTTTAACGTTTTACCGATTTATACAATTGTTAAAAAAAAAAAAACTACAAAATTTACGGAAAAAAAAAAATTTTCAGTTAAAGGATTTGTGAACGGGTGAAAAAAGAAACGATTGCTCTATATTCCTGTTAAAGGGCCATTGGAAAACGATGGGGTTTTAGCCTTCAAGACGTTCATTGGACCTATACATCAGTGGTAGGTTCAATTTTGCTGTATGGATTCATTGTCTGGTGGCCTGCTTTAGAAACAAAAGCGAACTGTGTCTTTATCAAGAAGGTACAGAGAATGGCGTCGATGTGTATCACTGGTGCTCTTCGTAATACACCTACGGCTGCATTAGAAATCTTCCTTCAACTGCTACCATTGAACATATTGGGTAGACAGTATGCGGCTACGTCAGCAAGCGATTGTGGCCATAGCGCGATCTTGAAGAAGATAACAGCACTACAAAATGTGGACTGTGCTCTCTCTATGAGCTTTTTTGAGCGCAACTTTACCACTCCAGGGTGAAGGCAATTCCGGCATGGAATGACAAATGAAAATAATGTTATGTTTTCTTAAAAAAATGCATTGGCAAGTACACCCATATATTCAGAAAAATATTATCATGATTTAATATTTTGATGATGCTTTTTCTCTTCTGAGCCATGTCTTTAACATACTTCCTGCTTTCAACGAATATGATTCTAATAAAGATCTCAAAAATTTACTGAACAATGTAATTGATGAAATATTTTATTTCTCACTGTAAAAAAATATATGTAAAAAAATGTATCATAACTATATAATATATTTAACACAAATGCATAAACAAAATAAATATGCAATACTAACCAGAACATTTGGAAAAAAATTAAAAATAAAAAAAAACTAATATAACGATAGATTTGTATAACAAGAATACAATATTATTTCTTTCTATTAAATTTATACTTTACATTTAATTTAATAAAGTTATTTTTTAACATCCACCTAATGATAAACGTCATAACATAAGTTGGTCATTTCGTTTGTAACTCAATATACTTTGTTGATTATCACAAATTGATTTGAAGTTGAATTTTCGAAATGTTGAGATCATGTCTTTTGCATCACAAATGAATCAAAAACTTTTAAACAAGGCGAAGTTGATTGAGTGAATCTCTAGTAATAGGTGAAAACAGTAGTTCTCTCAAAAATTATATCATTAACTGTTTTTAGTTTATTTAAAAAGTTTTACGTTTCATCGTTTTTACAAAAATAAAAAACATTTGTTCAATGTTCAGTTTTTTTAAATGACTATTTCTGTTCCTTGTTTCAAAAATAACAACAAAAGAAATAAAGACTTTCATTAGCATTTAATTTTTAAAGTCATTTATTTTTGTTGTGTAAGTGAAAATAAAAAATTCTTCTTTAATTTTTATTGATTTGTGTACGTTACAGCAAAGCAGTATGTAAGCACTCACAAATTTTGACAGATTTTTTTTTTATTTTAAAAGCAGTAAAGCTGCTTCGCTGTAAGGGAGAATGGTTTAATGCTTCGACTCTCACTTACAGCGAAGCAGTATGTAAGCACTTACAAATTTTAAAATTTTTTTTTAATTTCAAAGCAGTTATGCTACTTCGCTGAAGGGGGAGAATGGTTTAATGCTTCGTCTCTCGCTTACAGCGAAGCAGCATATAAGCACTTAGAAGTTTTAACGAACTTTCTCGATATTTTAGACGAAGTTATTAAAAAGTAACTAGTCAGTTTTATCGTTTATTGTGGTGTCAGCGGACGCAGTCGGAAGATAAAAAGTGAAAAAATATATAATTAATAAATAAATAAACATATTAATTAAAAGTGAACGAATCAATGGTAGTAATTAAATAAACATTAAAAACAAAAAAATTAACAACGTGTTAAGTATTTATATTAAGTATTTATATTACAACCCCCTTAAATTGTATTTGTGTACGGTATTTTTTTTTTTCATTATTTGCGTTGTGTTTGTTTTTGCTTTGCGTAAAGTGGTGTACAGTTTTTTGTTGTGTAAAGTTTTGTTTGCGCACAGTAATTGTGTTTTTTTGTACAACGTTGCAAATTGTTTTTTTAATATTTGGTAATTTGCTGTACATTTTTTTTAAATAATTTAAATTACATTGCATCTTTTTTAAACTTTTGCAGGTTTGTAAGGGAAAATTCTTGATTCCTCCCTTATAAACCTGCTTCGCGAAAGCATGATTTTATAAATGCGATCTCCCACTTAAAAGCACATATTGTGCTTAATATATGCTTGAAAAGAGGGATGAATGAAGCGCTTCAAGGAAGCTCTTTTTCAGGCATAAAATATTAAAAAAATCGTGCTTAATATATGCATGAAAAAAGGGATGAATGAAGCGCTTCAAGGAAGCTCCTTTTCAGGCATGAAATATTAAAAACAAAACCTGCATATAATGCGCTTTTTGGATCACAAACAAGTGCTTTTTAGTGGGAGATCGCCTTAATAAAATCATGCCTCCGCGAAGCAGGTTTGTAAGGGAGGAATCGAGAATTTTCCCTTACAAATCTGCTTCGGTGTAAGCACAATTTTTTGTTGGGTAAATATAAAAACATGTTTGTATCAAGAGACTTTGGCACGATGGATAGTTGTCTGACCAGAATGTAGTTGATTGCGGGATCGATTTCCCAAAATTTTATTAACAATTTTTTAAAAAAAATTTAATATCAAAATTGTAAAAAATAACATACGAAATCATTAATTTTTAATGTTTTCGTAAGTATTTTTTTAGTTTGTTGGTAAAAATATCACAATTATTAATTTTTAATGTTTTCGTAGGTAATTTTTTTCAAATTTGTTGGTAAAAAAATTTAAAGTGACGTTATTTTTTAATGTTCAATATTATTTATTTTAGAAAATTTTATAAACAGTAAAAAATGAATGTTGATGTTTGTAAAAACAAATGAATAATTCCTGGGAGGGGTTTTAAATGTTTTATCACTTCGTTGGCTTAGTCGGCAAATCTGTCAAGTCCATTTTTATATACATTGAGATTTTAATGAATTGTGTAACTCAAAATAAATAATTTGAAAAAAAAAATTAAAATTAAAAATTTAAATCAAATGAACTAAAGAAAACTTTAAGTTTATAAACCTAAAAAAGTCAACCTGAAAAAAAATTGGAAAACTTTTTGTTCCTCCTAAAATGAAAAATTAAGAAAGGACTTGACAGATCTTCCGACCAAGCCAACGACTTGTTTAAAATGTGTTTTTCATTTGTTTTTGCCTACAAAATATTTTGAGTGTACCATTGGTAAATTCCGGTTGCGTAGCTTATTATAAGTAAAAGTTTTTCTTAACTATACGTTTCATCAAAATCTTTTTTTGGAGTTTTGCAACTCTTGAAGCGAAATATGAATTCTTATAGCCTAAAAGATTTTTGAGATTTTTTTCAGATTTTTGGAGGGTCCCCACTTTACGAAAATAGTTTTTTTGTAAAGTTGAAATAATAAACTTAAAAGAAGGTTTTTTGATAGCAATTAGTGTTTCCAAACCGGAAACCCGGTTTTTGTCAAACCGGTTTTTTAACATTTATGCCGGGTGGCCCGCACAAAAATCCAACTTTTGTTTTTATAAATCACACTAATATATACACTCAAAAGAAAAAATCTGTTAGTTTAAAACTAGCAAACTTTCAGCAGATTGTTTTGCTGATAGGATATTTTTACTAAAATCTCTATCCTTCAGTTTTGAAAATAAAAGAAATTTTACTGCGTTTTTACTGATTTTGTTTGCTGAATTTCAAAATATTTTAAGTAGATAATTTTGTAATTTTACAGAAATAGTTTGCTATCATTCTTTTTTTCAAGAAAATTTTTTTTTTTCAAGAAAGTTTTTTCAAAGTGTTATTTTTTTTAAGTTTTTTATACAATTAAATAGATATTTTTGATCATTCCAGTAATCGAGATATGCGGTCTTGAAAATTAACAAAATCGTATATATTTGACAAAAGTGTTCTGGGATAAATAAAGATAACTCCAAAAGTAATAACAATACAGGTCTCAGTCGGGTTGCAAATAATAGGTCATAAAATAGCCTTTAAAATAGCGTTCCCCAAGATTTTTTTTGAAAAAGGTCAAATGTCATTGGTTTTAACCTTAATTTTTTGAGAGATATATCTCAAAAAACGATATTTTTAAAATTTTGGAAAAAATATATGTCGTTAAGAATTACATATACTAATTAAGTTTAAATTTTCAGGATGGAGGCTTCATTGGAAATTTTTATATTAATAGAAACATTGTGACAGGAAAGAAAAAGCGGTGTAATTTCCCTTAGAAAAAAAAATATTTTTTTTGTCTTTGAAATTGTGGTACCAAAGTTCATTTTTCTGAATGTTTTTGGCGTGCTGAGTCCAAATATGACCTTTGAACTGGCCTATCGCTATTACTTTTCAAAATATATGCACCTAAATTTTCAAAAATATCAGCAATACCATTTTTGCAATTTTCACATATTTATGTGCAGATATCTCGAAAACTAATAGCGATAGGCCAGTTCAAAGGTCATATTTGGACTCAGCACGTCAAAAACATTCAGAAAAATAAATTTTGGTACCAGAATTTCAAAGACAAAAAAAAATATTTTTTTTCTTTCCTGTCACAACGTTTCTATTAATATAAAAAGTTCCAATGAAGTCTCCATACTGAAAATTTAAACTTAAGTAGTATAGATGATTCTTAATCACATATCGTCGAACTATATTCAATAAATGCCAACTCGAAAAAGCTTACTTTTCAGGAGAGCTAAAAAACTAGTTATTTCGCATATTATTGTAAAAATAAAGAATGTACCTTCCATAAGATGGTATAAATATTCTAAATAATTTTTACCTATGCCAAAAATTTCATATTTTGCACTTGTTTGCGTATTTTTCAGAGATGGCATTTATTACTGTATCAAAAAACAAATATTTTTTTAGAGTTGGCATATTTTGTCGGAAAATAAAAAAAAAAAAATTTTTAAATTTTTTTTTTTTTTTGGATTTTGTTATCCTTAGTACGGTAATTGCAAAAACTAAAAAAAAAATTAAAAATTTTCGCAATTTTTAAAAGTTACTAGCTCCGAAAGCCTTTTAATTTCAGGGTGGTCAACTTTGGCACTCTGTAACTCACACTGTATTGTATAAGGGTCACTCCAAACTAGCTATTTTGAAAGCTTATGTCATTGACTTTATTTACCCCACTCATAATGTTCCAATCTGATAAATAGTTTAAAAGTTACATATATATAAGTAATTTTTTTTCGCAAGCACTATTTACCGATATTTTAAAAATATCAATATCTCGAAAACTAGCCATTAGATATCAAAATCTTTACCAGATTCGTGTTCAGCATGACAAATGCAATGAGATACGTTGTCTATTTTTTAAAAAAATATTGAAAATTGAAAAATTTTTGGAAATTTACAATGGGAGTTGGCATTTATTTTCACCAAAAAAATATGTACTTTGAGTTAGCAAAGATGGATGTAAAACGACAACAAGTTATTTTTTTGCTCTGAAATTTTTACCACAGATGGGTATTGCATAGGGGAGCTATTTGCCATCGGAAACTCATATCGGTCAAATTTGAGTTGGCATATTTTGAATATAGGTTCACGATATATTTTTTCCAAAATTTTAAAAATATCGTTTTTTGAGATATAACTCTCCAAAAATTAAGGTTAAAACCAATGAAATTTGAGTTATCTTTATTTATCTCAGAACACTTTTGTCAAATATATACGATTTTGCCAATTTTCAAGACCCCATATCTCGGGAAGAAAAAGTACCAGAAGTCCAAAATTTTGGCACTATTATTTTTTTTGTAAGGGCCCAACAATATTCCAAGTTTCATTAAATTCTAAAGGGGTAAAGTCAAAAATGCTACTTTTTTCGGTTGAATTGAGGTGTTTTAACTCGTGTTTTTTTTCGTTTCTTTTTTTTGTTTTTTATTTTATTGTACTAACTTAAATCGTTTTTGTTTTCTTTTCCTGAGCTTACGTGATTCACACGTGATCGTTACTGAACTTGGCGTGAGTCACCCGTGAGCATTTTTTGCTCACGTTATTAGTAAGTTGGCGTGATTAAACAAAAAAAAATGCGTAACTTATTCGATTATTGTTTGCATGAGTGTGAGTGAGTGTGAGTCAAAATCAACTCACGCGCCCCTCTCTAGTTCGAATTCATGCACTAAATTTTTATTGCACAATACAGAGTCTCAACAAACAGAGTCCGCACAAATCAGCAGATTTATCATATGGCTCAAACTCGATGCAATTTCGGCAGATTTATCTGCTGAAATCAGCAGATTTTTATGCTAAAATTAGGAGATTTCTCTGCTGTCTCGACAAATTTTTCTGCTGATTTTACCTAGATAAGCATGACAGATATTTAGCAAACCGCGTCTGCTAAAATCAGCAGATTTCTCATATGACTCAAAATTTCTCATATGACTCAAATTTTTCACAATTATGGCTCATACGGGTGTGTGCTTTAAATACATGGAATCTATGTTTTCACAGTTAAAAGTAACAAAATAGTAGTGCAGTGGTGTAACCGTCTTTTCTTAAACTTTACGTTCATTCAAAGTTGGTGCACAAGTATGTGCTAGAATTTTAGAACATCTGTATATCATATGCCAGTTACTTGCCTTAAATAGCACAATAATGTTCAGTTAAGTTGAGCATGTAATATAGAAAATAAAATATTATTCACTTGTAAGTTCATATGTGAAACGTTTTTGTTATTTTTTTGTGGTCGTTGGCGAGACGCCATTTGTTATAAATATTAGAATTTTTATGATATTTTTATTTGAATAATGTCCCATTTGTTACACTGGAAAATATTTTGTTATTACATAAGTTTATTTAGTAAGATATGAGTTAATAATGTAGAAATAATGTTAAATAAAGGAAAAGGAATATATAGAATATGTCGTAATAATAAACTATTAAACTAAATATGCGTTAAGAAATTGAAGAAGGCAGGCATATTTTAAGTATGGTAGATAGGGGCAGATTCGCCAGTAAGTCAAATGTGTGTTTATCTATCATATTTCATGCCATGAACTTCTACTCAACAATTGACAGCGGACAGACGTAATTTTGCATTTAAGAGGTTTGCCCCATGGGGATTGTAATGTATTTTTAAATATTATAGTGACATTTTTTTCAACTTTTGACTTTCCTAAGTTTGCAGGCAACTTTTTATTCTGCTAAACCTTAAATTTATGTGTTACAAATTTGAAGAAAATCGGATTAAAAAATACTGTGGCGCCCGGCGATTAAAGTTTTAAATTTTTGAAAATTTGTTTAAAATAATTTAAAAAAAATATGACTTGCGACAAAAAAAAATTATTATCGGCTGAAAGGCTTTCGATATATCGCTACCTTAAGTTTGCAATAAATTGCGGTTTTTTTCATATATTCAAGAAGTTAAAAAAAAATCTCAAAATTTCTTTCCCTTGACTATTTCATAAAGCTTAAGAAAAAATTTAATTTAAAATTAAGTTAATCCAAATTCGATCAAAGTTTAATTTTATAGTTCTAGGCAGGTTGCGTTCGTTAACGGAAAAATCGGACCTGGGTGGAAAAAGTTTTCTTTTGAAGAACTAAACCAACCTCTAAAAAACGCCATTATTGTAAGATGTTTTTTTGAATTTTTGTTAATAAAATGGTACATTTTTGTGCTAGAAGAGGTTTAAAGCCCTGTACTGTGTGCCAGGGTGAAAAATATCGTTATTTCTGCCCGCCCTCTTTTGTGGGCGTGGGTATAAAAAAAATATTAAAATAATGATGAAATTTTATTACTACTGTTTTTAATGCTTAATAAATGAACTAGTAAACATTTATGGCGAAAGCATTCCCATCCTTTCCCGCCGAACGTATCAAACGTATCAAACAACATTATGTAATTTTTCGTATTTTGCGGGCAATTTTGGGCAATATTTCATTTAATTTTTGGGGAGATTTAACTTACTCCCGCAAAATACAATAAAAAAATGTTGGCGATCCCCCAACATAAAAAAAATTTTTGTTAGGTTAATAATAAAACTGATGAGCTATAAAGTTGAAAATTGGCATACATATCGCTTATTTATTTGTAAAGTGTCATAGCTCAAAATGTTCGATTTTTCAGAAAACGTGTTAAAGTTTACAATTGAAAATTGTTCTCTTCCAAAATGGTGAGTTTAAAAAATATTACCACAGATTTTGACACAATGTAAAGCACAATTATATAACGAATAGTTTTGTACCTTTAACCCAAAAATCACGTTTTTTGAGTAATGACACTATGCAAGTAAATAACGATATAACAAAGCACCTGTGCCAGATCCTAACGTAGCCGGATATTTTAAAAATAATTCAACAATTACCAAAAAAAAAAAATTATAAAAAGGCTTTCGTAATTCTCAATTGATATCCGGTACGTATGAGTAATATGAAAAAACTCTTCAACAAATTATATCAATCATACGCAATAGGCAGCCACAGCGAATTTTCGTTATTAATTTCACGTTTTCTTTACAAAATAGTTAAAAACACAAAATTAAGAAAATAATAAAAACAAAAAAAAAAAAAATTAATTTTATTATAACCAAGGTAGATTTATACAAGGTAGGATCCAATAACCCCACTTTTCCTCCATAGCACTATGGTTCCAAATCAATTTTTTTTGGCATAAATTCCAAAAATGAAGCAAAGTCGCTAGTTTGAATCTGGAAAGATTTTTTATCTCTTAACTCTATCAAAGAACGATTTAAAAAAAAAAAAAAATCGAAATTTTTTCAGAATTTTTTTTTTTTTTTTTTTTTTTTTTTTTTTAAATTATCAACAATAATATATTTCTAGTAGTCAGTTAGCTTGGCCGAACGCAAAAAAATTATAGTTAAAAAAAAAATTTAAAGATGTGCCACGCAAAAACAGAAAGTTTTGCCGAAATTTTTGCTAAACTAAAATGGCAATTGTGAGAGTTTGCCGAAAAATGCTGGCTAGATGTTAGTTTTGTTATTTAATATACCATAAAGAAAATACTTTGACATTTAAAGACTCATGCAAGTTTGTGCCCAAACACAACTTTTTGTCCACGAAAGATATAGGCTATTTTGGCTTCAAAATCCTTAAAGCCACAACCCCAAGAATAACGCCAAAGATGCATAGAATTTAGGTTATTTGTTTTTAGAAAAAAAATTCAAAATTTTTTTTTAAAGAAATACGAAAAACATGTTTGTATCAAGTGACTTTGGCACGATGGGTAGAGTGTCTGGCCAGAATGTAGTTGATTGCGGGATCGATTCCCCAAAATTTTATTCAAATTTAAAAAAAATATATATTTCAGTAGAAAATTGTAAAAAATAACCTATGAAATCATTAATTTTTAATGTTTTGTAGTTTTTTTTTTTTTTTGAAATTTATTGGTAGAAATAACAGAACTATCATTAATTTTGAATGTTTTCGTATTTTAGTTATTTTTTCGAATTTGTTGGTAAACAAGAATGAAAAACCCATCACTTTTTAATGTTTGTTGAGTTGAGTTGAGGTTGGGTTGTACAAGCCTAAAAATAGGTAAATTTTTAGGCAAGTCCATGGCGCTCAGACTTAAAATAGTCCACTGTACCGTACCCAGAAAAGAAAGATTAAGTAAGGGTGATAAAAGGCTGAGAAGAAAGAGGAAGAAAAGTGCTTGCTCAGAATTTCTCAGTTGTTTTCACAAACTTGAGAAAATTAGACAAGGGAAGTCCATGGACCGTGTCAATAGACAGAATATCAGAACCCAATATCCGCAGTCTAGCCCTTGAGAACGCTGGACAACAACATACATAATGTTCAGTTGTGTCATCATCCTCAAGACAAGCCACGCATAATGGGTCTGATAAGACACCTAATCTCGTCATATGACGAGCACAGGCATTGTGTCCCGTAATTAAGCCAGTAAGTCTGCGACAGTCTATTCTACTGAGACTGAGTAGATAGTTAGCCACTTTCTTGTCTGGCTTAATTACAAAACGTTTTGTATTCTTGCATGCCAACTCATTTGACCATCTTTCCATGAAAGTTGCTTTCATATGAGAGTTGATCCAACGCATCAGCCATGTCAAGCCAATACCAATTTGAGGTTCCGGATTGTAAGGAATTGTATCAGAGCCAAGATTTGCCAAAGAGTCAGCAATCTCGTTTCCCCGTATTCCCCTATGACCCGGAACCCACAGAAGACTGACGCTATTCCCACATGAGACCTCATTGAGTCTACGTCTACATTCCTGGACAATTTTGGATGAAGTGACTGGAGATTCAAGTGCAATGAGCGCAGCCTGGCTGTCACTGCAAATACTGATTCTCCTATTACTCCATCTGTTCCCAATTATCCAGGTCGCTACGTCCAAAATAGCAAATATTTCAGTCTGAAATACTGTAGCCATTTTTCCCATAGCAATATAGCATTTGGTCGCATCGTCCAAATACCAGCCAGACCCAGAGCCATTTAAGGTACTGGATCCATCCGTGTAGAAAGTATCCGTGTAATTTCCCAGTAGGTCTGCTGGGTTTCCCCAGTCTTCCCTACTCGGAAATATTACAGTAAACTTCCTATCAAACTCGATGCAAGAGGTTGTATTGTCCAAAGGCATAGAAAACATCGGACAAATGTTTAATGTTTAATTTAATGTTTAATGTTATTTATTTTAGACAATTTTGTCAACAGTAAAAAATAAATGTTGATGTTTGTTAAAAGAAATGAATAATTACTGGGTTGGTTTTCAATTGTTTATTCACTGGTTTTAAATGTGTTGTTCATTTGTTTTTGCCTACAACATATTTTGAGTGTACGTATTTCGACCAAAATTCAAGTTCGAATTTATTTGATCAAATCCGGCTCAAAAATTCGAAAATTTGGTGCACTTAATAGGAAAAATATTTAAAAAAATCCAAAACTGCGGTTTTGGTCCCCAGATGCTGATTTGTAAACATAAAAACTATTTTTTTATCCGAATTGGTCAAAAAAGTTGGAAAATGTTAAATGTGTTATCTAAAAATAAAAAAAAAAAATATAAAAACACTATTGTGGTTCAAAAATGCTAATCAGCATCTGTGGACCAAAATCGAAGATCAGCATTTTTGGACCAAAATCGCGTTTTTATATTCTTTTAATATTTTTTAGATAACACACTTAACCTTTTCCAACTTTTGTTATCTAAAAAATATTATAAAGATATAAAAACACATATTGGGTCTGAAAATGCTGATCAGCATCTGTGGACCAAAATCGCAGATCAGCATTTTTGGACAAAAATCGCGTTTTTCAAATTTTTTTAATATTTTTTAGATAACACAATTAACATTTTCCAATTATTTTTTGGATAAAAAAAAAATAAATTTAATGTTTATAAATCAGCATCTGTGGACCAAAATCGCGGTTTTGGATTATTTTTTAAATATTTTTCTAATAAAGTACGGAAAATTTCCGAATTTTTGAGGCGGATTTGGTCAAAAAATTTCGGAATGAAATTTTCCAACTTTGACCGCTGGTTGCCGACTGAAGATGACCTTGCAAAATTTCTTCATAAGTTTTCCCACAGTCAGTTCTAACGTGGCCATCATTTGGCAGGTATTACGACATGAAATTCAAAAATATAAATTTGACTAGACGCCCTAGTGTATATTTGTTTAAATACATATGAGGCATTCCACACCAAATGTCCCGCTACAGAACTATATGGAACTAAGAAAATTGCGTTTTTGGTTTTTTTTTTCCAAAAACTGGGCTTAAGAGTCGTGCTCAAATATTGGAAATATTGTCAAATTTGTGGCGTGTTGCCTTGATTAAATATTTATCACATTAAAACGGAATGCACCACAATCTCAAAAATTTACATTCTTATATAGTTTTGTATGGACTATCGATTAATTTTTTTTTTTTTAATTTTCAGAACCCGTTCTGAAATTTTCCATTTTTCAAAAAACTCAATTTATCAAAAATCCGGCCACTTTTTTTTTTTTTTAAGTTTAGATGTTTGTCCACCCACACAAAAAAAATCAGAAACACGTTCTTCGTTTTTTTTTCGAGTAAATCGCATTTGAATTGTAAATTTCATAACAATTTTGTAATTTGCTTGTATTGTATACAGCGATATGTAAACTGTGAACGAGTATTTTTAAATTTCTGAAAATTTCTGTAGATCAAATCATTCATTTTCATTAATGAAAAAACGCCTAAATTACTTGTCTTTGACGGTTTCTAGTAGCTAGAAGAAAAAAAATTTAAAAATTGATTTTTTTGGTAATTCTGTTATGGTACCTAATACCCCCCTGATTTTAAATAAGCAAAATGTTTTTGCTAATATTACTAAAAATTTTGCAACGTCCAAAACTACTTTTTTTTTGCTTATTTTAACAATTTCTTGTTTGTTTTACAATATTTTTCTTGTTTTAAAATAAGAAACGTATCTGCCACAGATTTCTAGGAATGGATAAGATAACACTTTTTTCCACCAAATTTTATTTATTGATTTTTAAAAGTGTATTCATATGAAAAAAAAAGAAACCGGAAAAAGTAAAATATATAACATAAAAGTTTTTCCAAAAAAAATATATAACCAGTTGAGTTTTAAAATTCAGCCAAGCGAAAACCTTATGATAAGCACAAACAAAACAAGAAAAAAAAATGTAACAAAAAAGAAATTTAGAGGAAATGCTTTAAACTGATAATAACAATAACAAAACTAAAATAAAACTTTTAAAAAAAATTATGTCTAAAATTACTGAATAAATAAAAACAACACTTAATTCCATATGATAACATTTGCATATTTAATAAACTTTGTAATAATTCTATTACACAAATTTATCTAAAATCGTTAATTTAGTTTAGTTGGAATTGCATTGAATAGATCTTTTTTTTTACTGCTAACAATATTTTCCCCTTTTTATAAATTGACCATTACAAACGCTATAATTTTGATAATTTCCTTTTGATAACATTTGATTTTTCATTACCATATCTCCCCCTTTTTAACTTGATGTATGAACATTAACATTTAATGTTAGTGTAGTAAATGTAAACCTCATAATGTAATACATGATGAAGCATACGTATACGTAATAGGAATTAATAATAACAGCAACAATCAATACATGTCTAATAACCAGTAAAGATTAAGTGCTACTATTACACCTACACTTACTTAATAGGATTGCCATGTGCTTAAAGTTTTAGTACACTACATCCATAGTATGGGAAATTAGAGTGATATTTTCTTCAAATTTTTATTTTCCCAAGCATCTGAGCAAATTTGTATTTTACGAGACCTAAAAGCTACACTCAAAAAATTTTGTTAGTAAAATCAACTGAAAATGTCGGTTAAAATAACTAGTTTGTAAGTTGTTTTGGGGTCAACTACTTTTTCAGTTAAATCAACTAACAACTGACAAAAAACAACTGACTTATGTAGTAAAAACTACTTACATTTGTAGTCAAAAACACTAAAATGTAGTAAAAATAAAATAATCAATATATAATTTCTTTTTTTTCAAAAATTTTTTAGAAAAAAACTAAGGTTGGTTACCGAAACGAATAACGGTAAGGGTAACGGTAACGGTATCTAATTTTTATTTATTTCGGTAAAGGTAACGGTAAGTGTTTTTAAATCGTTTCGGTAACGGTATGTACCGGTACCGAACCAACCAAACCGGTACGTACCGGTATTATTAATTTAGTTAAAAATTTGAAAAAAGATAGAACTGAAAGCTAAAAATATTTTATAGACCCAAAAACCAGTATAGATTTGATATGATTATTATTTTTGTCATTTATTTTATGATAATTTGCAAATTATAAATTTTAAATTATGTTAGCAATTTGATTTTATTTTTTTGTTCGTTAAAATGCCTTAAAACAGGTAAAATTTTGAATACCGGTACAATACCGGTAACTTTTAATAATTATAACGGTAACGGTAAGGGTAACGGTATTTTAAAAATATTTTTAGCGGTATCGGTAACGGTAACGGTATTCGATTTGAAAGGGTTTTGAATCGGTAACGGTATAATAAGGGTAACGGTAACCAACCATGAAAAAAACTGAAGACCAAATTTTTTCCAAGTTTTTTTTTTTTTTTTTTTTAAAAAAACCAAAATTTATTTTAATTTTTTGGAAAAAAAACTTAAAAATTTTTTCAGAGATAAAAAAATAAAATTTACTACTTTAAATAACTGTTACTACATTACAGTACTTTTTTGTAAGTTATTCAAAAAAACGACTTAAAATAACTAACAGAAATAGTTGTTTGATATTTTTCATACAAAAACAACTGACTTTGTAGTTGAAAACAACGAATTACTGTAAAATATGCAAACAACTAACATGTAGTAACTTACATAATTTTCTGAGTGTATCAGCCTTACCATAGAAGAAAAAAAAAATAAAATTAAAATCGACTTTTAATTTTATTTCTATACAAATTGTTTTTGTTTTTAAAATCGACTTTCGAAAAATGTATGGAAAAATTTGTAAAATACAAATTTGAGACAAATCGGAATTTATTAACCCGAGACGTTTGTAGATGACAGTTTTGGATTTTTTAGAACTAAACAAAAAAATTAAAAATGTTTATTTTAAATTAATTTGAGTCAAATCTGATCACTTAAATCCGTAACGCCCTTCGATCATAGTTTTGGTTTGGTTTTATAAAATTTTCACCAATCACGAAATCCGTCCGACCGATTTTTTTTTATATTCGCATTCAGAGCAAACAAATAAATTTTTAAAAATCCTAAACTTTAACCCATTTCGTACCAGCGTGTGTTTGAACACACGCTTATACTTAATTTTTTAAAAATAATACAAAACATTGAAAAATATTAATAAATAATCAAATTTGTTTGGAGTTTTTATTATGGTTTGGTCGATTAGTGAAGAAAGAAGATATTTTTGGAAAAATTTCACAAAAGGAGTCGTTCCTGAAAGTTTTGTCAAAAAATTTTATCTTTTAAATTTCTGGTAAGAAATGGGTTAATAATCGGGCGCCACACAGTAGGGAAAATGTTGTTTTTTTCCAATTTAGCCTACACGCCACAATTCTTTACCGATTTCACATCGATCTGTCGTGGTGGAGTGCGGAAAAAATTTTTAAAAAATGAATCAAATAACACTAGCTTACAACGGAAATATGCGACTATTTTTTAAACCCTACACCACACTGTGGTACAGGGTATAATGAGTTTGTGCTGATTTTTGTAACTACCCAAAATATCGACTCAGAATCACTTTTTGAGTCGATTTCCGCCTGTCCGTCTGTCTGTCTGTCCATGTAAACGGTGTAAACACGATACAGGTCGTAATTTTTAATCAATTGACTTGAAATTTGAAACTTAAGCCTCTTTTGGCCCAAGGACGAAGCCTTTTGAAATTGAAAAAATCGGTCTATATTTAGACCTAGCCCCCATACAAAGGTTCTCTTTAGTTTTGGCTCAAATGACTATAATAACCGTGTTATAATAGGTATCTTTTCGAAATTTAGCAGGTAAACGTGTTTTGTCTTCACAAAACACCATTCCAATTTTTAAAGAAATCGGACAAGTTCTTCTTGTAGCCCCCCATACAAACCACCTTCCCGATTTTCACATAAATCTCTCAAATTTCATGAAAATAGAAAATATTTAATTATAATTTTGTTTGTATATGTATGTTAAACGCGTACTTAAATAACCTTATCAAATCTGATAATCATCGGACCAATTTTGGACTTAGGCCCCTTGTGAAAATTTCGCCCGATATTCAGTTAAAGTGGTTTATTGTCAACAAATAGAAGCCTATTTCACTCAAATTTGATTTGTGAGTGTTTTTTACACGTATTAAAGATTTGACAAAATGTAGATCTAATCGGTCCATCGGACCCAGTTTCCGGGAAACTCTGGTGTAGGGTATTATATGATCAGTCTTGACCGACTATAACTTTCTTACTTGTTTTTTGATGTAAAAGTCAAAAATTTCATCGAAAATTTATAAAGAATTTTATGAAACTGTGCATAAAATTCCCGTGTATTTTTATACAGTATGGGAGTATACTCACTTTGTCATTCCGTGTGTAACGCATCGAAATATCGTTCGGGGACCCGATAAAGTATATATATTATTGATCAGTGATCGATTCTAAGACATTATTGCGATGTTCGTCCGACCGTCTGTCCGTCTGTCCGTCCGTCTGCAGTTAACACGATGCAGTCCAAAATAAAAGAGCTAGGCTCCCGACATTTAGCACGAATATGTACTATGTTCCTAGGCAAGTTAAGTTCGTAAATGAGCAAATTCGGACCAGGGGGAAAAAAGTTCCCCTTAAAGAACTTAACCAACCTCTGAAAAATACAACTTTTTTTGCATGATTTTTTGTGTTTTTGTATAACAAATGCCACGTTTTTATGCTACAAGAAGTTCAAAGTCCTGCATTTGGACCCAGAGAATTTGAAAATGCTGTTTTTTTGGTCCGCCCCCCTTTTATGGGCGTGGAATAATTTTTTTTTTTTTTTTAAAATGATTGTATTTCTTTAGTGCAAAAAGCATAAGAATGAATTTTTAAACACATATTCGAGAGGAAATTTGCCCCCTCCCCCCCACCAAAAAAAGAAAACGCCCCTGCAATTTTTTTTTTGCATGTTGGAGGGTATAAAAGATTCGGCACAGCCGAATTTAACGCTTTTAATTGTTTTCCTTTTTTTTGTATTTTAAATTCAACAAATTCAGTTATAGAAATTTTTCTAATGTGAAAAAATGTAACACATTTAATTAGACCGATTTTGATTACATTCAATACTAATCAGATCGGAGGAACGACAAACATATACGCCAAGGTTCAGCAGCCTTAAAGGTATCTTTCAAAAGTAAGAGTGTTTTTTATCTCATAAATTCGCGAACACCCCTTGCCAAAATTCACTCTTTTGCTTATTACTTTTTAAGCACAGCACCGATTTCGCTGAATAACAACCTGACCAGGTGAATGGCCATCATATATGCCAAAATTCAGCAGCCTCAGTAAAGTCTTTCAGAAGCGTGTTTTAAACAGACAGACTCACAGTGGGGAAAAATTTTAATTTTTTGCCCAATTTTGTCTACAGGTCGCAATTCTTAACCGATTTTAGCATTAATTTTTTTTTTTTTTTTTTTAATTTTAGCTAATAAAATTTCCCATCGATCTGTCATGGTGGATTTTTTAAAAACGTTTTAATTTTCTTTTAATATTTTTTAAGTTTCAGAAAATATTAATTTTTATAGAGTTTTTGCTCTAAAAAATTTAATAGGCATGGGACGAATAAACTGTATGAAAAAAATTAAAGGTATTTGATCTCCTTATCAACGATGTCTGAGACTTTTTCTATAGGAGAAAGGTCTCAGAATCGGAGACCTTTCTATTAAAAATATTTCTCAGAATCTAAAAATGTTTCTATACGAAACAAATCTAAGAATCTGAGACCATTTCTATAGGAAAAATATTCCAAAAATGCTTAAGAGTATGAGACTTTTTCTATAGCAAATGGTTTAAGAATCTGAGACTTTTTCTGTGGAAAGAAGTTCTAAGAATCCGAAAAATATTTCTCTAAGAAAAAGGTCTCAGAATCTGATATTTTGTTATAATTTAAAGCTTTTTCTAAGTATGTAAAATTTACTTTTAAGCAAATTAAAAAAAAACAAGTGAGAGTGTTAAATTCGGCTGTGCCGAATCTTTAATACCCTCCAACATATAAAAAAAAAATTGCAGGGGCGTTTTTTTTTGGGGGGGGGGTCAGTAGTGGTCATTGGGGGACACATAAACCTATGCGGTAAATGTTTCAAAATTCATTTAATATCAGTGTTGGCTACCGTTACCCTTTCAATACCGTTACCGTTTAAAAACCGTTTAATATTGACTACCGTTACCGTTACCCATACCGAAATAAAAAAAAAATAATTACCGTTACCGATAAAAAACCATTACCTTTATTCGAATTTTTACCGGTATTATATCGGTTTTGTTTCGGTTGTCTTAATATTACTTATTTTAAATTTTTTGCAGATAAAAAACAAGTAAAATATTTTTAATGTACGTAAAATAAAAAAACTAATTTTTGTTCATTGTAAATCGGATTGTTTTTTGGACAAAAACAATGAAAAAATCTGTCCAACCAATGATCACATTCGCAATTTACTAAATTATGTGGAAATCGGTCCAACCAATGATCACATTCGCAATTTACCTAAAAATTTCTGAAGAAAAAAGTGAGTGCCACGTAATGTAAAAATTTGTTGGCTCTTTTTTTAATTTATGTCTAATTTTTTTCTTAAAAAAAATTTTAAAAATTTTATTAAAAAAAAAATTAAAGCTTATTGAAAAACTTCGCTTCTTTTATAACATTTTTAACAAAAAAAGTTTTTTTGCTTAAATAAAATACAATTTCAATGTTCAGGCTGTTTATCTAAAATCGTAAGATTTTTCATCTTAAATCAGCAGATTTATCTGCGGTCTTGACAGATTTTTCTGCAAACTCGACCTGGTTTATCCAGACAGAAATTTAGCAAAACGCGTCAGCAAAAATCAGCAGATTTCTTAAATGGCTCAAAATGCAGATATTTCTGCTTAGTGGACTGACATCTTATAAACACGTAAATATTTTAATTAAATTCTGAGTTAATTAATATTCATATAATTATATGTTGAAAATGCACTAAATTTATCAGTTTTTTTAATTTTATTAAATAATTTTTTGATTTTTTACGTGTTTCTAACAAATTTGTGACTTTTTAACATGTTTGGTACATTTTATTTATAATACCGGTACGTACCGGTACGTACCGGTATCGTTGTTTCTGTAACGGTTAACCGATACCTAAATAATCCAAAATATCGTTACCTTTACCGTTACCGATATAACAAATATGTAATACCAATACCGTTACCAATACCGTTATTCGTTTCGGTTGCCAACCCTGTTTAATATGCTTTTGGAGCTTAAGTAATACAATTTTATCATTATTTAAAAACATTTTTAATATCCACGCCCACAAATGGGGGCGGGCAAAAAAAACGATTTTTATTTCCTGGGTCCAAGTGCAGGACCTTGAACTTTTTTTTACATCAAATTGTTTCATTTGCTCAGCAAAAATACAAAAAAACCTGTGAAAATATGGCGTTTTTCAGAGGTAAGTTAAGTTCTTCAAGGGGGAACTTTTTTCCCCCTGATCCTATTTTGCCCATTTACGAACTTAAACTGCCTAGGACCAAAGCACATATTCCTGCCAAACTTGACGAGCCTATCTCTTTTATTTTGGACTGCATCGTGTCTTATACAGACGGACGGACGGACGGACATACGGACATTCTAGAAAAGTCTTAGAATGGATAATAGATCAATAATATGTATACTTTATGGGGTCCCCGACCGATATTTCAATGCGTTACAAACGGAATGACAAAGTGAGTATACCCCCATACTGTAGTTGGAGGGTACCCGAGTAAAAATAAACATATATTACAATATATAACTTGATACAAACATAATAAATTATATATGATTATACATCCCTGAGATATTTTTTTAATGCAGTCATATGTAGTAATATATAATTTAATCATGATTCGGATTAAAAAGTGTACTGTTGACATAATTATATAAAATTATATCAGGGTCAATACAAAATTTGTTTTTCTGTATAATTTAACATAACATTATATATAGCTTATTCTGTTCCATATAAAACTATATATGTTTCCAATTAACAAAAATTTTTCTAAGTTTTTTAGGCAAACTATAAATTTTTTTTTAAAATGTTCCTAAACATTTCCTTGTTAGGGTTATGTATATCACCTATCTGGTTCGAAGCGTACCCAAACATTTTTTTTTGTTTTTGGAAATTATATGTTTGGTGAATGTATCGTTGACCTGTGGTGTATCTCAACCCAAACCAAAAAACACCAGGATTTTATATGTTTTTGTGCAATTAGATCTAATTAGATCCACCAATATAAGGCAATGTCTGGTCAAAACTCGGATGAAATCAAATCATATTTTATACAAGTAGATCTTTTTTAATGCAAAAACATCCACCATTATTCGGATCAAATTGCGTATTAATATATATTGTGTTACATATCATTATATATTGCATCATATAAAAATTTTTACTCGGGTATAAAAATGGTTTAAAAACAAAGCTCCTTTTAAGAAGGGTTCTCATTTTTTTATTGAAAAATCGGCTGCAGTTGTTTGGTAAAAACAAAAATTATAATTTTATAGCTTTCTTATCATTTTTTCTGGTTCGGCAAATATGAATTCATGATTTCTTTTTATTCGATGTTAAAAAAAAACAAACATTAAGTAAAATAAACTTTTCTTGCTTGTCCTTGCAATACTTAAAAAGTGTATCCTTGCAGTCGTTTAAGTGGTTAAAACAAATACCAACAATAGTTCTTTAAGTTTTGCAAGTCGTATAAAAATGTGGTAAAAATCTGCTGAAATATAACTAATTTTTATTCGAATTTCAATACATTTTTTGGATTTACGTTGTTTTTCTATTCAAGCAAAAATTTAAGTCCAATTTTTTGCATGTTATCTTTCGACCACCTTACTTAAATTTTTATATGGGTTGAGGTGAGTTCATTCATTAAGCTAATGCAAAAACGTTGACAAAAATATTAGTATTTAACCGTTTCCTGCGTTTTTTTATATTTTTTTTTTATCAACTTGTATTTACTCAATTTTGCACTCAAAGTTGCACTCAAAATATTTTTTTTAACATGATAATGTTTTTAGGCTGGTATCTAATTTTAAAAAAAGTTGCAGGACGCCACCTCAGTTTGACTTTATGAGCTAACGATTAAACAAAAAAGTAAATAAGAATTATGGTTTTCATTTTATTACAATCTTAAACTTCGACAATAATTTAAAATTAATAAATAAAATAAAAAACACATAGTTCTGGTAGTGACACCTAGCGGCGATAGGTGTCACTCGATTAACGCAGTATTGCCATACCAAATATCGCCTTTCCAATTAGATTAGTTACCATCATCTCAAATTTTTTCCAATAAAATATAACCACAACAAGTATAATTGAAAATCGAATATCTACAAGCAAGAGAAACATCCCAGCAATACTAAGATTACCAAATAAGGTATAAAATAAGGTACAGGATCTCTTATTTTATACATTGCAGCATTGATGATTTTAACAGGCGATGAGACTCAAAGTAATGCATTATCACAAAGAATACCAGTAAGGTATAAAATAAGTCATAAATTTATAACGAAGAATACGAGTAAGGTGTAAAATATATGATATTTTATAGGTTACGAGAAATGAAATAATATAGCATAACAGAAGATAATACATAATAAGGTGTTACGAGTAGTGAAAAAGTAATTTTGTATTAAATTTACTCACGTGATTGTAAGTGAGTGTAAGTAGATAAAATATGCTCGTGAGTGTGTGTCGTTACAAATTTCCTGTCGTGAGCCCATCTCTAGTTTAAACTTATGCATTTCTTTTATAAAATAATTATTTTTTATGTTATTGTAATGCATCCAATTATAAATAATACATTATTTCAAACTTTCAAATAATACATAATGTAACCAAATATACGTCATCCATGATTTAATGTTTAGAAATAACAAATATGAAATGCATTTTTTCCAATAATCATGCATTACGTAGCAAATTATTAGTAATGCATTATTTTTCACTTGAAAATAATACGTTGTGGAACAAATGTTTGGTAAGACATCATAAAATAATGCTGCAAATAAATTACCTGGTAATGTGTTATATAATCACTACCCATTACCAAAGTTTTGCTGGGATAACAAAATTTAAATCATTATTTAAACAAGCAACGGTGGCCTTGCTGAAGTGAGCCAGACTGGAAAACAGAAGGTCCGGTGATCGAATCCCTGATCTGTCGACTTATTTTTTTTTTTTTATTTAGTTTTTAGTTCGAGTTTCTACAATAAGCCCTTTAATTATAAGTAAAAAAATTTATATATACAGATTTTTCTAAATTTTGTTGTTGTTTTTCTTTCTGAATTTTGTGATTTTTTCTGAATATATCTGCATTTTTCTGACTTATTTTTTGTATTTTCTTTATTTGTTCTTTGAGTTGAGTTGAGGGTGGGTTGTGCAAGCCTTGAAAGAAAGCTAGGCGAGTCCATGGTGCTCAGACTTAAAATAGTCCATTGTACCATACCCTAGAAGGAAAGATTAGTAAAGAATGAGAGAAAGTTTAAAGAGAGTGAAAGGTGCTTGCTCAGAACTTCTCAGTTGCATTCACAAACCTGAGAAAGTCAGACAAGGGAAGTCCATGGACCATGTCCATCGACAAAATATTAGAGCCCATTATCCGCAGTCTTGATCTTGAGAAAGCTGGGCAATAACAGACGTAGTGTTCTGTTGTGTCCTCATCCTCAAGACAAGCTGCACAAAGAGGGTCTGATAAGACACCCAATTTGTTCTTAGTTTTCCAAATTTGTTCTTAGTTTTCCAATTTTTTTGTGAATAGTAAATAAATTTGAGAAATTTTTTTATTTTTTTCTGAATATTTTTTTTATTCGTAAAAAGTTTTTATTAAAGAAAACATTATCATGATTTAATATTTTGGGCAAGAGTACAAAACTCTGCGGCATGTTTACTTAACTTTTTATTTAAATTATTTTTCACTTAACACTTTTTCTACTAAAAAATTGCAGATTTCATAGTGTTATGACGATATAAAGGCTCAAAAATTTTTTATTGAAAATTTTTACCGGAACGAACATGATTCCTTACTTAACGGTGCTATTTTACTTGTATTGTTTAAAGTATTCTGAACAGTTTTTGTCCACAATTAGATACAATTAAAATGCCGTAGGGAAAAAAATAATTAATGGTGATTTTTATTCTGATCTCTTGTCTCTTCTTTTATCCTGTATTTCATATTACCGGTACCGAAATTCTGGGATTGGTAAGCTTGTAATATTTTCAGCAGCCAGCCTGGCGGCAACCCTGTTACATTACACCTACATATAAAATGAAACATTTTAATTTTGTTATTGTTGTTATTCTTCAATACGATTGTAACGCGTATGTATTGTATAATCAATATAAGCTCATTAGGATTTTTGGTGAGATTTCTTTTTTTTACGACTCTTAGTGTTGTAACATTATTAATGTTAACGATTTTCAGATCATGATAATGATGTAAAATGTGGGGTGTGTGCGGAGTGAGTGCGAGTGTGTGAAAAAGGATGCTCTTTATTATGTTCGACTACGATTTTTGTGATAAGCTTGGGATAATTGATTGCGTTCAAACGTAAATGACTCCTTTGGGAAAATTCTAAATCATGTTTTTTTTACGGCTGTAAGCAGTTTATGGATGATTTTTATTTTTTATAAAAATATAAAGATGAATGTTTGTATGGATGTGTGTTTGTATATATGTTAGTATGAGGAAAAGTGATTGTTTTGCGTTTTGTAATTACATTACCTTCGCTTGCGTAGGAGTTTTTATATCGATTATGCTGTTGAAAATATTTTCCGATTCGTACTATTCCCAAGTACAACAAAAAAAATTACTAAACCATTGCCGTTCGTTTTTTAGAAAATTCAAAGTATTGCGGATCCCGGCAAAACTTAAATTACCAAATAAGGTATAAAATAAGGTATAGGATTGCTTATTTTATACATTTCAGCATTGATGATTTTAACAGGGGATGATACTCAAAGTAATGCATCCACATTATGACAATGAATACCAGTAAAGTATAAAATAATTGATCAAGTTTATATCAAAGCATACGAGTAAGGTATAAACTAGAACATACCAGAACATAATATATAAGGTGTTACGAGTAGAGAAAAAGTAATTTTGTATTAAATTTACTCACATGATTGTGAGTGTAGGTAGATAAAATATGATAGTGAGTGTGTATCATTAGAAAATTCCTGTCGTAAGCCTATCTCTAGTTTAAACTAATGCATTTTTTTATAAAATATTTTTTTTTTTATATTATTGTAATGCATTATGCATCCAATAATAAATAATGTATTATTTCAAACTTTCAAATAATACATAATGTAACCAAATGTAAGTCATCCTAAATTTAATGTTTAGAAATAATAAATATGAAATACATTTTTTCCAATAATCATGCATTACGTAACAAATTATTAGAAAAGCATTATTTTTAACTTTAAAATAATACGTTGTGGAACAAATGTTTGATAAGACATCCTAAAATAATGCTACAAATAAGGTATATGCATCACCTGGTGATGTGTTATATAATCACCACCCATTACCAAAGTTTTGCTGGGCCGTTCTGAAATTTTACATTTTTTAAAAAACTCAATTTATCGAAAATCCGCCACTTTTTTTTTAAGTTAAGATGTTTGTCCATCAACACAAAAAATTCAGAAACGCGTTTTTCTCGAGAAAATCGCATTTGAATTTTAAATTTCATAACAATTTAGTAATTTGCTTGTTTGCTCTTTCAACAGAGCGTATGAGTAATATTTTTGCAATTAATAATACTCATTCGCAACGTTAAAATTCGAAAATACAAGCAAAAAATTCAAATGCGATTTTCTCGAAAAAAACGAAAAACTAATTTCTGATTTATTTATTATACTTTTTCGGCGTAAGCCAAGTGTATTTAATTTGTTGTTTGTGTTTTTTGATTGAAGAAGAAAATTGTGTCTTCTAAAGATTAAATTAAATGTGGATTTACCATAGACCATGGTTTCTGTAGCCACTTCTACGTCATCAGTAGGACATTACATTAAATTGATTGTTTTGATATTTGCTAAAACAATTCTTTATATGTTTTTTTATCAACAGACTAGCCTGCTATGAGATTTGAACCTGTGCTTCTAATCACTTATGGTTTTGTATACCGGCACTCTAACTACTTAGGCTATGATCGGTATACAAACATCAGTGTCAGTGTGTGACTTTTACAGAAAATCTTTTTTTTCCAACTCAAGCAATGCATTTAATCTTGAGACCAACAACAATTTTCTTAATCTTTCATTTACTTTATTTTATGCAAACTATACTATAGCGGCGAATTTTAACGCATAGTTAAAGTGAATTGCTCACACGAGCGACATTTTTTGTCAGTATTTCTATTTATTATAGTTTTTCGGCGTAAGCCATGTGTATTTAATTTTGTGTGGATGGACAAACATCTAAACTTACAAAAAAAAAAAAAAATAAAAAAAAGTGGCCGGATTTTTGATAAATTGACTTTTTTAAAAAATTTAAAATTTCCGAACGGGTTGTGAAAATTTTCCACAAAAAAAAAATTCAATCGATAGCCCATACAAAACTATATAAGAATGTAAATTTTTGAGATTGTGGTGCATTCCGTTTTAATGTGATAAATATTTAATCAAGGCAACTCGCCACAAATTTGACAATTTTTCTAATATTTGACCACGCCCAGTTTTTGAAAGTTTGAAAACCAAAAACGCAATTTTCTTAGTTCCTTATAAGGCTATCCAAACAGCCTATTCAGAAATTTACGGGCACATCTTTTTCCGTAGCGGGACATTTCGTGTGGAATGCCTCATATGTATAACTTATTTGATCAGTTGCTTTAACCGTTGGAGCACCAACTGTCACCTACTAAGATATTTTCCCCAAAAACTTTTTTTCGATACTGGTGAATAAGACATTCCTAAAAATCAATTGGTACCCTAAATGTTAATGCGACTGACCAAATGAGTTCTGCTTCCTATAGAGTTCATTTGGTATTTTTAAATCGCTAGCACATCTGGTTCATCCGCTGTGAGTTCTCAAAAATGCCAAAAATTACGATTTTTTTCAACTTTACCCTCAATTTGCTCACAAACCTGATGTAATGGAAAAGTTTGGAGACCGAATTTTTACCAATAAAGCAGTTATAATAAAGTGTAAAAGGTCGCGTCATGGTCGCATTTTCGATGTTTAGTAGTGTTATTTATGAATGCAAAATACGTTTACCAGCTTAATTTCGAGAGGACACCTTTTAAAATTAGGTTATTACAGTTATTTGTGTGTATGGGAGGTACACTCAAAATAATTCTACAGTAAAAGGTTTAGTAAGTGATTTTTTACCAAAATCTACAAATTAGTTACTAAATAATTTTAGTATCTTCAAAGTACTAAAATTAGTAATTTTTACTGGTTTTGAATAATATTAGTAAAAAATTTAAGTATTGGTTACCAATTACTGCACTAGGTCCTTTTGGACTAAAATTTAGTTAAATTTTTAGTATTATTTACCCACGTTTTTTTTTTTTGGGTGTAGGTATATGGGAGGAAGGTTGTATGGTCCAGTTCTAAGAATGGACTAATTTTTTGCAATTTCAATAGCGTTCGTCCTTGATTCAAAAGAAGCTAAAATTTTTATTTTTAGACAAATTGATAAATATTGCGACCTGTATCATGCTAACAACCTATTAGGGTTTCTAAATAGCCGGACTTTTTTAATTCCCGGGAAATCATTTTAAAAAAATCGTATTCCCGGGAATTTTTTAATTAAAACAAATTTTGAAATTTATCATATAAAAATTATTATATTACATATTATGGTCGAATTTTCCAATTTAAAACCATTTTAGGTGTCTTCTTTTGTAAAATAGTTTTATTAACCTCTAAAATATACGTAGAAAGTTCATAAAATCTATTTTTTTGTAGAAATATTAGACCTTATCATAGTTTTAGTATTTGCATTGACGTATTTCCACTCCATACAAAATTGTTCACAATTCGGAAAATATGTATAACTATCCGACAAATTCGCTACCTCAAAATACGAATGTCGTATGTCATTTTTTTTCGGTTTTGAGATTTTGATACTATATTCAAAAAAAGTGCGGAGTACTTCTATTTGGAGTTGCTTTAAAACTATAACAAATGTAATGAAATACAACAAAAATAACAAAAAACACAAGAAAAAAACACACAAACAGTTTTTTCTACTCCATAAAAAGTTGTTATTCAGCACTAAACTCATTACCTTCCGTGACACTCCTATACAAAAGTTAGTAGATATTCAGTAGATAAGAAGTACTCCGAGCTTTCAAACAACTTCCAACTACTTCCACGGAGTAGTTCTTATCTACTGAATATCTACTTACATTTGTATGGAGGTGTCGCGATAGGTAATGAGTTAAGTGCTGAATATCTATGTATTCTGGAGTAGAAAAAACTGTTTGTGTGTTTTTGTCTTGTGTTTTGTGTTATTTTTGTTGTATTTCATTACATTTGTTATAGTTTTAAAGCACTCCACTGAGAAGTGGTAATGACTTTTTTTGCAGGGTATTAAAATCACCTTTCTTCATATATCAAAACATCATATAGTTTCTTAAGAAAAAATGGCTTAAATAATCCAATAATGATTTTTTCACCATTTTAAACCTCTTTTGAACCTCTAAATCCCTGATATGGCCGAAATTTTTGGAGTTTTTGTTATTAATTTATTGAATAAAAAGTTTTTTGTTGTAATAATTTCTCTTACTTAATTAGTTTGTGTTTTTTAATGGTTTTCTTAAGGGGTATATTGGCATTTTCCTTTATTAAATTTTATATTTCCAGTTGGCTTTTTGTCGTATGTTTGAAGAAAATAGCTGTTTTGTTAAAAAATGTAACATACGGCAAATGTATTCTGAAGCAAAAACGCTACTAACGTCTTTGTAATTGTAATTACAGTAAATTTGACTTAGGAATATGAAAATTTAATGCTCAAACTATATTCATTCCAAAACTGGAGGAAATTCATGTGACCATTTTGAAGATATTTGATGTTAAACATTAAAAACCGTCTCCTGAAAAGTTAGATTTTACTACATACGACATTCGTATTTTGAGGTAGCGAAATGCGTTTGTTATAACTTTTTTTGGAAATTTTACTAATTTTGACTACGCCAGCCGTAAGAAAATTATATCTTGAAATTATATTTAATAAACTTTCTTTTATTAATAAACTTTCGAATTATTAAAATTAATCGGTTTAAGGCATTCTTGCCAAAATGAGAACACCAATGTTCTATATAGCCATTGTAACGACGTGTTTTCACTGGTTGCTGGAATAGAATTCGCGGCGGCCAAGGTTTGTTACAAAATATTTATTTTTCACGACCGGTAGAGAGATTAGGCTTTTACTTCATATATGAAATTTTAAGCTGAAAACCAGGTTTGTGATATATTTTTTAGAATATTGATATTTTTTGTTTAAGCACTTAAAGATTGTTGTTCTGATGGGTGCTGTGGCTTAGTGGTTAGCGCGTTGGACTACTAGCCAGCAAGCCTGGGTTCGATTCCCGGCTCAGGCAGAACCACATTTTTTCAGCACCCTCCTTCGTTGATAAATAGTACGAAAACGTCAACGAAGTAAAATAATAAAATAATGGCTATTAAACACAGCTTCAAAAATAATTCGCCAGATCAATAACAGATGGCAATGCAACAACTGTACTCAAAATTATTAACACGCGCAATTACAGTGTTGCCATACTGAAGCCCTTCTGTCTTTCAAATCTTTCATCTCTCTTCTATCCCCTTTCCGAAAGAAACATCATAGTTACATTAGTAATTGATGGGCAGCATTGCCTGAGTGTTGTTTCTTTTTTTTAAAAAAAAAAAAAAAAAAGGGAAATTTAGTTTGATTCCGTATTTTGTCACGCAATCTATTACAGAAAAATAATTATAAAGCCTAAATAATATGCAAGCTAAAGCATATCCTTACTAGTTATTCTTCAAAAAATGTAATTCTTTCAAAGTTTTAATGTCATTTTTAATAAAACATTTAATATTGTGTTAAAAATGTGCAAATTAAATATATTTTTATTAAAAAAATTCCCGAAATTTCCCGAAGAAAAAATCCCGTTATTTTAAGAAAAATATTTCCCAGGAATTCCCGGGAAATTTTAAAAATTTAGAAACCCTACAACCTATACATGGACAGACGGACACCGCTAAATCGACTCAAAAAGTGATTATGAGTCGATTGGTATACTTTAGAGGGAGTTTAGGACCAATATTTCAAGGCTTAAGTTCTACTGTTACTTTTTTTTTGATATAAAAGTTTCTAATAGTGTAGTACGTCAAAAATTATCTATGAAAATACATAAAATAAAAGTTATTTTCTTTTTTTGTTGTTATGATTTTTAACATGATAATGTTTTTAGGCTGGTGTCTAATTTTAAAAAAGTTGCAGGACGCCACCTCAGTTTGACTATATAAGCTAACGATTAACAAAAAAGAGAATTGGAATTACTGTTTTCATTTTCTTAAAACCAAAAATTTTTGTAACTTGGGTTTGTAACTTGGATAATAATTCACCTCGTGGGGAAAAAAGCAAATATTCACCAGCTGGTGAATAAAACGTAATATAATTATATTGCATCAATATTTTTTTTTCCTCAATATTTTTTTTCCTCAATATTTTTTTTTCCTCAATATTTTTTTTTTTCATCAATATTTTTTTTTCATCCACATTTTTTTTTCCATCAATATTTTTTTTCCTTAATATTTTTTTTTTCATCAATATTTTTTTTTTATCAATATTTTTTTTTTCATCAATATTTTTTTTTCCTCAATATTTTTTTTTTTTTCATCAATATTTTTTTTTTTCTCAATATTTTTTTCTCTCAATATTTTTTTTTTTCATCAATATTTTTTTTTTTTCATCTACATTTTTTTTCCATCAATATTTTTTTTTTTCCTCAATATTTTTTTTTCATCAATATTTTTTTTTCCTCAATATTTTTTTTTTTTTTCATCAATATTTTTTTTTCATCAATATTTTTTTTTTCCTCAATATTTTTTTTTATCAATATTATTTTTTTTTCCTCAATATTTTTTTTTTTTTTTCATCAATATTTTTTTCCATCAATATTTTTTTTTCATCAATATTTTTTTTTCCTCAATATTTTTTTTTTCATCAATATTTTTTTTTCATCAATATTTTTTTTTTTCATAAATTTTTTTTTTCATTAATATTTTTTTTATTAAAATTTTTTTTTATCGAATTGTTTTGTTCTTCAATATTTTTTTATCATAAATTTGTTTTTCATCAATATTTTTTTCATAAATTTTTTTTCAAAAGTGAACTTTAAAAGTGCACAAAAATTTTTTTGGGGAAAACTAAATTAAAATTTAAGGGGCTGGGCCCCGGACCCACCTGGATCCAAAAGAGCCTTCAGGTTTGTGTGGATACTTAAATTAAAGGTAATTAAAACCGAAAAATATATTTTAAGAGGGCTAGGTCCCAGGGGCCTTCTAGGTCCATAAAACCGTCCTGATGGGATTTTTTAAAAAAAAATATAAAATTTTTCTAAATTATTAAAAAGAACGTCCGGCCGGGCTCAGGGACTACAAAACCCATAAATAAATTTAGTGGCATCGCAAAATAAAGTTTGTTTTGTGTATCAAGCCTTTTACCCGGTTAATTACTAAATGGCTAAACTATTGAACAGAAAAATACTAAAATGGATCTAGGGGGTACAATATTGTTAAAATACATACAAAAAATATATATTTGCAATCGTTAGCAAATTACCTTTCATTTGAATACCCATACATACATACATGTTGGTGGGTAGGGCCGTTGTTTTGCTCCAGGAGGTCTTCCGGGGCCCAGTCCCCTTAAATTTAAACGTCCGAGTAAAAATTTTTGTATGGAGCAATATATGTTCTTATATTATTCCAAATCTGTTGATAGATCCGAGATTTGAAAGATCAGCACTGATCCGAAAAATGGATCGCTAAGATTAGATCAGTTTTAACCGGACGAAAACAATTTGATCCGAAAAATGGGTTTATCTAATTAGATCAGTTTTAATCGGAGGGATACAATTTTATCCGAAAAATGGTTGGATCTTATTAGATCAAGACAAAAAAAAGATTTTTTAGCTGGATAAAAAAAGATAATATTTTATACGAAAGAAAAAAAAAAATATTACGAAAAACTTTAGATAAAATTTCATCCAAAAACAAGTAGAAAAGTTAAATTCAACTTTGCCGAATCTATGAATACCCTCCACAATGCATTTTTTTAAAGGGTAGTACATTTGTTAACGTGAAAAAATTAACAATTTTGATTAGAAATATTTTATTTTGATTAAAAAACTCTTTTTTTTGTCATTAAAAAAAAAAAAAAAAAAAAAATTACTAATTTTTTTTTTTGAGTGTAAAATTTTTTTCGAGTGTAATGTTTTTTTACTGTAAAAATATTTCTGAGTGAATGCACGTACGTATGTATACAAAATATTGTCATTTTTGTAAAAAAAAAAACAAAATTTTTTTTGTGTAAATTTTTTTTGAGTGTAAAATTTTTTTTGAGTGTAAAATTTTTTTTGAGTTTAAAATTTTTTTCGAGTGTAATTTTTAAGTTACCAATGCTTTTAAAACTAAACCAGTTTAAAAAACATTGCTTTAAAATTAAACAAGTTTGAAAAGCATTGTTTAGTTACCACCAATGCTTTTAAAACTTGTTAAAACACGTGGCATTTTAGATGAACCTAATCTGAAATTCAGGGTTTTGCTTATAACTTTTGAACCACTAGACCGATTGAGCTGAAATTTAATACCAAACAGACCCGGGGAACGGCAAAGATACATGACAAGCTTCAGTAGTATCATTATTGTTTTTCGAAAGTTATCGTGTTTTATACCTCGTAAATTCGCGAAACACCCTTGTCGAAATTTACTCTTTTGCTCATAACTTTTGAACTACTGGACCGATTTGGCTGGATTGCAATACCAACCTGACCAGGTAAATGACAAACATATATGCCAAACTTCAGTAGCCTCTGTAAAGTCTTTCAAAAGTTAGCGTGTTTTCTACGGACAGACAGACAGACGGACGGACGGACGGACGGACGGACGGACGGACATCGCTAGATCGACTTAAAATCGATCGAGGATCATAAATATATATACTTTATGGGGTCCTAGACCAATATTTCGAGGTGTTACAAACGGAATGACAAACTTATATATACCCTCTATCACTAGAGTGGAGGGTATAAAAAAAATCTATTTTTAGAACTACATATAATTTTATCCGAACAATAAAATCTATTTTTAGAACCCACTTTAAACGTCATTCCAGGCCGCAGCTGCAACTGGCTGCACTAGTTTCTACCCCAGGAGTATTAAGTAATACTTCTAGTTTATTGTACAAAAAGAATCGCCATTCCCTTTCATTCCCCACAAAAGTTGCAATCCAAAATATAAACTGTTTTTTTCTAATTTTATAAAATTTGACACTTTTTGATGGCCTGTATTTCCTACTTACAAAGAGTAATATTAAAAACAATAAAGTGGGTAACAAAGGTACTAGTTATAGCTACAATCTTCACTTAATTTCAGAAAAATCGCATCATTGGAAGTAATTTAAAAAAATAAAAAAGGTCTTCAAAAAATTTTTTTTTTTAATTTTTGGGAAAAGTCCTTACTTTGAATTTATGTCTTGACTTTTCTTTCTATGAATGGTTTTCTTTCTCCTAGGGTGTCTATTTAGCGAATATGAGCAATTTTTGTAAATAACTAAACATTTGTTTGGCTCTCAAATGCGCGTCTAGGATCCAATGTGTGTCATATAAAAGTATGCATAATTATTAGAGTTAATTTCGAAAATTTGATCTGCGGATATCATGATTTTTTTAAAGGATTTAGGGGAGCTAAAAAGAATGCCGGTATTTTTTTGGAAAAATTTTCACTCCTTGGGGTGGTTCAAAGCATTTGAAATCGCGGATTTCGAGCTAATTTTTCTGCAGAGAAAAACCGGCTAAATATATTGCAAATCTGATTTTACCAGTCGATTCTACAGCAAAAATTAATACAATAGCAGTTTTTTGAACTCTTAAAAAAAGTTCCAAAAAGCCACCACAGAGGGCGGAAATATAAGGTTTTTCCATTTTCTTTAAAATAAATTTTTTTAAATATGCACAATTAAAGGGCATTTTCAGCTTAACAAAATGGTACCAAATTTTCCGTCCTATCACAACGCGTTAAAAAGTTATTAGCTCTCAAAAATGGGCAAAAACACGTTTTTAGAGAACTTTGACCTCAATTTTCTCGAAAACGTGACGTGATAGAAAAATTTTAAAACTAGATTCAGAATCAGCATCGAAGTGTTAATCGAAATCAAGTTTTATGATCCCAGAATATCATCCAAAAACATCACAAAAAAATGCTCTCAATAATGCACAAAAATGCGATTTTTTGTGAACTTTGACCTCAATTATTTCAAAAACCTGACGTTACGGAACATTTTGGAAACCAGATTTGGAATCAACATTGAGAGAAAAATCGAAAACGAGTGTCCAGACCGCTGACCCATCCAAAAAATTTTAAAATTTCGGTCAGTATTTTATAATTTTACCATTAGAAAAAAAACTTTGAAGCCCTATAACTTTTTAATGGGTTGAGATAGAAAGATGCTTTTTGTATCAATTTTCTTAGCAAAAACTGCCTCTTTATCTTGCATTATTAAAAAAATAATTAAAATTTTTTTTTTTTTAAAATCGATTTTTCCGCCCCCTGCTGTGGGCTACTGGAACTTTTTTTAAGAGTTCAAAAAACAGCTATTGTATTAATTTTTGCTGTAGAATCGACTGGTGAAATCAGATTTGCAATATATTCAGCCGTTTTTTCTCTGCAGAAAAATCAGCTCAAAATCCGCTATTTCAAGTGCTTTGAACCACCCCAAGGAGTAAAAATTTTTCCAAAAAAATGCCGGCATTCTTTTTAGCTCCCCTAAATCCTTTAAAAAAATGATGATATCCGATAAACAGATAAAGTGATATAGTCACCAAACGAACTCTAATAATTATATATAAAATATTGTGAAAGAAAAAAATATTTTTTACCTTATACAATTGTATAACATTTTATATGGCGTTCCATGTGCCACCATTTAAAATTATATATAGAGTTTAAAAAAAATGTATTTATAAGGTACCTTACAAAACTATATACGGTATCTCATAAGCCATTTATAATTATATCTTTGATAATATTGAAAAAATAAATGTTTGATGCCAGGTATAGTTTTATATAACTGTATATAGAGTTATATGTGCGACCATATATAATTATATTTGAAAAAAAAAAATCGTTTTTTAAGATGGAACCATATATAGTTTTAAATGGTTTCTTGTATGTCATATATAATTTTAAATGGTTTCTTGTAAGTCATATATAATTATATATATAATGATATTGGATTTTTTTTAAATATGCTCGTATACGTTATTTGATATTAAGTCACATATAAATATGTATGCAATCAGATTAAGCTATATGTGTCACATATGATTATGTCTCCCACATGTATTTATATATTAATATGGTTATCATTAGATGTAATTTTATATAACTCCATTTAAAAAATTTGGAAAAACTCAACGCGAGATATAATTATATACTTTGTTTGATATGAAAACACATTATTTCATATGGCTATATATACATACATCAAATAATGTAAAATTATATGTATTCATTTTTACTCGGGTTTGTTGTGCACACTCAACTAGTGTTAAATTACAACAACTACAACAAACAAAATATAAATTTTTAAAGGCATTTTTGTGCGGCAAATTAAGTAGCACACGTAACTTTAAGAGGTGATATCTTTTTACTGGAAAGAGCTATTGCTTCAATTTGAAAGCCATATAATACTTTGGGATTTTATCCATGGTTGTAAATACGGATATCACTTAAATTATATATACAAGGTTCCAAATTCTTGTCTTAAAAATACACCTTTTTAAATTTTTTTATTGTTTTTAAACCAAAAAAAAAAATTATTTTAATTTTTTTTTGTAAATATTGAAAAACATGAAGGTTTGTTTGATTCACGTTAATTTTATTGTGATGACGTGAGGAAGAAAATATATCGGCGATTGTTAATATTTTCAATTAAAGAAAATAGGGTGTATTGCGTTTTACCATTTATTTTTGTCAAAAGAAATTATTTTTCGCCAACATTAATTGTTATTCGTTTTAATTTTTTTTTTTTTAAATACAGATGTAGGAATTCTTAGCGTCCAACCTGAATCAAATTGCGTCGCGTAAGGCGTAACGCCCAATAATTTTTCGTTTCTAATATTTAAATGTGACGTACCTAAATCAAACGGGCGTAAAAATTTAAAATTTGATGTGTTTGTTTTTGTTTTTTTTTTACGTCTTGCGCGACGCAATTTGATTCAGGTTCGACCCTTAAAGATACAAATATTTTTATTTAAAAACAAATTTACTGATTAATTTTTTAAGTAAACTAATAAAGTTAATTACACAATTATTTTAATGTAGATCTTACAAAACAATATTTACTTTCCGCTAAATCACACAACTCTACAAATTCAGAAAAATTCACTTTTCCAGCAACAGCAATACATAAACTATATTTATTTTGAATTTCTGATTTAAAATCTGACTTCCAATTGTTTCTATCGCGTATCGTTTTTCAGAAAATTGCGTTTAAAAATGCAAAACCCCAAATTTAGTACTCTTTTTGATTCCACTATTACGTATTTTTACATTGGTGTCAAAAATAGGACTGCATTCGTATTTTAAAATTAAAATAACTCAACTGTGATCCTTATAAACCTTTTGTTTTTTGTATTTTGTGTGTACTGAAAAAGCAAAATTTCTTGAAAAGGGCAATAAAAAATTGTTTTGTTGTTGGGCCGACAAGATATAGCTCTGGATATGTGCATGTTCTTAAAAATATTTTTTTTAAACCATAAGCATAAGGGGTGGTATAATCTTACTTTTTGTAACTCTACACCGAAAGTCATTTCAGAACAAGTTCTAAAAATTTTAAATTTTGCAGAAAAAATTCAATTATTTAAGGAATTGGGTTAGTTTTATGTTTAAAATATTTTTATGAAAAAACGTGATACTTCTCTTCCAAAATAAATAGAGTTGGGCCTTGTTAGGTAAATTTTATATTAATGGTGAACACCCTGATGAAAACCTCACGGCACGTCCCTGCTATACATGGACAGACGGACACCGCTAAATCGACTCAAAAAGTGATTATGAGTCGATTGGTATACTTTAGAGGGAGTTTAGGACCAATATTTCAAGGCTTAAGTTCTACTGTTACTTTTTTTTATATAAAAGTTTCTAATAGTGTAGTACGTCAAAAATTATCTATGAAAATACATAAAATAAAAGTTATTTTCTTTTTTTGTTGTTATGATTTTTTGTTTTGTTAGTAACTATTTTCCGTTGAATAGTCATAATTATGTACATTGCAATTTATATTCCTCATTGTAATATTGTAAACTAAAAGCGTGTATGAAACCAGCATATAACATGTTTCCGACTTTTTGTCTGGAATTCTTAACACCAGCAGTTAAGGATATCAAAAAGTTAAAATCATTAATTAAACATTACAGAATGTTATATAAAATGGAAAATGTTAAAGTCATACATGCGATATAAGATCTTAAATATATAAATTTTGTTAAATACTGTGAGCACTTTATTTTTGTAGAGTTTTTTTTACAAAAATTTTAAAAACAATTACGTTGCTTTTTTAAATATCTTTGAAATCTCAAATTAAACTTAAGGTATTTTGAAACAGAATTTAAAATCTTTCATATTTTTTTTTTTGTTTTAAACTATTTCGTTTGAGTAAATTTTTACTTTTAAACTTTCAATGTCATGTTCATAAGTTTCTCTATTGTATTCTGTACGTTTCGTGTGTGCAGACTTCCACGTTTACGAACAAATCTAAAAGTCAAAACATGACTATACACACCATCATTTTTTAAACTTTTAAATTTAACATTTAAAACACTTTTTTCTTAAAAATACTTTTTTTTTACTCTTAAAACATTTCAGGTGAATGCACGTAATTAACTCAAGGAAATAATAAAGAAACATGAATTTTTGTTTGGATAAGAATCTGCACTCAAAATAGCAATTGTTATACCCTACAATTGACTACGAAACATGATGATTTGATTTGTTAATGAAAAATAATTTCCAATCTTTAAAAGCCTTTCAATTTTTTGAAATTTGAATGGTTTACGAGATATTATGGTCCCAAAAATTGGTGATCAAAAGATTTGGAGACAAAAAAAATTCGGATTTCTTCCACAGTTGCACACTGGGCCGAGATGGTAGGTTTTTTGGCCAAAAGTCTCTAGAGGTCGTAAATGTTAATCGATTTTTTTGAAATTCAGAATATAAGCCTGTATTAAGGTAATAAATTAGCGACTTGAAACTTTTTGGAATAGGACCTACAAGGAAACCGTTTCAGGGTGGACATTTCATTTTTAATAAAATAAAATGCAGATGTTATAGATGAAACAAATGAAGAGACACTTGCCTTTTGTTTATGTATTTGAATTGGAGATATTCTCTGGTCCCGTGATTTGCGTGACTCAAAAAAACAACGTGATTCACGCGTGAGTGATTTTCATTTAAATCACGTGATTGTTGAGTGATTTTCATTTAAATCACGTGACTATATTAGGGTAATAAATAAGTGCCTTGAAGCTTTTTGGAATCGGACCTACAAGGAAACTATTTCTGGGTGGACACTTCATTTTTAATAAAATTTACAGATGTTATAAATGAAACAATTGAAGAGACACTTGTCTTTTGTTTATGTATTTCAAGCGGAGATGGTCTCTGGTCCCGTAATTTGAGTGACTCAAAAAAAACAACGTGATTTACGCGTGAGTGATTTTCATTTAAATCACGTTGTAGTGAATAATTTTATGTAAATAATTTCCGGATTAATAAGACTTTAAGCCTGAATTACTTTAAACGTGCGTGAAACGTAGACTCTTAAACAAAATTCAGTAAGTAAAAAAAGGGCAAAACATTTTTATTTATGTTTTGGTTGTGTCTAACGCATTGTATTTTTTGTCACGTTGAAATGTAGAGAAATTCTATTTTCAACAGAATTTCTCTACGTTTTGACGTGACAAAAAATACAATGCGTTAGACACAACCAAAACAAAAAATACAATGCGTTAGACACAACCAAAACATAAATAAAAATGTTCTGTACTATTTTTACTTACTGAATTTTGTTAAAGAGTCTACGTTTTACGCACGTTTAAAGTAATTCAGGCTTTATTGTAGAAAATATAAAAACGTTATGACAATTCAATTTTTAAAGTTTTGAAATCAAAATTACACAGAAATACTGATTAACATATTTTAGAAATATTTACAGTGGATAACCACCACAACGTGATTTAAAAGTTTTCAAAAATTGAATTGAAAAAAGAGTTTAAAAATAACGTGATTCACGTGTGAGTGATTTTTATTTAAATCAAGTGAATATACCGTTTTCCAAAATTAAATTGAAGAAAATAGTTTACAAAAAATTGGAAAAAATTAAGTTTTTGTTTTGAAAACCTTCTTTTTATAGTCATCGTTATCAAAAGTTCCACGCCCTTTTAAAAAACTGTCTGGGCCAGAATTATCCTTTCTATCCACACTTTCCAAAAAAGTTTCCCGTTTGTGCCCGTTTTCAAAAATGGAATTTAAATAAAATTTATAAAAAAATTGTTTTTTTTTGAAAACCCCCTTTTAAAAACTCATCGTTATAGAAAGTTCCAAAAGTTGCCTTTCAAAAAACTGTCTGGGCCAGAATTATCCTTTGTATCAGCACTTTCCAAAAAAGTTACCCGCTTGTGCCGGTTTTAAAAATTGAATTGAAATAAGAGTTTATAAAAAATTTAATTATAAAAAGTTCCACGCCCATTCAAAAAACTGTCTGGGCCAGAATTATCCTTTGTATCAGCACTTTCCAAAAAAATTGCCCGCCTGTGCCCGTTTTCAAAAATTTAATTTTAATATGAGCTTATAAAAAATTGGATTTTTTTTTTTTTGAAAACTCCCTTTTTAAACTCATCAAAAGGTCCACGCTCTTTCAAAAAACTATCTGGGCCAGAATTATCTTTTTTATTTACTTATCGCCATCAAAAGTTCCATGACCTTTCAAAAAACTGTCTGGGCCAGAATTAGCCTTTTTAACCCAACTTTACAATAAAGGAAGTGGCTGATTGGTTGAGCTGCAATGTCTTGTCTACAACCGCAGTCAACATCTTTACTTACAGCCAAGCCGCGGTCAAGTCTCTGGATTCAATGTTTCTGAAAACAACATCTGCGCTTAACTGCCGCACGTCTTTAAGTGAGATCGCCAAGCAGTTTAACATACGACTCATATAGGTCCCAGGGCACAGAGACATTCCAGGGAATTGCAAAGCCGATGAGCTTGCAAGACTAGGAACTACCTTATAGGTTCCAACAGAATTGGAATGTGTTGATATGCCTCTAGAAACTTGCAAGCAAAACCTACGGCTTTGTTCTGCGACGGAGACTAATCAAAGATGGGCAAATGGATGGACGTGTGAGACAACACGACTGATTTGGCCTTCTCATAAACAGGAGCGCACAAGTGAGCTGATATCGCTTCCAAGAGGAAAGATTTCGACGGTGGTTTCTATAATTACCGGACACAGTCTTTTAGGGAAGCACGTAGAGCGGTTAAATGTGCCGTCGAATGACTTTTGCCGAAGTTGCATGGATGAAGAGGAGGTGGAAACTATCGAACACTTTATTTGCCATTGCCCGGCACTTTCTGGTCACAGATTTGCTTCACTGGGATCTAGGGAGCTGTACGATCTTTCTGATTTGTCGGATGTCAAAATTCAATATCTATGGAGTTTCATAAGAAGCTCAAACTGGTTTAACGACAGGGACTAGTAGGGAAACCTATTACGGTCCCGTGGTGCTTAGCCGTTTTTTAGCTACTGCGAAATAACTCTTAAATGAAATAAGTCGCAATGGAATAATTCCTAATAAAATAAGAAAAGAAAAATGAATTAATTAATTCTCAACTTGAAAAAATTAAATAACTCTCAAAGAAAAAATAAAATATGTTCCAATATTTGGTAGTATTTTAAAATCAAAATAATAACTCCCCAAAAAAATGAAAGAACTCCAATGAAATAAGTACCAAAAGAAATGAAAAAGTCACCATTACAGGAATTATGTCTGAACATGTAGACATAATTCCTGTAATTTCATAATTACATACATTTGTGCAATTTTTTTTTTGTCTTAAAAGTTTTTCTGCGTAACCGCCTTCGGTCGGGCTTAAGGATTACAAACTCCATAAATTAATTTAGCGGCTTCGCTAAATAAAGTTTTTTTGTGTATTAAGCCTTTTACACGGATAATTACTGAATGACGAAATTATTGAACTGAATGATACTAAATTGGATCTAGCGGGTACAATATTGTTAAAATATATATAAAAAAAATACATATTTGCAATGTGTATTTTTGCCATTCAGTAATTATCCGGGATAAAGGCTTAATACACAAAAAACTTTATTTAGCGAAGCCGCTAAATTAATTTATATAGTTTGTAATCCCCAAGCCCGGCCGAAGGCCTGCAAAGCAAAACAACTTTTAAGAAAAAAGAAGTAATAAGAAGATTAGAAATCATTCTCAACGATATTTCATTCGAAATGAAATAAGTTCCAACATTAATGAAATAACTCCCAATGCTAAAAAAAGAAATGAAATAACTCCCAAAATAATTTTTGTGGGAGTTATTTCATTTGGGAGTTGTTTCATAACGCAATAATTTCCAACAAAAATTGTGAAATAAATCCTCACGCACTGAGACTTGTTTAATAATGAAATAACTTCCAAATCGTATGGAAACATTTTGGGAGTTATTGCATTTTATTTTGAGGAGTTGTTTCATTTGGGAGTTATTTCACACTACCGTTTTTTTAAAAAACAGGTAGACATTATGTTCAGTATAGTTATAGTACAAAGGGCTGGGACAATTTACGCCTCTGTCTTCTGTTTCCTATAGTTCCACCCTAGTTTCGCACTATCCTTGCAGAAATTTCATTGGGAACGGTACAGCCGTTTTTGCGTTTTTTCTATGCATAAAAAATTTTAATTAAAGTTCCACGATAAAACTGCAGGGCATTAAAAAGCCACCAAATATCGATTGTATTTTCTTTTTTTTCTTGCACTTTTGATTACGAAACGAATTAATAGTAAAATTTTATTTTTATTATTTTAAGGAAAAAACTTGAGATTAAAAATAAACATACACACACATACACAGTTTTAATTTCCCACTATGTTGCAATTTGCTACAACACCATGTGAACAGAAATAACTACCACAACTTGAATTGCTGTTCTACATCCATATCTGCAGATACAGTAAAGGACAAAAGTTATCATGTGGAGAAAAATTTGCCCAAAAAAAAAAAAACATTAATTAAAACCGGAAAAATCTTGTCAAAGGAACTGTTATGAATTTTTTAAATAAAGTCCGCGTAGAAAAAAATAACTAACAAGCCAGTAGTTTTTAAGTTTTTCACAATTCTATAGAAACATTTTTAATACACTTTTCGATTTACACTTGAAAGATTATTTGTAAAAAAAAAAAATATTTGAAATCATATATATGTTCGCGACTGTCTCTAAACCAGAGCAACGAATTTTATAGAGCACGCGACTCAATATAAAACCGTTCTTGTTTTTCATAGTGGTTTTTTGTATGGCACATAAAAAAAATATATATAACTTGAACAACAACTGCAATATTACATCTACTTTCCTCCACCAGCACCATAATTTGCAAATTTTGAAAATTCGAAAAGTATAATTAAGTTATTATTTTGTAGCAATAAAATTCACCAAGCATACGAATACCTACCAAAACCCTCACCACCATCATGTTTATATGCATATATGTATGTCCTTAGAGCGACATTTTTTTAAGGCAATTTAATATTTACACCGATTATCAAAAACCAGGCAAATATTTTTGCACCTAGTCTTATGGTTGACGTACACAGAAAAAATTTTATACATAAATAATATGAATTAAATTCATTGCTTTTTGTTCATAACATCTATACACTGAAAAAAAAAGACATAACTAAAATTAAGGAAAAAATGTCTTTGAAAATTTATCATGAATTTTCCTAAAATTTAGTTAAACTTAACTTAAAAATGAGAAATTTTCTTAACTATGAGGAAAACATTTTAGTTCATTTTCTTATAATTAGTTCATAGTTTTCTTTAAATGGATTTTTTAAATATTAGGAAAAAAATTCTTACTGCCAAAGAAATTTTCCACAAATCTAAGAATCGTATCTTTATTTTTAAGACATATTTCTTAAAAAACAATTTAGTTCAAGTTTAGTTAAAATTTTCTTTTATTTTAAAAACATCATCGTATTTCTCTTCTTTGAATTGAGGAAGTGTACTCTTAGAATTTAGTTAATGACTTCTGAGAATTTTGTAAATAACTTCTGAGAATTTAGTTAAAAATTCAAAATGGCGATATCTCGAAAACTAAGCCAGATAGAGCGAAACGGATGAAATTTTTAAAAGAAAGACTACAAATAAGTATGGAATAGCCTAGCTCTGCATATCTGTCGGGGTCTCAAGACCCTAATTTTAGATCTAAAATTTGAAATTCCTGAGATTGTATATATGGACATTTCCATTTAACTTTTCATTTCTTTGAAATTTTGGTTTTTTGGCAAAAACTTTTTTTATTTGCATTAAAATATCTATCTACTGATAGAAATGCATTAAGGACTTCCAATGCAATTAGCTTGCAAACACATAAGGCCAAAAATCTTAATTTGCGGTAGTGAGCGACAACCAAACTTCCGAAATGTGGAAAAGTCGATTGAAATTTCATAAAAATTATGTACTCTTTGGCCAATTGTACTTGCGCCGTCCAACGTATTCTTCGAAGATTTAGAATATATGGTCCCTATACTTGTTCAAAAAAGATGTATTTATGAATTTGATGTGCCATCAACAGTGGCGGGTACAGCTTTTGGGTTTGGGGGGGGAAAATTTTTTTTACTTCGAAAAAAAAATCATAAATTCACCTTTGTTGACGAGCAAAAAAAGGGATACGTTTTTTTTACAAAAATAAAAAATGATGGGAAAGCTATAAAATCATCAAATTTATTAGTTTTTGCCGAAGGAGGTTTGTTTTTAATGATCATATTTCGTTTAGATCAATTTTTTTTAATTTGTTTAAAAAGAAAATTGTGTATTTTTCGTATACATAAGAAGACATTTTTTAATAGAAGAATTTTTCCCTACACAGAAAACATCAGATGTTGAGACATTTTTCGTGAAAAAAATATTTTTATAGGGAAAATGTCTCAGAATATAAGACTTTATAATAGTCTCAGATTCTGAGACATTTTTCGTATAGAAAAATTTTCAAATTTTTAAAAGAAATTTAAAAGAAAATTGTATATTTTTCGTATACATAAGAAGAACCTAAATCTGAGAATTTTTTAATAGAAGAAATTCTTCCTAAATAGAAAATGTCAGATTTTGAGAAATTTTTCGTGATTTTTTTTAAAGGGAAAATGTCTCAGAATATAAGACTTCTTCTTTACGAAAATGTCTAAGAATCTGAGACTTTTTTCGTATAGAAAAATTTCAGATTCTAAGATTTTTTTCCACAGAAAAAGTCTCAGATTCTAAGACATTTTAGAAAAAGTCTGACATCTTAAAGCATTATTGAGACATTTTTCCGATAGAGAGGTCTCTCATTATTAGATTTGTTTCGTACTGAAAAAATTTTAGATTCTGAGACCTTTTTCTATAGAAAAAGAGTTAGATTCTTCGACATTTTTCCAATAGAAAGTCTTAGATTCTAAGACCATTTTTCCTAAAGAAAAAGTTTTAAATTCTGAGATAGTTATTCCTAAAGCAAAATGTTCAGATTCTCACACCTTTTTCCTAAAGAAAAAGTCTCAGATTCTGAGAGCTTTTTCTAATATAGAAAAAGTTTAAAATTGTGGCACTTTTTCTCTAAAGAAGAAGTGACAGATTCTGAGACCTTTTTCTGATTCTGAAATCTTTTCCGATTCTAAGCATTTTTCCTATATAAAAAGTCGGAGATTCTCTGACCCTTTCCTAAAGAAAAAGCCCTAGATTCGGAAATGATTTTGCTATAGAAAATGTCTAAGACCTTTTTCCTATAGAAAGGTCATAGATTCTGAGACCTGTTTTCTATAGAAAAAGTCTGAGATTCTGAGACATTTTTCTGAGACCATATTCCTATAAAAAATCTTAGATTCTAAGACCTTTTTCCCGTTGAAAAAGTCTCAGATTCGTCGAACTGCTACTAATTCAATAAGTTTCAACTTCTGAGACTATTTTTCAACAATAAAAAGTCTTAGACTTTGAGACCTTTTTCTTTTTAAAATAAACTCAGATTCTGAGACCTTTTTCCTTAAAATAAGTCTCAAATTCAGAAATTCTGATACTTTTTTTCCCATAGAAAAATTCTTCTGCGACCTTTTTCTATAAATAAGTTTTGAGACCTTTTTCACATAAAAAAAGTCTCAGATTCTGAGAATTTTTTCTTTAGAAAAAATTTGTTCTTTAGAAAAAAAAAAAAATTAAAATAGTTTTACATATGTAAGTTCGACTATCAACATTTTTAAGATTTCAAGATATTTTTCCTATTGCCATGTAGAAGACAAACATTTTTTATATAAACCAAATTAAGATCCTGTAACATTTTTCTATAAAAAAGCATATTCTAAGTAATTTGTTTATGCCAAAATTTATAATAAGATTGACAATTATTTTTCACAGAAAATTTTCAGATTAATTTACTTTTTCCTCAAAAAATTAAAAAATTTTATTAAAATTTTCAGATTTTTTTCTATGAAAAATTTTTGGACTTCGAGATTGTTTTAGAAAATTTCCTTTGTTCTTTTTTTTTTTTATTCTTTCCTTTTCCTTTTTTTTTTTTTTTCTTTTTTCTTTTCTTCTTTTTTTTCTTTTTTCTTCTTTTTTTTCCTTTTTTTTTTTTCTTTTCGAAATTTGGTCTGGGGGGGAAATTTCCCCTTTTTCCCCCCCTTGTACCCGCGCATGGCCATCAATAATAAAAAAGTTATATGGTGGTAACGGTTTGAAATTAAAATTTCTTCATTTTCAATTTTTCGTCGTTTTTTTATCAGCAAATTTGCGCCGCTTCATACTTTTCTAAAGCTAATACGAAGAATGATAGCTGTCGTAATTGGCTACAGTCTAAAACCAGTCTCATGAATGTGCCCTCAATAGGAGCAGAGTACTAGCTAGACAAAATTTGAGAGACAAAACGTGAAAGTCATCAAAAATCCACTTTTTTGCGAGGCACATTCGCAATATTACTTAAAAGTGGCCAGCACATCGCGTGATCCAAATATTTTTTGATTTTTTATAATAAAATCGATATAGCGTGTTAATATTTTGATTAGCAAAAATTTTGCAAAAATCTGACATTTCACGATTTTAAACTTTTGCTTGTATTTTCACGTAAAAAGAATTTAGATTTAAAATATACCCGTCAGACGATTGCTTGTAATGCGTATTATGGATCGTTTGAAAAAATTGGGACTAAATGTAACTGTACGCTGAAAACGCGCCAATTTTGTCTCCAGATAAACCGCCAGGGCACACCCAAACCGCTAATAGAAATTAATTTCTATAAATGGCAATTGCTAGTACTTATGAAGCTTTATCCCAAAACTGAACGGCATTCAAAAATTTTGAAGATTGTGGATTTAATGCATCCCTCAAAATTTCATTATTCAGAAACTGCATCACTTTTAAAAATTCACAATTTAGCATAATGCACAAGTTTCTTAACTAATTTGGGGGTGCTAAACACGAATATGGTCTTTAATTTGGTCCATCATCTTTAGATTTCGCGTAAATTGCATAACAAGCTTCAAAACAACAACTTTTAAAAACTATCTTTTAACGGGAAAATATTTTTATAAATCCACGTTAATGGATATAATGAAACCAATTTGTGTTGGGGATAGTATGAAACATTAATTCACGTTAATTTTGTTAAATTCTAATAATAATTGTAATTTTCAGACTTTTGGTTTTCAAACAAAATCTTTAAACCAATATAACTTTCGCGCCGTCAGCTGAAAGTTCTTCACGCGAACGGATTTAAACTAACTAAATGCATGTTTATACGCGTACTAAACGATTTTAATGTGCCTTCAAAAAAAATTTTAATATTTTTTAAACCTTAAAATCAAAAGTTAAATGGAAATGTTCATATACACATATCTCGATAAATACTGCCAACACTATAATACATCCAACGGCATTTGTGTAGCTCTTGACTAGTAGAACACTTCCGCAAAATACTCGAAAGCCCTCCGATTAATAGTTTTTGAGTTATCCAATTTTTAAGATTCTCAAGACCCTATCAGGCCCCTTATTACCGTATCTCAAAAACTAAGCAAGTTAGAGCGAAACGGACACATGTTTTGGTTCAAAATCTATGGGGGACCCTTAATGGACCCAACGGGGTCTCGAGTTAAATGGGGTCCGAGCCCATGGGTCCAGGGTCTAGACCCAATCTATTTCTAAAATGTGAAGTATAATTTTCCCCATTTTCTAGTTAAAATTGGCTTTAAATTAAATAACTTTGTTTTCCTTATTTTTAGGAAAATTATGAACTAAAACCAAAAAAAAAATCTTTGGAGCCAAATCATTCCCTCTTTTTCTCAAAATTGAGTTAATTTTCCCAGATTTTAGTTCACTTTTTTTTTGAGTGTATACTGTTTTATTAAATTTATAAATACACTGCGAATCACATCAGTAGGGAATCGGGTTTTTCAATTTTTAATGGAATATATATTTTTAACGAATAAGCGAAAAAATAATATAAAAAATGCACGGATAAAGACCATTATAAAGCTACACTCAAAAAAATACGTCTGTAAAAAAGTTTGTAAAATGGTTTGTAACCCAACTTTACAGGTTTTTTACTAATTCTTACTAAAAAAATATTATTTTTTGTTAACTTGTATTACAAACTATGAATTTTTTACTGATTTTTTAATAATTTTTTCAGTTGATTTTTAAAAAATTATCGTACTAACTTTTGATAATTATTTTGTAAATTTTACAATTTTAGTTAGTAAATTTTGTTTTTTTTTTTTCTACAAAAATAATACAGTTTATTAAAAAATTGAAACATTATTATAATATTTTAAATTAAAAAGAGCATTAAGAAATATATTATTACTTTTTTTCTTTTAATGTTAAAACAGTGGACCAACGCTTTGATGAATATTAACACATTTGTTTATTATTTTTATATTGAATCACACTTACTTTTTCGAATTAAAGAAGCATGTAATAAAAAGGGAGCGAAATACAGTAAAAAGAAGATATGCAAAAACAACAAAATAGAAAAAAAATATTTTTTCTTTGTTCTCAACTCGCGTTACTTTTTTGTTTATGCTTCCTATGAATATTTTTTTTGTTCTTATGTACATAAAGGGCCTTTATTAAAGGGTTGATTTTTTTTTATTACTGAGAGTAGTATTGACAATTTTGTGTCTCTTCAAAAATTTTGAATCACAATACAGCAGCAGACAGAAAAATATTTTATACAAACAACAGCAAAAAAAAAATAAATGAGGATATTTTTCTGTCTGCCGCTTGCTGTTCTATTGTGAAGAGACACTGTGTAATTTCCTTTATTTCTTTCTTTCTTTTCTTCAGTCACAAAATAATACTCAAATATTGAACGTAGCGACGCGGACGAAATGAAAAAAAAAAAAAATTACAAACAAATATTACAACACAGAATACGTTTACCTGTTACAAATTTTAAAGTATTTTTTATTTAAAATTAACTCGTTTTTTAGGATAATAAACCATAAATAAAAATGCTTTTATTTCGAGCTCGAGGCCAGTATTGAAAATAAATTTTATTTTTATTTGTTGCCGATATTTCGATACTCTTTGAGTATCATCATCTGGGCTTGTAAAAAATAAATTTATATATAACACCGACTTTAAAATTACTGTTCTTTCCTTTGCATCGTCTATTCGTCTATTCAATAGACGATGCAAAGGAAAGAACAGTAATTTTAAAGTCGGTGTTATATATAAATTTATTTTTTACAAGCCCACACACAGGGAAAAAATTATTTGGAACTCAGTCGGAACTCCTCAAATTTGGTTTCAGAATATAAGTATTAGTTACAACGACTTAAATTCAAATTTCATGATTCAAAAAGTAAATTTGTATCCAAATATCTAAACAAATTACCAAAAAACCATCACATTTTCAAAAAATATTGGTTGCATTTATCATTTCCAAAAAAATATTATTTCAAAAACTTTCATAATAGTCCGAACCATTCATTTATTTTTTTTTTTGTAATGCAATAAATTTTTAATAACTAGCACAGAATATTAGTTTAGTTGTATAAAAAAATCAGTTACAGCAACTGATGCTTGTATAAAAAGTTAAAAAATTTTAAAAATTCAAAATACATTTGAAATTAAAATTTTAATGTAATACTATCTTCGAATTATTTAGATTTGGTACATACAATCATTTTTTAATTTTGTATAAAAGTTACTGCAACTAATTGTATGTTGCTTTTAAAAAAAATTATTTAAATTATTAAAAGTCATAAAAAACAAAATAATTTTACAGAAAAGTTATTTTTTAAGAAATAATTGGAATAAGATAATTTAAAACATCAAAAAAAATATAGTTTACAAAAAGGAAAATAAACCACAAAAAGTAAGTAAATCTAAATTAACCCAAAATACATTTGTATTATTTTTAATAAAGACTGGATTTATTTTTAGCAAAATATGTACATTAAAATTTAAAAAAGGAAATTTGGAGAAATAATCTTGCGGATTTACCTACGAGCATTGATCTACAATAATTATCAATATTCAACTTTAGATATCAACATATCAATATCAACATTCAACATAAATACATATCAACATTCAACAAAAGACACATCTCTATTAAAATGCTGTATTGGGACGAAATTTGAGAGGTTAGATATTTGCATAAAAATTGTGTAGTCTTATTCGAATTTTCTACAGAAAAAGTATCTCTGAAAAAATGTCTCAGAATCTGAGACTTTTTCTATAGAAAAAATGTCTCAGAATCTGAGACTTTTTATATAGAAAAAATGTCTCAGAATCTGAGACTTTTTCTATAGAAAAAATGTCTCAGCATCTTAGACTTTTTCTATAGAAAAAATGTCTCAGAATCTGAGACTTTTTCTATAGAAAAAATGTCTCAGAATCTGAGACTTTTTCTATAGAAAAAATGTCTCAGCATCTTAGACTTTTTCTATAGAAAAAATGTCTCAGAATCTGAGACTTTTTCTATAGAAAAAATGTCTCAGAATCTGAGACTTTTTCTATAGAAAAAATGTCTCAGAATCTGAGACTTTTTCTATAGAAAAAATGTCTCAGAATCTGAGACTTTTTCTATAGAAAAAATGTCTCAGAATCTGAGACTTTTTCTATAGAAAAAATGTCTCAGAATCTGAGACTTTTTCTATAGAAAAAATGTCTCAGAATCTGAGACTTTTTCTATAGAAAAAATGTCTCAGAATCTGAGACTTTTTCTATAGAAAAAATGTTTCAGAATCTGAGACTTTTTCTATAGAAAAAATGTCTCAGAATCTGAGCCTTTGTCTATAGAAAAAATGTCTCAGAATCTGAGACTTTTTCTATAGAAAAAATGTCTCAGAATCTGAGACTTTTTCTATAGAAAAAATGTCTCAGAATCTGAGACTTTTTCTATAGAAAAAATGTCTCAGAATCTGAGACATTTTCTATAGAAAAAATGTCTCAGAATCTGAGACTTTTTTATATAGAAAAAATGTTTCAGAATCTGAGACTTTTTCTATAAAAAAAATGTCTCAGAATCTGAGAATTTTTCTATAGAAAAAATGTCTCAGAATCTAAGAATTTTTCTATTGAAAAAATGTCTCAGAATCTGAGACTTTTTTCTATAGAAAAAATGTTTCAGAATCTGAGAATTTTTCTATAAAAAAAATGTCTCAGAATCTGAGGCTTTTTCTATTAGTGTTTATAAACCGGTTCACCGGTTAACCGAAAAACCGGTTTTTTCCTAAAAGTTCGGTTTTTTTGCAAACCGGTTAACCGGAATTGAAGATTTCCGGTGCACCGAAAACCGGTTTTTTTCTGTCGGTTAACCGGTTTTTTTAAATACATTCAAAACGGAATATTTTCGCAAATATTAGGGTTTACACTTATTTTTTTATGATATTTTCAAAATTTCGTTGAAAACACATTAAAAATCCGCGAGAAAGAACGTCTAAAATATTTTTTGTCTTCAAGAAACAATTGAATAGTTCATGCGAATAAGGACGAATAGACCACTTTTTCGCAAACACGTTTTTTTGCATAAATGCATTTTATTAGCAGAGCCCTACAATCCTATGCAGAAATTTTGGGGAAATTTTGACTTTTAAGGCTAAAAAAATTACTTTGAAAGTGCAATAATTCGTATATTTTTATAATTTTGTTTAAATTGGGAGTAAACTAACGCACAATTTTGATTAAATACAACACAAAAACATACAACAATTTTACTTTCGGTAACAATGTGTTAAAAGAACATTACGAGGAACAAACCACACTTATTATATTGGAAAAAAATTTTACCGTTCTTGAGTTATAAGACTTTAAAGTGTGGAAAGCAAAAAGGGCGAATATCCATCCTTAACAAAATATTATATAAAAATTATTTAGCTGATTGATATTAGCTAAAATTTTAAATTGTACACAAAAAAAAACAATCTTAGCACATACAAACTTTAAGTGTTAATACTGCATCCAATGTCAGGAATAAAAAACAAAAATTTTTCATGTCCTTTTATGTTACATCGTAATATGCAGTCAAGGGTTAATATTATAATTCCTAAAAATGTATTTAGTGTCATAAAGAATTACTACTGCATCAAATGGCAGGAATATTAAAAAAAAATTAACAAAAATTTTTTTTTTGCATGTCCTGGCAATCCTTAAAAAGTGTATCCTTGAAGTCCTTAAAGTGTTGCAAACAAATACCAACCATAGTATTGCAAGTCTCATGAAAATGTAGTCAAAATCTGCTGTAAAATAACACATTTTTATTCAAATTTCAATACATTTTTTTGGATATTCGCCCTTTTTCCATTTAAGCAAAAAATTGATGTCCAATTTTTGGCAAGTTCTTTTTCGAATACCTTACTAAAATTTTGTATATAGGTAGATGTGACCTAAATCTTTAAGCTTATACCAAAAGGTTGACAAAAATATTATTTTTTAACCGTTTCCTGCGTTTTTATTGTCCCCTGTAAAATTCTACAAATGGTCTATTCGTCTTTATTCGCATGAACTATTCAATTTTCTAAATAGGAATTTTATTCTGAAACTGATAAAAATTTGAAATACTCACCGTTGTAAGCATTTTTTTGAACATTTCATGAAAAACTTAATAAGTGACTGTTGACCAGATACTAAAATCCCTATTATTGGCGAAATTGTCAATAAAAGAAAATAAAAATAAAATTCGGAACTGCAATTTACTTATAACTAATAAATGTATTTTTCTAAATAAAACCAGTACAAATTAAATTGAAGTTCTAGTGAATATGGTCAATTAAAGTACATTATTTAACTATCGCTTTTTTATAGCGTAATAGTTGCAAACCTTGCTGAAAGAAACAAATATGTTAACTTAAGCTATATTCGCTTTATTATTTAATAAAAATAAGCTATAGTGTATATAGTGTATAAGTGTATTCTTACTACATGTTATAATGAAACTATTGCTATGACTCTTCTACACACCTAATTTAAATAATATATTTATATAAATTTTTCTATTATAACAAAGATCAAATAAAAAACATTAATTCAAAATTAAACCGCTTTATAAAATAAATTTAAAAAAAAACTGCCGTAAATGTTGTAAAAATTGTACTGGCAGTGCACATTTCTTATTGTAATTGCCAACGTTGGCTATGTATTGGCATTTCCATTAAAGCCAGTGCTCTGCCAGTACAATATTTTTGGTACGGTTGGCAATTTCTGACTGGGTATTTTCAAGTATTTTTTGGTTTTTCAGTTAAAGAAAAAAAAACCGGTTAACCGGTTTTTTTATTCCGGTTTAACCGATAAAACCGGTTAACCGAAAAAGCTGATTTTCGGTTAACCGGGAAACCGGTTTTCCAAAATGTCGGTTTTTTATAAACACTATTTTCTATAGAAAAAATGTCTCAGTATCTGAGACTTTTTCTATAGAAAAAATGTTTCACAATCTGAGACTTTTTCTTTAGAAAAAATGTCTAAGAATCTCAGAATATGTTCCAAGATCTGCGACTTTTTTTATAGAAAAAATGTTTCAGAATTTCAGACTTTTTCTATAGAAAAAATGTCTCAAATCGTGAGAATTTTTCAACAAGAAAAATGTCTCAGAGTCCGAGACTTTTTCTATAGAAAAAATGTTTTAGAATCTGAGACTTTTTTTAAAGCAAAAATGTCTTAGAATATGAGACTTTTTCTATAGAAAAAATGTCTCAGAATCTGGGACTTTTTCTATAGAAAAAATGTCTCAGACTCTGAGACTTTTTCTATAGAAAAAATGTCTCAGAATCTGAGACTTTTTCTATAGAAAAAATGTCTCAGAATCTGAGACTTTTTCTATAGAAAAAATGTCTCAGAATCTGAGACTTTTTCTATAGAAAAAATGTCTCAGAATCTGAGACTTTTTCTATAGAAAAAATGTCTCAGAATCTGAGACTTTTTCTATAGAAAAAATGTCTCAGAATCTGAGCCTTTGTCTATAGAAAAAATGTCTCAGAATCTGAGACTTTTTCTATAGAAAAAATGTCTCAGAATCTGAGACATTTTCTATAGAAAAAATTTCTCAGAATATGAGACTTTTTTATATAGAAAAAATGTTTCAAAATCTGAGACTTTTTCTATAGAAAAAATGTCTCAGAATCTGAGAATTTTTCTATAGAAAAAATGTCTCAGAATCTAAGAATTTTTCTATTGAAAAAATGTCTCAGAATCTGAGACTTTTTCTATACAAAAGGTCTCGGAATCTCAGACATTTTTTCTACAGAAAAAGTCTCAGAATCTGAGACATTTTTTCTACAGAAAAAGTTTCAAATTCTGAGACATTTTTTCTATAGAAAAAGTCTCAGATTCTGAGACATTTTTTCTATAGAAAAAGAATCTGAGACTTTTTCTATAGAAAAAATGTCTTCGATGTCTCAGATTCTAATACGACTTTTATATAGAATAATTCTCAGATTCTGAAACGTTTTTCCTTTAGAAAAAGTCTCAGATTATGTTACTTTTGTTGTATAGAAAAAGTCTCAGATTTTGAGTCTCTGATTCTAAGACATTTTTTCTATAGAAAGTTTTAAATTGTAAGATATTTTTGCTATAGAAAAATTCGCAGGTTCTATACAAAAAGTGTCAGATTCTATAACATATTTTCTATAGAAAAAGTCTTAGATTGGAAGATATATTTTCTATAGAAAAAGTCTCAGGTGCTGAGACGTTTTTTGAGAATTAAAAAAAAAAAAAAATATGTTTAAAGATTGTACTAAATATCAACTTATGTATATCTTTTTGTAAAATTAACTTATTTAATAAATATATTACAAAAAACATTTTTTGTCTTTTATTTTACGGTTGAAGGACCCAATTAATAAAATATTTTAGTCGTGGTGCTGTTATATCGGTCACAACAACCATTCTAATCTTATAATTTTTCGTTGCTTCAACAGATATATTCAGTTGCTCTTACTGAAATTCGATATATATACCAATTGACTGAATCGAAAATATTAGTAATTACAACTGATAAAAGTGATAGTTGGCTGGACTACAATAATTTGGTTGGTTCTAAATTTGGTTGGCACAACGAATCCGTTTTCTGTGTGCAGATGATGATACTCAAAGAGTATCGAAATATCGGCAACAAATAAAAATAAAATTTATTTTCAATACTGGCCTCGAGCTCGAAATAAAAGCATTTTTATTTATAAATAGAAAGGTCGAATAAAAACAACTTTAAATAATAAACCATAGTAAACATAATAGGAAATGTTGAAAACAGGTAACAATTGTATATTTATGTGTTCCATTTAAAAATTATATTTATATTTTGATTCTAGAACATTATGCAAAAATGTGATCAACAACATAATTTTCAAAGATTTAATGTTATGTGGTATGTATAGTTTTTATTTAATAAAATGTCTTTAATATTTTCTTTTACATATTTCGGATCAAAAATTCTAACAACAATTGAGATTCATTGGAATAGTAATTGGTGACAACAAGCGCAAGGGATGAAATGAAAAAAAATTACAAATATTACAACACAAAGTACGTAGCAGGTAACCAAATGTTGAAGTATTTTCTATTTAAAATTAACTCCTTTTTTAGGATAATAAATAAAACCCTCGTAAAACAAAATAGGAAATGCTGAAACAGGTAACAATTGTAAATTTATGTGTTCCATTTAAAAAATTATGTTTATATTTTTTATTCTAGAACATCATACACAAATAAATACATATATTCAACATGTCAACAACACAATGATGAAAAAACAACACAATGAAAGCATTAATGTGATTTGGTATGCATAATTTCTATTAAAAAAAATGTGTTTAATATATTCTCTTACATATTTTAGGTCAAAAATTCTAACAAAAATCGAGTTTCACTGGAATAGTAATTGGCGGCAACAAGCGCAATACGCAGTTTACATATTGTATAAAAATACCAAAAATCATGAATACACAATTTACATTTTTTTTACAAAAAAAGTTAATAATATTTACAAATGGGTTTTAAAATTCATTTTACAAAAATTGTACAGAAAAATTCTGTATTACTAATTTTTACCAGTTATTTTAAGTTTACTAAATTTTGAAAACCAAAGTTTGTAATGGTAACTGAAAAAGTTATCGGGCACAAATTGAAAACTTTTTTAGTAATGGTAACAGACTTTTTTGTAAGGAATACTAACATATTTTTATGAGTGTAATAATGTCAAACGGTAACAAAAAATAAAAAATAATCAAAGAACTTTTAAAATTTTGAACAGCAAAGACAATCAGCCGATGGTTGCTCAATTTATTCAAAAATTAACATATACATTCTTTTGATTTTTATCGAATTTCGGTTTGTTATTAAGTCAAAATTGTCAAAATCGCTGTTCAAATTTGGAATGAGATAATACCATAATGTTTAAATGATCATATCTTTGAAACGCATCATCTGATTGACACGAAGCACAGAAAATAATATCGTCAAATTTAAATCAACAAACATCAACTGTAAATTAACTAAACATGATATCAACCAAACATTTAGTAAAAACGGTCGCCATTTAGCCCATTATAAAATTCTTTTATCATGTCAACAAATAGTCCCAGAAAAGTTTTTTGGAACAAATTCCTGGTTCAAAAGATTCTTGAATACATTTTACGGTAATTACAACAAAATTTTCTATGTAAAATTATTTTTCAAAAATATTACTTGCTCTAAAACTTTCAGGACAATTTCAAACAAAAATCGTTGATTCTGGAATGTTAAGTAGAACCGGTTGCAGGGTACGTTCTGGAACCGATTATTTGGAACAGAAAATTTGGCTGGCGTGTTTGTTACATTTCTTTGTGGGGGAAAAAAATTCATTTGTCAAATCAACAAATTGTGTTTGTTGAATTTCTTTGTTGAAAAAAAAATAAGATTTTTTACTTTTGTCAGATCAACAAATTGTGTTTGTGATTGTTGAATTTCTTTGTTGAAAAAAACAAAAATTCTTTTTTCAACAATCAAAATTTACAAACGTTTGTTCATTTTACAAATTTCCGTACTTTCGGTAAGAAAATTTATTGTATTCATAAATATGTATGGGGGTCAATATAACAATTCGTTTTTGTCTGTGAGTAAACCGGAAAATAATGGTTATGTCCTGTTCTTAAAATAATATTTTGAAAAAGGATAGGATGCTTTGCTAAAAGTATATTGTTATCAATAAAAAGGTCCACATTTGCAGTTAGTGCACAGAAACAGTTTTTGATTTGCAAACAAGAGTTATTAACGAAAATCAATAAGTCGTTTGAGGAAACCACGTTTTTAATTACATCCTCAAGTACATTTTGGACTATATGTATGTGCAAAAAACTATAGGAAAATTAAAGATACGCATTTTGAGATATTTGCAAATTAAGCATATTTTTTTAATTTCTTTTCCTTAAAGATCTTTGGTGTCGCTTAGTGGGATGCGAGTGGGATATCTATAAAAATTTATTTTTGTATCGTGGTCAAATAAGGAGGTCAAAATCCTCAAAAGCCCCACAACGCCCCTGGAGGGGTGCAATGTGAGACAAACCTCCAATAAGTTTCTACCCCTAACATTTTTCTTGAACATACCTAACCCCTATTTCCACTTCCTAATGGGCAAAATATTATTAAAAAATTTGTTCCCACCGTTCTAACTAGTCCTTAAGTGCCCCTAGTGGGGTCAAATGTATGACCGACCTCCATTATTTTATTAACTCCAACATTTTTTGCAAACATAACTACAATGTATCTTAACCCTTAAGGTGGTCCCCATAATTTTTATTTTTTTTATTTTTTACCTATAGAGGTAAAAATTGCGACCAATCCCCGTTATTTTTTAGTTACCAAGATTTTGTCCGAACATAATAACACCCTATCTCCACTCCCTAAGGAGGCTTCCATACATTATAAAAACATGTATTTTTAAAAACTAATAAAAAACAAGTAAGAAAGCTATATTCGGCTGTGCCGATTTTTTAAAACCCTCCACCAATGTAATGATTTAAAAAACAAACAAGCGTTTAAATCAGTTCCGGATTATTGCCAAAAACAGGATTTCAACTGACGGACATACAGACAGACTGACGGACATGCCTAGATCGACTTAAAATCCATCGGGTACCAGACTAATATTTAGATGAATTACAAACGAAATGACAAACTTATATATACCCTCTATCACTACACCTTTTCCAATTGAAATTCAGAAAAGATCAATTGTAATTCAGAAATCCCAATTGAAATTCAGAAAAGCACAATTGAAATTCAGAAATCATAATTGAAATTCAGAAAAGCCTAATTGAAATTCAGAAATCACAATTGAAATTCAGAAAAACCCAATTGAAATTCAGAAATCACAATTGAAATTCAGAAAAGCCCAATTGAAATTCAGAAATCACAATTGAAATTCAGAAAAGGCCAATTGAAATTCAGAAAAGATCAATTGAAATTCAGAAAAGCACAATTGAAATTCAGAAAAGACCAATTGAAATTCAGAAAAGCACAATTGAAATTCAGAAAATCACAATTGAAATTCAGAAAAGCCCAATTGAAATTCAGAAATCGTAATTGAAATTCAGAAAAGCCCAATTGAAATTCAGAAAAGCGCAATTGAAATTCAGAAAAGCACAATTGAAATTCAGAAAATCACAATTGAAATTCAGAAAAGCCCAATTGAAATTCAGAAATCGTAATTGAAATTCAGAAAAGCCCAATTGAAATTCAGAAAAGCACAATTGAAATTCAGAAAATCACAATTGAAATTCAGAAAATCACAATTGAAATTCAGAAAAGCCCAATTGAAATTCAGAAAAGCACAATTGAAATTCAGAAAAGCACAATTGAAATTCAGAAAAGCACAATTGAAATTCAGAAAAGCACAATTGAAATTCAGAAAATCACAATTGAAATTCAGAAAAGCCCAATTGAAATTCAGAAATCGTAATTGAAATTCAGAAAAGCCCAATTGAAATTCAGAAAATCACAATTGAAATTCAGAAAATCACAATTGAAATTCAGAAAAGCCCAATTGAAATTCAGAAAAGCACAATTGAAATTCAGAAAATCCCAATTGAAATTCAGAAAAGCACAATTGAAATTCAGAAAAGCCCAATTGAAATTCAGAAAATCACAATTGAAATTCAGAAAAGCCCAATTGAAATTCAGAAATCGTAATTGAAATTCAGAAAAGCCCAATTGAAATTCAGAAAAGCACAATTGAAATTCAGAAAAGCCCAATTGAAATTCAGAAAAGCACAATTGAAATTCAGAAAATCACAATTGAAATTCAGAAAAGCCCAATTGAAATTCAGAAATCACAATTGAAATTCAGAAAATGTAAACAAACCAATTATGAGTCACCACTACATATACACATTAAACAAATGCTGTACAACTATGAGAGTATTTAACTTTATTCTCTTGCTACGTATTGTAGAGAGCAGACAGACAATAATACACTCATAGAATGTTGTAGGTAAAATTTAGTTTAACAGAATTTTTATTATTTTTTTTTAATTAATTAATATAGTGAACAAAAATATTTACTCTACCTTGACAAATGCATTAATGAAAAATTAGTTTTAAAGAAAAATAATAAAAAGTCAGTTTCACTTGATGTTACCTTAAGCATTTTATGAGTGTATTGTCTGTCTGCTCTCTTCAATACGTAGTAAGAGAATAAAGTTAGATACTCTCATATACACATCTATGTACTGCATTGGCATAATGTGTCTATGTTTGTAGTGGTGACTAATAATTGGTTTGTTTACATTTTCTGAATTTCAATTGTGATTTCTGAATTTCAATTGGGCTTTTCTGAATTTCAATTGTGATTTTCTGAATTTCAATTGATCTTTTCTGAATTTCAATTGGGCTTTTCTGAATTTCAATTGTGCTTTTCTGAATTTTAATTGGGCTTTTCTGAATTTCAATTGGGCTTTTCTGAATTTCAATTACGATTTCTGAATTTCAATTGGGCTTTTCTGAATTTCAATTGTGCTTTTCTGAATTTCAATTGGGCTTTTCTGAATTTCAATTGTGCTTTTCTGAATTTCAATTGTGCTTTTCTGAATTTCAATTGTGTTTTTCTGAATTTCAATTGGGCTTTTCTGAATTTCAATTGTGATTTTCTGAATTTCAATTGTGATTTTCTGAATTTCAATTGAGCTTTTCTGAATTTCAATTACGATTTCTGAATTTCAATTGGGCTTTTCTGAATTTCAATTGTGCTTTTCTGAATTTCAATTGTGCTTTTCTGAATTTCAATTGGGCTTTTCTGAATTTCAATTGCGTTTTTCTGAATTTCAATTGTGCTTTTCTGAATTTCAATTGCGATTTTCTGAATTTCAATTGTGCTTTTCTGAATTTCAATTGGGCTTTTCTGAATTTCAATTACGATTTCTGAATTTCAATTGGGCTTTTCTGAATTTCAATTGTACTTTTCTGAATTTCAATTGTGCTTTTCTGAATTTCAATTGTGCTTTTCTGAATTTCAATTGTGATTTTCTGAATTTCAATTACGATTTCTGAATTTCAATTGATCTTTTCTGAATTTCAATTGGGCTTTTCTGAATTTCAATTACGATTTCTGAATTTCAATTGTGCTTTTCTGAATTTCAATTGGGCTTTTCTGAATTTCAATTGTGCTTTTCTGAATTTCAATTGTGATTTTCTGAATTTCAATTGTGCTTTTCTGAATTTCAATTGGGCTTTTCTGAATTTCAATTGTGATTTCTGAATTTCAATTGTGCTTTTCTGAATTTCAATTGTGATTTCTGAATTTCAATTGGGCTTTTCTGAATTTCAATTACGATTTCTGAATTTCAATTGGGCTATTCTGAATTTCAATTGGGATTTCTGAATTTCAATTGTGATTTCTGAATTACAATTGATCTTTTCTGAATTTCAATTGGAAAAGGTGTAGAGTGGAGGGTATAACAATTGTGGCATAATAAAATGATTGTTTTTTTTTAAAAAAGAAGAACATGCATTAAAATCTCTTTTGAGATATTAAATAAATAAATGCCACCCTAATGTACATACAGCTACATGATTTTTAGTTTTTAGAAAACCATGTAATGTAATGCAATGCTTCAAAAGCCGTAATAATAATCAAAGTAATAAGAGAAAAATGCAACAATATAAACTAGTACTGAAAACAACTGCGTCGGCAATTTAAATTTTAAAAACAAAAACCTCTAAAAATCCATTATACTTAGAAAGACATTGTACCATAACAAGTTTTGTAAACATAAACAATAAAAATTCATTGCCTATTTGAAGGGGTTATAAATTAGACTAGGCTAAAAAGCGATGTTTTTCGAATCTCAGAAATAAACGATTCTTTATGTTATTTACAGAGGGATACTTTTAGAATTACTAGTTGCTATTAAAATTGATTCATGATTTTCTGATGTCTACCATAGTTTTTAGGAAATTTTAAAAACAAAATTTCATTTGTGTCATATTAATTACACAGCCTTACAAAAAAAAAAAACAGAAACTTGATCCACTAATCCTTATATATTTGGACCTACTGACTTCCATTCCACCATCGAAATTGAATTCTCTGGTTGGGTTTTCCTGCAATTTCCAAGGACAGTCCGCTAAGTGAACCAACATTATTTCGCTTATAACTTCTAGTAGTATTATTTTTGGCAGATTTTATTAAAAACCTTTTAATTATCTTCGTATTAAATTAGACTTAAACTTTGCGTACAGAAATGCAATTTTTAAATTTTTTAACTTGGTAAAATACACAAAGAAATCAGATAGGTTCACTTTGCGTACTTTACTTGTAAATTACAGGAAAACCTAATGATAGAATTTCATTCTGATGGCGGAATTGAATTCAGGAGGTCAAAAGACATAAGAATTAACATGATTGGATTCTGGTTTAATTTTTTTTTTTTGTGGGGATGTGTTATTTTTTCATACTAATTTTGGCACAAAAAATTGAAAATTGCACAATTCGAATGTGGGTTTGTGATACATTGCTTTAACATGAAATTGTAATTTTTTTACAAAAGTTTTTAACAAAAGTCTATTAAAAAATGTTTTTTTTTTGTATTTGATGACAACCTTCAAAGAAACTTTATTTTAACATCACAACAATATGGAAACGTATAGAAATAAATATTAAAATCAACACTTTTGTGATGGAGAAACACAACAACGCATTTCAGCTATTTCATTTATCGAGGGCATATATTCAAAACCCTCTATCTTCCATTTTCACGAAAATTACTTTTCGATGACAAAATATTCAGTAAACCGACCCTCACCTATGGTGTAAAATTCAGAACAAAAATATTTGTTTTTGCTATTTTATTTGAATTTTTGGTTTTCTCTTTTTATACCCTCCACTTAGTGATAGAGGGTATATATAAGCTTGTCATTCTGTTTGTAACTCATCGAAATATCGGTCTGGGACCCCATAAAGTATATATATTCATGATATCCCATCGATTTTAAGACATTCTAGCGATGTCCGTCTGTCCGTCGCACTGTGGTCAATATTTTGAGATAGCGGCCAAAACTCCTTTTGGTTTTTGTTCTCCGATTTTAAAGTTATTAGACTCATATGAAAGTAGACAGTAGTAAACCTCGGGAGCCAAAAAATTAGAACTCTATTTCAACTATTTCACTGAGAACAGGGTGGTCCAAAATGGGCTTTTTCAGAATTTATTAAATTTATGATATTTTTAGTTAATTTTTAAAGTTTAAATGATCATAACTTTTTTGTTTTTCAAGATTTTTGGACGAAATAAATTTTGTGTTGTAGCTTAACTTATTTCCTATTACTGGTAAAAAAACTTAAGCTCTCCTATTTTCAGAACAATTTAAATATTTTTTTTAAAAAAGGTAAAATTTTTCGGAAATTTCCTACTTCATAGAGCACAACTCCTGTGAGTCAAGCTGAGTCAAAACACAAATTTACTATTTTGTAGTCCTAACTCTCCCCTACATTCCTATATATACATGTCCATGCATCGGGACTGCACTTTTTGAGCTACAGCAATTTTTCTGACCCAAGGTAAGATATTCGGTACAAATGCTCGTCATATTTTTTGAGAAGTTATTTGTATGTGAAAGTGACTATTATGCATATATTTTGATGAAATTTTGTACAAGAGTTCTTATTGATCCAAAAAATAATTCTGTTGAAATTAGGAGAAGTTGGCCCATATTTGGACCTAGTCCACATAGAAGGGTGTATCAAAATTTTGACAAAAATGACAATAGAACTCTCAAATTATGTGGTATCTGGCAATTCATTTGGAAAAGGTAAAAAATGATTTTATTGCCATCTAATATTACATAACTTAAATACATGAAAATTGCAAATAAATTTAAAACCAATGGAAATAACTGGTAAAACCAAGTACCTGTTAACTCTCAAATTATGTGGTATCTAGCAATTCATTTGGAAAAGGTAAAAAAAGATTTTATTGCCATCTAATATTACACAACTTAAATACTTGAAAATTGCAAATAAATTTAAAACCAATGGAAATAGCTGGTAAAACCAAGTACCTGTTATATTATGTTTATGTACTACACTCAAAAAAAATAAGAAACTTAAACTTTGGAAAATTTTTCTTCAAAATAGTTTATAAATTTTCCCACAATTAATTTAAAATTAACTAAAAGTTGGGAAATTTTCCTAACTTTTAGGAAAATATTTTAGTTCATGGACTGTTAAATAGGCCATAATTTTCCTTAAATAGAATTCCCTAATACGTGGAAGAAATTCTTACCGCCAAAAAAATGTTCCCAAATAATTGAAAAAAAAATCTTTATTTTTAAGACATATTTCTTAAAACAAAATTTAGTTCAAAAAATTCAGTTTTAGGACGTAATTTACTACCAGTTAGTTCATCATATTTATCTTCTTTAATTTGAGGAAGTTTTTTCCACAAGTTTAGTAAATTTTTCATAACTTGAAATCGTTTTGTTGATTTATTTTTTTTTCATGCTTGCTTGTAGTTCACATTTCGTTTATTATTTGTAGTACATGAATACAAAAGGTTTGATCTTGTATAACAAGTAATAAATTTAATATTTACATTTTTTTCTACACATGTATGTGTTAGAAAAAAACATAATATTTTAATCACAACAAAGACCTTGGCTTTGTCGTGTTTTCCCATAGTCTGGGAACAAACGTCAAGTACAAAGTTGTTGTTGTAATTTAGCTAAAAAAACTAATTAAATTTATTACTTGTCTTTAAGAAACAAACCTTTCTTTATATTTCTAATAAAATATGTACCCAATGAGAATTATGTGTGTATTCACATGCTATTCTATAAATAAACCATTAAAAAAATATAAAATTAAATAATTTTTAGGAAAAATTTCCTAATCAGAAATGTTTTTTTAACCAAAAAATGGAAAATTTTTTCCCATTTTCTAGTTCAAATTTGTCCTTCTTTTAAAGAAAAATATGGACTAAAAAGTAGGAATACATGGCAATGGAGCTAAATCATTATCAATTTTCCTTGGATTTAGTTAGTTTTCCCATTTTTTAGTTAGTTTTTTTTTCTGAGTGTAGTTTAAAGATTATAATTTGTTTCTAATTTTAGTATAAATTTTTATTAATACATTTAAATAAAATATATGTGCACTTTAAATCAATAGTAAAAGTTTACTTAAAATTTTATCGATGTTGTATTCTGTATATAATATATCCAAATGGTATTGATATTGTTGGGAATTTCAGTGTTATTTTTCAGTTTAATCCTCACAAGAATTAGCTTTCTTCCAAAAAAACCAACCTTTGGCCCCTGTGAATATTGAGACTAAATAAATATCAGGGGCCAAATGTTGGCATTTTCTGACCAAAATTAAGTTTAGGAATAATAAATAAGTATTGGTTGTAAAATACGATTGAAAAAAATAAGAAATTATAAAAAAAATACCTATTTAAAATGTCAAAATATTCAACTTTTACATGGAAATTCAACAAAAAATTAAAATGCATTTTTAACTCCACATTACTTACGTTCCTATCAGTCGATTTTTACGTTTGAACACGCAAATTGAAGCTTAAAGTCCCTGCTATTGAACAAAACAAATTGCGTAAAAAAATACCAATCCGGTCAAAAGTTATAGAGTTTTGACCGCTATCTCGCGAAATTTACCACTGTGCGTCGGTCCGTCTGTCCGTCTGTCTGTGGAAATGGTGATCACGACCAAAATACTACATGGATATGACTGAAACTTAACACATTTATTGGAAGTTCTCCTGAGAAGTTTGGTATTGCATTTGAGCGATATCGGTTCAGCGGTTTAAAAGTTATGAACGAAAATGTAAGGACACCTCAAAAATTTTAGTACATTCAACATAACCTAAAAATACAAAATGCTTTAATTCGGCTGCTGGTTGACATATGTGAACATAATTGAACACCAAATGGTATTTAAACATGTACGAACATATTTTTTGACAAAAAAAGAAAAAAATCGCGGATTTTTTTTTACCAAAAATTTTTTTTCGCGGAAATTTTTTTTTCAAATTTTTTTTTTTTTTTTAAGTAATTTCCTTTTAAATAAAGTTTTTTCCAGTAATCTTTTTGAAATTGTGGAGGGTATCACTACATTCGGCAAAGCAGAATTTAACTTTTTTACTTGTTATCTCTTACACAATTAATTTTTCTGAATGCAAAACCCTCTTTTAAAATAATAATTTCATAAATACTCAGGCAGAAAAAACAAACGGGAGAGCGCTGGCAAAGTACCTTTTATGGTCGCTTGTACGCTGGGAAAGCATCACAGTTTAGTACTCTCCCAGCGTCCAAAATGATAACCACGGTAAATGGTATGCCGTTGCTATTTGCAAGCGCTTTGAAAGCGATTTAAAACCAAAAAATTAGGTACTATTACAGCACTTTTAGAATAAAAACATGGGACGTATCTAAATTGTATATATAAGTCCATAAGACATAACTTTTTTTGGTGTTTATTTGAATAAAGAAATTTATTAAATTAGGATAAAAAAATTTATTGACTCATTTATTAGGAAAATTGTTTGCAGTTTTCTTTGCGATTTGAAATAAAAAATTTATTAAAATGCTTTTAGGAAAAAATTTGGAAAATTCCCGAAAAAGTGGTGTATTGAACCGAAACGGGTATGTATCCGGAGTTTAAGGGTGATGTATCCGGAGTTTAAGACACTTCCTCACGAAAGAAACAGGTGTTTTTATATAAAAGGTGTCAAGTTTGTAATATGTAGGTCATTGTGTATAAGTGACATAACACGAGAACTATCAAGGACCGGTCACTTATCCTGCAGGGAAATAAAAAATATTACAATTGTTATGAAAATTAATAAATTTTAATAAAAAGTTTATACTTTGAACGGATTTTAAAAGAAAAACATTGGCAAAGCGCTTGGAAAGCACTTTTTTGAATTCATACTACCTTCATACTACCTCATAAAATAAAGTGCTTTGCCGAGACTTTTTCTTTGGAACGGTTGGCAGTTTCTGCCTGGGAATTTATTTTGAATAATTTCATCATGCACTACATGTTTTCAAACTAAATTTTGCATGCTAAACATGAACTTGTCAACAAAATTTCAGAACCACGATATTGGTCTACTGATGCTAATTTTTTCTGAAAAATCTTGTTTGACTTTTTTGAAAAATATGGCTTAAAATTTTGATGTCTTGTGTACATTATGAAACAAAAATTTTAATCTTAAAAATCGCGATGCTGATCAACATCTATGGACCAAAATCGCGTTTTTAATTTTTTTACTATTTTTTACATAACATACTCAACGGTTTGTCAACTTTTAAGACGAATTCGGTAAAAAAATGTTGTCTTAAAAATCAGCACCTGTGGACCAAAACCGAGATTACGGAATTTTTTATAAGCCGTTATCATTAATAAATCACTGGAAAAATTTACCGATGTCGTAAAAGAAATCATAATAATTCGTGATTATTAAAATGCAAAACCATAGAGGGTTTTGCATTTTAATTCATATACTTAATATTTTTGAGAAACAAAAACCTCTATCTAACATAACCTCGCCAATAGTGCAAAATTTTAAAAACGAATTATATGTGAGATTCAGTAGTTGATTTAAAAAAATATTATAAAAATCGAATTTTAATTACTCTAACAATACGCGAAATAAACAGTTTTTTGGCTCTCCTGAAAAGCTGTGTTTTTTTAGATACACCTAGAAAAGTTTTACAGTAACTATTTACGGTTATTCAAAAAGTTTTTAGTTAAAGTTGATTTAAACGTTTTATCGTTTGTTTTTCAAAAAAAAAACTAAAATATTAAAAGATTTATACAGTTGTTAAAACAATAAACTACAAAATTTACTGAAAAATATTTTTATCATATTATTATAATTTTACAGAAGTACGGTTTTTGTAGTTTGTTATTCAAAAAAAATATTTTTACTTCACAAAATAAAAAATTGTGAACAGTTAAAATAACTGAAATATCATTTGTTTTTACGGAATGTCTAGTCATTTATTAACGTTTAAAAATAACTGAAAAAGTATGTTGTTTCAAGTGAAATATAAGTTGTCCGTTTTTTTAAAAGGAAAAACGTTTTTTCAGTTGAATTTATTTACAAAATATTTTGAGTGTAGATGGTTTTGAGTATAGGCCCTCGTTATACTGTTATAAAATGAAGCTCATGAACATTTTTTTAATTTTTCCAGATATGCTAAATTCAATGAAAATCGGTAATATTGTGATATGGCTAGCATGCAAATTATTTTTTTAAGAATATGCATACAGCGCAAACTATGGCAGCATGGTATAAAATTAACTTATTCTATACAAGAATTGGGTTAAAATTAATACCTTTTTACACTTTTCCATTATACACATTAAAATTTTGTTTTAAAAATAATCCAAAAGGATTTGGCTGGATTTGGTCAAAAATTCGGGCATGAATTTTTATCAAAAAACGGAATTTTTTCACTGGTTGCAGACTGAAGACGCATTTTACAAATTTTCTTATAAATTTTTACAGAATCAGCTCTTCAGTGGCCATTTTATAATTTTCGGGACGCAAGATGATATTTTTCAAGGATTATGATTTTCGGGACGCCCAAATATATACACATAAAAGTTTTTTTGTGGAATATTTTTGTTTTACCGAAGGATCCTTCATTACAAATTTCAAGAGCCAACACTCAAAATATTTTGTAGGCAAAAACAAATAAAAAAAAACATTTAAAACCAGTGAATAAATAATTAAAAACCATCCCAGTAATTATTCATTTGTTTTAGCAAACAACAACACCCATCGTGGCAAAGGGTGGAAGAAATGGGGAAAGTATCCGCCGATTTTTTTTTTACTTACAAGGGAAGTATCTTAACCCTTATGAACCGATTTGCCTGAAACTTAAAATATATATAAATGAGACGATTTTAAGGTTGGGGTGTCTCGGCTTTCCGGCCATATCAGTGTTTCAAAATTTCGTTATCCCCTTATGAAACAATGTGGACCTCCAGGAAAATTTCGATAACTCCCGAATTAATAAGAATATCCTCTAGAGCAAAAATACGTGTCGACTTAAATTTAATAAAGATTATTTCATATTCATATGGACATCGTAGCTCTATTTCTTCATATAAATACCTACCAAAATTTACACATTTTTATGAAAAATGAATTTAACGAAGTCAAACTTTTAGAAGGTTATGCCACCATTGGATAGGCATTAAAAAAACCTTTCTTTTCATATGCAAACATTATATAGTTTCTTAGAAAGAAATTGTTGAAAAATCCAAAAAACGATTTTTTCGCCATTTTTTGACCCATGTTTTGAACCCCTAAATCCCCGATATGGCTGATAAGCCGAGACACCCCAACCTTAGAATTGTCTCTTTTATATATATTTTACGTTTCATGCAAATCGGTTCATAAGGGTTGAGATACTTTCCTTGTTAGTATTCTCAAAGCTCAAGTCCTAATGAACATATCCTACAATTTTTATGTTGGGACAATAATGGGATCGACCAAAATAAAAAATTTTGGGGGATTTTGGGGGAAATTGTGAAAAATTGATTTTGGTCGATCCCATTGTTGTCCCAACATAAAAATTTTAAGATATGTTCACTAGAACTTGCACTTTGAGAATACCAAGTAAAAAAAATCGGGGGATACTTTCCCCATTTCCTCCACCCTTTGCCACGACCTTTACATAAGGAAAGTAACCCTTATTTTTTTCGAAATTTTTTGGTTTTGTAAGTTCTTGTAGAGCATATTATGAGCTTCATACAAACCAAAAATGGGCTTTCTAGCTATAATCCCAGCAGAAATTTTGCTGAACTGGCAGCAGCTTTTGGAAAGGAAACTCGAGTCAAGGAGCGCATCCAAACCTGCTCAATTCATGCATTATTCTCTAAGGCGATGTCAAACTTTAGAGCGCTAGTTGAATACACCGAAAAAGCGCTCTTAGGATGCTCTGAATTCACATCTCTTAAGAGCGCTGAAAAAATCGCTATAAAGATGCAATGAATTCTTGTATCTTTTTAGAACTGAATTAAGCAGAATAAAGATGAAGCAAATTTGACTATTTCTGAAATACAAATTACAAAATCTGAAATACAATTGACTATTTCTGAATACAATTGGAAAATCTTAAATACAATTGACTAATTCTGAAAATCAGTTGACTCCCTGCAAGCATTTGGAAAAAATATCGCCTAAGATATCCAATTACATTTAAAAAATTTCCAATTATATTTCGAAAATTTCAAATTATATTTCAGAAACTTCCATTTATATTTCAGATATTACAATTTATAACCAAAAAATTTTTAATTGCATTTCAAAAATTTTCAATTATATTGGAAATTTTTATAATAAAATTGGACATTTTTAAATATAATTGGAGATTCTAAAATATGATTGGACATTTTTTGTAATATAATTTGAATTTTCTGAAACTAATTAATGCGCAATAATGCACAGAAAAAAATAAAAATGAATTTCAATTACGAAATTCGTTGATTCAATTAAAAAATTAATTGATTTCGGACCTATCACGAAAATGCGCATATTAATTACTCATTTTGTTTGAAAATAGTTTTAAAACTTAATTAAATTGTTAATTGAATCAATTAAAGTTTTAATTAAAAATAAAATGGAAACCAAAAAAAAAAAAATAATATAAAATTGAAAATCAATAATATAGATTTATTGATTCATTTAATTGAAAAAAGACCAAAACTCAATTTAATTTTAAAAGTTAAACTTCAAAAAATGCCCTAAAATAAATAAACATAGATTTTTTTTGTTTTATATTATTAAGGCCCGTTAACATTAAAAAAAATAACCTGGGGTTAGCACTAACATGCACTTTAACCGAAGGTTAAAACAAAAATTGTTAACTCAATGTTCGGGTTAGCAGTAACTTCCAGTTATTAATGTCAATATTTCTGGTTAATTTAATCCAAAAAAATCTTGCGGTTAAATATATAACTGGAAGTTTTGTTTACTAATGAATTAGGTAAATATTAAAAAATTATTGCAAATAGAGAAATAGCTTAACAAATAAATGGCTGAATCTCATTTATTTAATATTTATTCTGAAACAAGTTTTATTTCGAAAAATATACGCTTCTGCACCTATTTGAACTACAATTTTAATATGGAAATAATAGGAAAAATATCTTAGCATCTAAAATATTTTTCCTTAAGAGAGAATCTAATGAGAGAAAATCTGGAAGAGTCTCAGATTCTGAAATTTTTTTTAAGAAAATGTCTTTGATTCTGGGGCATTTTTTCTGTAAAATAAGGTCTTAGATTCTGTCTCAGATTCTGAGACATTTTTTCTATAAAAAAAGAATCAGACATTTTTTCTGTAAAAAAAGTCTCAGATTCTGAGAGATTATTTCTGTAGAAAAAGTCTGATTGACACTTTTTTTTTATAGAAAAAGTCTCATATTCTGAGACATTTTTTCTATAGAAAAAGTCTCAGATTCTGAGACATTTTTTCTATAGAAAAAGTCTCAGATTCTGAGACATTTTTTCTATAGAAAAAGTCTCAGATTCTGAGACATTTTTTCTATAGAAAAAGTCTCAGATTCTGAGACATTTTTTCTATAGAAAAAGTCTCAGATTCTGAGACATTTTTTCTATAGAAAAAGTTTCAGATTCTGAGACATTTTTTCTATAGAAAAAGTCTCAGATTCTGAGACATTTTTTCTATAGAAAAAGTCTCAGATTCTGAGACATTTTTTCTATAGAAAAAGTTTCAGATTCTGAGACATTTTTTCTATAGAAAAAGTCTCAGATTCTGAGACATTTTTTCTATAGAAAAAGTCTCAGATTCTGAGACATTTTTTCTATAGAAAAAGTCTCAGATTCTGAGACATTTTTTCTATAGAAAAAGTCTCAGATTCTGAGACATTTTTTCTATAGAAAAAGTCTCAGATTCTGAGACATTTTTTCTATAGCAAAAGTCTCAGATTCTGAGACATTTTTTCTATAGAAAAAGTCTCAGATTCTGAGACATTTTTTCTATAGAAAAAGTCTCAGATTCTGAGACATTTTTTCTATAGAAAAAGTCTCAGATTCTGAGACATTTTTTCTATAGAAAAAGTCTCAGATTCTGAGACATTTTTTCTATAGAAAAAGTCTCAGATTCTGAGACATTTTTTCTATAGAAAAAGTCTCAGATTCTGAGACATTTTTTCTATAGAAGAAGTCTCAGATTCTGAGACATTTTTTCTATAGAAAAAGTCCCAGATTCTGAGACATTCTCAGATTCTGAGACATTTTTTCTATAGAAAAAGTCTCAGATTCTGAGACATTTTTTCTATAGAAAAAGTCTCAGATTCTGAGACATTTTTTCTATAGAAAAAGTCTCAGATTCTGAGACATTTTTTCTATAGAAAAAGTCTCAGATTCTGAGACATTTTTTCTATAGAAAAAGTCTCAGATTCTGAGACATTTTTTCTATAGAAATGGTCTCAGATTCTGAGACATTTTTTCTATAGAAAAAGTCTCAGATTCTGAGACATTTTTTCTATAAAAAAAGTCTCAGATTCTGGGACATTTTTTCTATAGAAATAGTCTCAGATATTGAGATATTTTTTCTATAGAAAAAGTCTCAGATTCTGAAACATTTTTTCTATAGAAAAAGCCTCAGATTCTAAGACATTTTTCTATAGAAAAAGTCTCATATTCTGAGGCATTTTTTCTATAGAAAAGTCTCATATGCTGAGACATTTTTTCTATGGATAAAATTTCGGATTCTGAGACATTTTTTCTATAGAAAAAGTATGATTCTTAAAAATTTTTTTCTATAGAAAAAGTCTCATATTCTGAGGCATCTAATCTATACAAAAAGTCTCAGATTCCGTGTAATTTTTCCATATAGAAAAAGTAGCAGATTCTGAGACACTTTCTATATAACGATTCTTTGATTCAGAGACATTTAATTCATGGAAAAAGTCTTAGATGCAGAGACATTTAAACTATTGCAAGTCTCAGATTCTGAGAGTTTCTGTTTGGATGACTTTTTTATGATTTTAACGTAAAAAGGTTCCATGTTGACCAATTTTCATTCTATGAAATAATTTAAGATTTATGTAATAACATAATGTTGCTGTTAAAATCTTAAACTCTTGCCTTTTGCAATTCCTGTCCTCAATAATTTCTAAAATTTGGCATCATTTAGTCATTTTCAATTATTTTTTTTTTCATTTTTATTTTAATTTTTTTTTGTTAAAAATATTTTCGTAATATTTTGACTTTTGCTGTTTAAAAACAATTCACAATAACACGTAATCGGAAGTTAACTAACTTTTTTCATTTGTTAACGAAATTTGTTAACTTGGAGTTAAGAGTTTAGGTTAGTGTAACTGGAAGTTAGATAACTTTTAGGTTAAATTTAACTAACTGGACTTTGTGTTAATAGGCCTAAGAAATTTATTTTCTTTATTAAATATAAACAGTTGGTATAGTTTTGCATAGAAACATAAATCTTGTTATTGCATGCATTTTGGTCGCTTTAGCAAAGTTGAAACAAAAAAAAAATTTATTAAATTTCAATGTGCAACACAAGGCAAATTACTCATATTATTTTTTTTTTTGTTTCAACTGTACACATTTCATTAGCAAAACACTTTATCCGCAACGACCACTCGCCTTAAAGAAAACAATAAAACTAAATTTTGTTGAGGCGTTTTTATGTATTCATTGGCTGCTACCACCAAAATATGCAAAACAATAGTTCAAAAGTTTTTTTTGTTGTGTTTTTCATTTTAATTTTTTCATTGGGTACTAGCACTAATGCATACAAAACCGGTTTCGTTTGTTTATTTTATTTTTGTTTTCAGTAAAGTTAAGAATTCAATTAAAACATTAATTGAATCAATTAAAATGTTTAATTGAAGTTAAACTTAATATCAAATCCATTTTTAATTAAAAACAAAATTACGATATTATCTTCTGTGTGATGCAGTGAAATCATGTGTCTCTGTCCACAACTCATGGTTTTTTATTCAAAAAGTGTTAAATATATTTAAAAGGAAAGCATGTTTGAAATTTTATCAAAATATAATTTTATATTTTAAGTTTTATATAAAAAATCTTAACAAAAAATTTAAATTTCTTCCCCTTACTTTTACTGCATCCTGAAGAGTGCTCTTTGGATGCGCTTCGGTATGCTATAAAAAAATGCTGTGTCGCCAAAATCTCGATTTATTTTTGCTGGGAATAGAACCAACGATATGAAGTTTTTACGATGTAAAGTGTCGCGACTGGGAGATTTTGAGCGAAATTTTGATCCTCCGTATTTTCTGCCCCTGTTGACTTAGAGGGCTGAAAAATTGCACTTGTTAGTTTTTTACGTAGTTTAAGAACTAAACCAAATTTCATCAATATCGGAGGGGGTCAAAAACATTCATGATTGATTTCACTAAGAATGACCCATTAACAACAAATTCAAAAAAAAAATAACCTACCAAAACATTAAAAATTAATGATAAATCTGTTATTTTTACCAACAAATTCCAAAAAAATAACCTACGAAAACATTAAAAATTAATGATTTCGTAGGTTATTTTTTACAATTTTCTATAGAATTTTTTTTTTTTTTTAATTTTTAATAAAATTTTGGGAATCTACCCCGTAATCAAATACATTCTGGCCAGACACTCTACCCATCGTGACAAAGTCACTTAATACCAAAATGTTTTTATATTTCTATAAATAATTTTTTGATTTTTTTTTTCTACAAAAAAATAACTGACTTGTGTAGGTAAAAACTAATGATATCTCATTAAAAAATACCAACAATTTAAAAAAAAGAATTACTTACACAAATCATTAAATATTTAAAGAATAATCAGTAGTTTTTACTTACAGAAAAAAAAATGACTTTAAAAATTAAATGTTAATGAAAGTCTTTATATTTTAGTGTGTTATTTTTGAAACAAAGGACAGAAGTAGTCATTAATAAAAACTGAACATCAAATAAATGTTTTTTCTTTTAAAAACGACTAAACGTAAAATGTTTTAAATAAACTACAAACAGTTAATGACAAAATTTTTTGAGTGAAAGATCATTATTTCATAAAATATGAAAAGGACAAAAAGTAAATTTTTTTACCAATTTTACGACCCTAAGAAATTAAATTTACAACAAGTAACTTTTTTCAGACACTTAAAAAATTATGTCAGTAACTGTTTGTAGTTTATTTTAAAAATTTTACGTTTAGTCGTTTTTAAAAGAAAAAACATTTGTTTGATGTTCAGTTTTTATTAATGACTACTTCTGTCCTTTGTTTCAAAAATAACACACTAAAAAATAAAGACTTTCATTAACATTTAATTTTTAAAGTAATTAATTTTTGTTCTGTAAGTAAAAACTACTGATTATTCTTTAAATTTTTAATGATTTGAGTCAGTATTTACTTTTTAAATTGTTGGTATTTTTTAATGAGATATCATTAGTTTTTACCTACACAAGTTGGTTATTTTTTTGTAGAAAAAAAATTCAAAAAATTATTTATAGAAATATAAAAACATGTTTGTATCAAGCGACTTTGGCACGATGGGTAGAGTGTCTGGCCAGAATGTAGTTGATTGCGGGATCGATTCCCCAAAATTTTATTAAAAATTTTTAAGAAAATTTATTAATTTTTATTGTTTTCGTAGGTTATTTTTTGGAATTTGTTGGTAAAAATAACAGAACTATCATTAATTTTTAATGTTTTCGTAGGTTATTTTTTTCGAATTTGTTGGTAAAAAAGAATGAAGAAAGCGTAATTTTTTAATGTTTAATGTTATTTATTTTAGAAAATTTTGTCAACAGTAAAAAATAAATGTTGATGTTTGTTAAAACTAATAAATAATTACTGGGATGGTTTTCAATTGTTTATTCACTAGTTTTAAGTGTGTTTTTCATTTGTTTTTGCCTACAAAATATTATGAGTGGACGTTTTTTTTTTTCACCAAAGGATCCTGTATTCCAAACATTACCCCTTTTTGTCACCTTAACAATTTATCAAAAATTCGGCCACATTTTGAAATTTTTTTTTAGTTTAAATGTTTGTCTATCCACATAAAAAATTCAGAAAGGCATTTTTCGTATTTTTTGAGGAAATACCATTTGAATATTAGATTTCATTAAAATTCTGTAATTCTCTTGTATTTTATTGTATCAACACCGCGTATGAGTAACGGCTATTTGCGAAACTAATGAATTTTCGTTACTCATACGCGATGTTGACACAAAAAAATACAAGAGAATTTTTGATAAATTGACTTCTTTAAAAAATTAAAAGTTTCAGAACGGTTTCCGAAAATTTTCCAAAATAAAAAATTTTAGTAGATAGCACATAAAAAATATACATGAATGTTAATTTTTGCGATTGCGGTGCATTTCGTAAATTTGATAAATATTTAATCGAGGGAATTCGACACAATTTTGACAATTTTTTCCAATATTTGAGCACGCCTCATTAGCCCAGTTTTTAAAAAATTGAAAAACGCAATTTTCTTAGTTTCATATATGGCTATACATGCCACATATTCAGACATCCATGGGACATATTTTTTTTTCGCAGGACATTTGGTGTGGATAGATAATTTTATTGCATAAAATATTTATTTTTGTATTTTCGTACATTCTGAAATGTAAATTTAAAAAGAGTTTTTTTTAAATAAGCTATTGCAATTATATTTATTAAAAAAACTCGATTAATCGAGATTAACGGCTATTTTTTTAAACGTAATCGCGATTATGAAATATCTCGATTATTTGCAAACTCTAATGAAAATGGACCAATTTTCGATTTCATTGGTTAATTTGCGAAAAAAAAATTATCGGACTGTTTTTAATGGTTCGTTCCAAGCTTATTAATAAAATATTATTTTCACTAAAAAGAGCAAAAATCGCGAAATGACGAACTTTTCATTTCAAAATAGTGGAAAAAGTCTTTAGATTATCGGGACTGGAATTGGTCCAGTTTTCATTCAAAATGCGTAGAAAACGATTTAATAATTAAGATTAAGAGAAAATTGCAAAAAAAATTTATTTGGAGTAAAAAAACTTAAATTGAGTAAGATATTTTAATCGCTATAAAAATCAATTATATCGCGAATTATCGAAAGTTTTGTAACAAAATGGTGTGAAACAAATTTGTATAGAATTATAATAAAAAAACAAGTAAGAAAGCTACATTCGGCTGTGCCGAATCTTTAAATACCCTCCACCAATGTAATGATTTAAAAAACAAAAAAGTTTGTTTTATTTATACCTCAGGAAATAAAAAAGTACCAAAAAGTGTACTTCCGGTACTTTTAATAAAATGTACTTTTAATGAAAGGTACTTTTTATAAAAAGTACTTTTTATAAAAGATACTTTTTATAAAAGGTACTTTTTATAAAAGTTACTTTTTATAAAAGGAACTTTTTATAAAGGGTACTTTTGATAAAAGCTACTTTTATAAATGGTACTTTTTATAAAAAGCATTTTTTTAAAAGGTACTTTTTATAAAAGGTACTTTTTATAAAAGGTACTTTTTATAAAAGGTACTTTTTATAAAAGGTACTTTTTATAAAAGGTACTTTTTATAAAAGGTACATTTTATAAAAGGTACTTTTTATAAAAGGTACTTTTTATAAAAGGTACTTTTTATAAAAGGTACTTTTTATAAAGGGTACTTTTGATAAAAGCTACTTTTATAAATGGTACTTTTTATAAAAAGCATTTTTTTAAAAGGTACTTTTTATAAAGGGTACTTATTATAAAAGGTACTTTTTATAAAAGGCACTTTTTATAAAAGGTACTTTTTATAAAAGGTACTTTTTAAAAAAGGTACTTTTTATAAAAGGTACTTTTTATAAAAGGTACTTTTTATAAAAGGCACTATTTATAAAAGGTAGTTTTTATAAAACTACCTTTATAAAAAAAGGACTTTTTATAAAAGGTACTTTTTATAAAAGGTACTTTTTATAAAAGGTACTTTTTATAAAAGGTACTTTTTATAAAAGGCACTTTTTTTAAAAGGTACTTTTATAAAAGTTGCTTTTTATAAAAGGTACTTTATATAAAAGGTACTTTTTATAAAAGGTACTTTTTATAAAAGGTACTTTTTATAAAAAGTACTTTTTATATAAAGGTACTTTTTATAAAAGGTACTTTTTATAAAAGGTACTTTTTATAAAAGGTACTTTTTATAAAGGTACTTTTTATAAAGGTACTTTTTATAAAGGTACTTTTTATAAAAGGTACTTTTTATAAAAATTACTTTTTTGAAATAAATGAATAAAAAAAAAAAAATAGGTCAAAATAGAACAAATTTTTTGGTTTTTTAAATCATTACATTAGTGGAGGGTATTTAAAGATTCGGCACAGCCGAATATAGCTTTCTAACTTGTTAAAAAGTTGAAAATTTTGGAATTTAGCAATGTCTCGAAAACTGTTCTACTTTTGAAAATTTGGATTTTATTTAAAAATTCAGTCGTAGATCAAAATCTCTGTAAACTAGTGTTATGTATCTGCCAATTTTCCATTTAATGTGACTTCAATAACTTCTTTGTGTTTGTATTTGTTCATGAACTATCTTATATAACGGTATTTTACATTTCAGACGACTCACATTTTGCATCACCCTATTATAAAGTTTCTTATTAAATATTGCAATGTGTTATTTAAACAAACGCTATTAATAAACATGAAGTTTACATTCTAAACTGCAACATGCCAACCAATTTTTCAAACAGTTATAAAGTAATCATGTCAAATATGATTTACAAGTTGTTAATAAAACGAATATGTTTTAGGTTTGCTTTTCATATTTTCTTTAAATGTTACTAGATTTTCTACTTAACATTATTTAGCAAAATTTCTTATTAGTTTATGTCAAATTCCATTAGGAAATCAGTTTTTGATAAGGCAAATTGTTCAAAAGGTAATAAAATAAAGAAGTTTGTATTATTTTTAATAAGTTTCTTTGTTTATAAAATTTTTCAATTTCATCTAACTCACGGGATGTAGAAAATTCATAAGATTTTTTAGACTTTCATGCACAGAAAATAAAATTGTCAAATCTTGGTCATCAAACAGCAATTGTGAATGTCTTAAGCTGATATCAACTCAACATTTAGTAAAAACGGTCCCGTGTTAGTCTACTCCAGGGATGGGAATGTTGATACAAATGTAATTTTTTTGAAACTTTTAGTCCCCCGTGTTCGTCTATACCAGGGATGGGAATGTTGATACAAATGTAATTTTCTTGAAACTTTTTGGTGTTCAAAAGTACGTTGATACGCCCGTGACTAATTTGATACTTTTCCAAAATTTGCATGACTTTTTCATTTCTTGAAAATTAAAGCTAGCAAAAAGGTTAAATTTGACCTTGCCGAATGTATTGATACCCTCCACAATGTAAGAATAGTTTATTTGCAAAAAAAATGTATACGCGAAAATAATTAAAAAAAAAAAAATATGTTTGTACTTGTTTAAATACCATTCGATGATTTTTTCTGTTCACATGTGCCAACCAGTAGCCGAACTAAAGCATTTTGTATTTTTAGGTTATGTTGAATGTATCAAAAATTTCGAGGTGTCCTTACATTTTCTTTCACAACTTTTGAACTGCTAAACCGATTTCGCTCAAATGCAATACCAAACTACTTAGGGCAAAAAAAGTCTTAGTCACATTTGTTTAGTACATTGGCCGTGATCACCATTTCAACAGACGAACAGCCAGACTGGGATCGCTAGAATGTCTTAAAATCAACGACTCATCAATAATATATGCATATGGGGCATTCCTTGTCAAATCGGACACTTTGAATAATTTTTTATTTATTAACAGTTTTTAGTACCCTTCAAAAACGCCTTCGTGGTAAATTTTCAGATTTTTTTGATGACCCGTTCAAAAGATATCGAATTTTGAAAATTGGTAGTTTGTTCCCTTACTCAAACTTCTCTTACTCGTAACTTCTTCAATAATGGTCCAAATTGTAAATTTTTTTTTTAAATTTTTGTTTTTTACGTACTTTAAAAACAAAAAATTCAAAAAAAAAAATCTTAAAAGTGCTCTGGTATGCGATTTTTTAGTTTCAAAATTTAAATCTCATTTTTGAAAATGTTTGTACTTTTTGATTTTTTTGAAATTTTTTTGTGTAAAACTGCTATCGATTCTACAAATTTTTTGCCCAGTAGGATCATGGGATAAAGATTATTACTATTTATTAAAATTTTTGAAAAAATTATATTGTGATTTTACCGTCCCCCATTAATTTTTACGTCTAAACATTTCTTTGGAACAAACTAATACTCTATCTCCAATTTCTAAGGGGGCTCCCACACAAAATGGCATTTTTTAAATTTGCTCCATCCACTCTAACTGCCCTAAGAGTGCCCTTAGAGCAATAAAATGTATTACCTACCCACAATATTTTTTTAGTCCAAACATTTTCTCTGAACATACCTACCCCGTATCTTTAACTATTAAGGTGGTCACCATACAATTTTTTTTATTTTTTGTAAATATGTGTTATTTAATCAACTTCTACCGGTCCTATGGTGCTTCCGAGAAGGGTCATTGGTGAGACCGAGCCCCATTTATTTTTACCCTCCAACCACTCTACTATCTCCACTCCCTAAGTAGGCTCCCATACAAATTACAGTTGGAGCAAATTTTATAAAAATGTAATTTTGAATGGAAGCCCAGGGTAGGTGTGTTTAGAGAAAATGTTTGGACGAAATAAATATTGTGGGTCGGTCACACATTTTATTGCTCTAAGGGCACTCTTAGGGCAGTTAGAGCGGTTGGAGCAAATTTAAAAAAAATGTAATTTTGTGTGGGAGCCATCTAAGAAATTGGAGATAGGGTATGAGTGTGTTCCGGAGAAATGTTTAGACGTAAAATTTAATGGGGGTCTATGACGCACCATTGGATCAGTAGAAATGATTTTAAGATTGGAAAATTACAACAAAATTTGTTTGAAAAATTTTAAAAAAATAAATACATTTTCAAAAATGAGATTTAGGGGCATGTCACAGACTCAATTCCGTTCGGATTGGGAAAAAGTGGTTTACTAGTAAAACGCAAAGCAAATATTTTGTTTCGGAATGAAACCACTTTTATGCAATTCAATTTCACTTGAATTTTTGAAAGGGATTTCATTTCGACAAAAAAAATATTCCTTTTTCGTTTTACGGGTAAACCACTTTTTCCGAATCCGAACGAATAGATTCTGAAAATTTACCACGAAGGAGTTTTCGAAGGGTACTAAAAACTGTCAACAAATTGGGAAAATCTAAAAAAAAAAAATATTCAAACAGTCTGATTCGACATGGAATGCCCCATATATAAACGTTAGTTGATATTACAAATTTCCATTTTCCTTTCAGCGTAAAAAATAATTGTTTTGACAAATATGGAAGTCAATATAACAATTCGTTTATTTTCTGACAAGAGAAGTATTCTAATCCTTATAAACCGGCTTTCCTGATAATTAAAAAATACTCTCAAAAAACACCTTGTTAAATTTCTAGAAAAAGTCTCGTAATGCCATTTTACCAATATTTGACCGTTTTCCTTGTTTTTTAACAAATAATTTTCGACTGAAATTTATATTTTTTTGTAATTTTACAGTTTTTCTTGTAATTTTACAAATTTCCAATGTTTTTTACAAAAAAAAAAATCTAGTAAACTTACGAGAATTCCTTGTAAGTTCAATTAAAATTAATTACAACAAACAATTTACAACAAATTTACAACAAATACAATTTACAACAAACAAACAATTTAAATTAACAATTTTATTGGTAAAAATCTTGTAAAATTACGAAAAAGCTTGTAGTTTTTACTAGGAATTCTCGTAAAATAGGAGGCAGCAAAAAATCTTCTAAAGTCACAAAACCTACTTGTAAGTTTTATCGATTCAAAATAATTTTAAATTTACAATTAAATTGGTAAAAACTTGTAAATTACAAAACTATTGGTAAAAAGCTTGTAAAATAACAAGGAATTCTTGTCAAATCGGAGGTAGCAAAAAAAAAAAATACAAACTTTTCAATGCACATTGTCTATTTAAGAGGCAACGAAATTTTTAAACCCTAAATAGCCGATAAACCGAGACACCGCAACCTTAAAATCGTATCTTTTATATACATTTTAAGTTTCAGTTTCCGACAAATCGGTTCTGTTGTGTAGTTCGAATACTTCTCTTGTGAGTGGTTAGTCTGAAGAAATATATTTTTTAGTGAATTCCCTTATTTTAACATTAAATAAAATATATGATAATTTATTATCACCTCCTTGACCAATGTGGTTAACAAATTCAAAAATACTATATGTAAAAATTTATCTTTTATAAAATTTACTGCTATTAAATATTGAAGTAGTTTGTCAAATGTCACCGAAAATGATACTACTCAATTTTAAGTTATCATAAAATTATACTATTGCAATTTATAATAATAACAGAGATTTACAAATATAGAAAGTCAACATGAATAATATGTTCAAAAGTATATATTTCAGGTGTCTCTGTATGTGTGTGTCCATATTCCTGGTATCTCTTTCAGTTTCACTTTATATGATCATAAATAATTGTACTATAATGACCTTTTCTCAAAAATATTTTTGATGTTTAAAATTTATAGAAAATTTTACAAAATTTATGGCCATAATTAATCACGTATGTGTATGCATGAGACTACGTAGTTGTGTAAGTGTTTATATGTAAATGTGTGTGTGTAAATGTATCTGCTACTCTGTACACACGTATATAATCAAATATATTTAACAAAAAAAAAAAAAACATGCAAAAAGGACACGTACATGCATAAGGTACTAAAAGGAATGTGGTAATAAAGATAAAATACTGTTATGAATTCTCAGCATTATTGTTTGATAGATTGTGATGTCTTCTTCAAATTATGAGTTGTATGAAAGGCAGTCCCCCCCCCCACTTACAATAGAGGTCTCTCCAATGGCACTCAGCTATTTTGAGAACATTTTTATATTTTTTTCTTAAAATAATTTAAATTTAATTTTTAAAGGTAATGACAGGCATTTTTTTTACCGGTGCAACAGACATGTCAAAACTTGGTCAATTGATCTAGTTATTTAAGGAAGAGTTTGCATTTCTGGAAGATCGAGCTTCCAAGGAAAATTAAGATGTTGCTAATAATAATAATACATCATGGCGGGCCGAAAGTTACGAAATTTAGAATTTTGTAACTGAATACCATTCGATCGATAGCCATTTAAATGCTGATTGTAGGAAAAAAATTAACAAAACGATCGGATTCCCAGATATATTTTTTTAGAAAAAGTGCCAGTTTATGAAACATTTTTTCTTAAAGAAAAAATTTCAGATTCTGAGAAATATCTCTCAGAATCAGAGACTTTCACTGTAAAAAAATGTCTCAGAATCTTAGACATTTTCTACAAAAATATGTCTCACAATTTAACGAGGGAAGTATTCCAACTTTGATGAACCGATTTGCCTGAAAATTTAAATATATATAGAAGTGAAATTTTCAAGGTTGGGGTCCCGGCTTATCGGCCATATCGGGGATTAAAAAAAAATGGTAATTAGATTTTTGAGGGATTTCTTCTTAAGAAATATTATGATATTCTTATATGAGAATAAAAAAAATTTTCTTCTACATTTTTCAACTCAAACCCTTCTAACAAATAGAATTAGAGCCCGTGCTCGATCTGTAAAAATCAACAAATATAAATACTTACAGAAATGTCGCCATTAGACATGTCTCCCAGAAAAATGCAATGCCCTGCATGTGTCTGAAAAATCCAGACCATGTGGCAACACGATTGCAAAAAACTATAAAGAGACAAAAGTTGAATAAATGTTTGTGGTGAAGTTGAAATTACTAGCGGCTGAACTGTTGTTGTTATAATTGTCAATATCTCTGTAGAAAACTATTAATATGCAATGCAAGCAGTAATGAATAGAAAAAACGAATATTTATCCAACACATATCTAATCAATGCTTTGGCGGTGATGCCTAGAGTGCCGTCCCACCAGTAGTGTTAATGGTATGAAAATATTCGTGGTTCGATTCTGGACTGGGCATTCACATATTAGAAAAACAATTACCATTAACAAAAACAAACTGGCATTTAAGTCCTACTGATGAAGACAGTTAACTGGAACTGTCCGAAACCGGTATAGGAATACCAGAAATGTCTATAGCTTTTAGAAATAAAAATTTTTCAACTTAAATCCTTATAACAAACAGAATTAGAGCCCGTGCTCGATCTCTACTAACAGAAAAATCAACAAAAAGTTTTTGTAATTCCTATCTAGCGGTCGCATAAAGTTGTAAAAATTCGGTTTCGTTAAATATTTTGTTTACGAAAATATGAAATTTTTTGGGGTATTTATAGACATAAACCTATGATATCCATATGAATATTTTTGCTTTAGACGATATTCCTGTTAGTTCGGGAGTTATCGGAAACGGGGCAACGAAAGACACCTTAACCTTAAAATCGTCTCCTTTATATATGGGTGAAATCAAAAATGTCAACCAAACCATGTAATCGTGTAATATCTCATACATGGGTTAAAGTATTCGCATATTTTTTAATGTACAACGTCGCATAGATTGGCGTTCTACATAACTAACAACAATCCGGATACTAGTAAGCTATTTTAAACAAGTTATTTTCATTTTTGTAGGCCAAATGTAAACTCCGTCGCCAGTAACATTTTCAATTTTTAAACTTTAACCGGTTATATCTTAAAAACCAATAACCCAAACTCTTAATAATTGACTTCATTTTTAAAGAGGGCATGTTGACGTTCTTAAAAAATATTTTTGTATAGTCATAACTATCTCTTTTACCCATACAAACACGGCTTCAATTGTGTAACGATTTTTAGACACTTTTTTTCGACATTATGGAACCTGACAATTTTGTTGTTTTTGACGTATTGTGTTTAGAAAAATAATAGGTTATTGCCCCATTTATTAAACGCGAGGCAATAAAGTATCATTTTGCATCATTGGTTTCAAGTTTGCTCCCTGCATATTAATTTCCCTGTATGAAAAGCTAAATCATAAATAAAAAATCGAAAAATGCTGTAAACTCCGTCTCCACGTTTACAACAAAACTACTTAGCGTGCATCTGAAATATCGTCATATTTTGACGTTTCTAGTTGACATCTAATGATTTTTTTCGGAAACCAATTTCCGACAAATAGTTTTCGAAAAAAAGGGCAAAAAGTGACGAAATGTAAACTCCGTCTCTGTAAACTCCGTCAACTTTTTTTTTTTTTTTGGAGATTGCATTAAAAAACCTTATGAAGTTGTTAAAACCAACGCAAATATTAACACTAGTCATTAAAAAAAGTAAAAAAACTTATTTTAACAGAAATAATAATAAATTTATTTTACATTTCCTTAGAAAAATCCTATTAAAATAAAAAATAATTGTAAAATCTTTAATAACAAAAACCAAAAAAAAATCCTAATTACAAAAATTGTTAGCAATTACATAAATAAGTGTTTTAAATTACAATAAAATGTTTTCAAAGAAAATTCAAAAAATTTAATGTATTTTTCTAAGGTGAATGTAAACTCCGTCACCAAAAAAATCATAAAAATGTCGATAAAATTTGTTTGAAACAGTTTGTAGAAGAGATCTTTTATAGTTATATTAGTAGTGATTTAACATATCGATTTTAATAAAAAAATTTACCAAAAATTAAAATTTTTTGTTTGTACAATTTTGGCTCAAAAACACTGACATTTTTTGATTTCACCCATATATTTTAATTTTCAGTCAAATCGGTTCATAACGGTTGGATTATTGCCCTTGTGTTGGTGTTTTTCATTTATTAATGCAATCTATCATAAAGTTATAGCGGTTCATAGCGGACAAACCTGATGTGATATCGACTTCAATATAATACGAGGATAAAGCTTAAACATTGCTCTTAATGACCGTATATATGTTATGTTCGCATAACCGTATATATGTTAACATTAGCCGTTTAACCGAAAACTCATCCACGTTTAACAAAATGTACTTGGCATCACTGTGGTTGGTGTCAAAATTTATTAAGGCAAACAAGAAAAAATAGGTGTATGTCTTTGCTATAACAAGAAAAAAAGGGGTGTGTCTATGCTATTTCATTAAAAATGTGAACTTGGCTTCACTTTTTATCGACGCTCTAAATTAACGCCGATAATTATGCACGCTAAAAATAAGCGTGGATAATTAAAAATTTGTATGGGTAAGCGTATATACGGTTATGCGAAAACAGGGCTGATGCTGAACTCATTTCGTCAGCTGCCTTAACCCTTAGGGCACCAATTGTCTATCAATGCTGTCTTATTTCCAAAAAAACGTTTTTTGCGCTTCAAATCATATGAAAAAAAAAAAAAATATATGCACATGATTACAATTATTTTCCTAGTCACAAATCCGGTCTCCAAACTTTTCCATTACATCAAGTTTTTGAGAAATTTGACATACAAAAAATAATCGCGTTTTCGGATATATTTGACAACTCATAGCGGATGAGCCCGATGTGCTGACGACTTAAAAATAAGTCAACGGCAAAGCAAATGCATTGCTCTTCAAGATTTATAACTCATTTGATCAGTCGCTTTAACCGTAGGAGCTCGAATTGTAAGGTATTTTCCCCCAAAAGCGCTTTTTTCAATACTAGGGATTAAGACATAATTGAATGACAATTGGTGCCCAAAGGGTTAGGGGCGACTGACCAATTGAGTACTACATCTAAAAGAGTAATGTTTAAGCTTCACCATCGATTTTTTTCGAAGCCACCGTCACATCGGGTTTATCCGCTATGACTTTCCAAAAATCCCCAAAACGACATTTTTTTTTAATTTTGACCTCAAATTTCCCAAAAACCTGATGTGATGGAAAAGTGTGGAGAACGGATTTTGTCCAGTAGAACTATTGTTAACTTGTGATAAGGACGCGTCGCAGTCGCATTTTCGATGTTTAGTAGTGTAATTAAAGAAAAAATATTCTATTGGAAACATGTCTCAGAATCTAAGACTTGTTGAACATGATAATGTTACAAGACTGGTGTCTTATTAAAAAAATTATGCAGGACGCCACCCTAGTTGGACCATATATGAGGCATTCCACACCAACTGTTCCACTACAGAAAAACCATAGTGGTTTCAATGGGATATCATTTGCAAAGTATTCGCTCTTATGGTACTATTATATAACAAAAATAAAATTTAAGTTTTTTTAAAAAGGGGGCCTTGTAGGCGTGGTAAAATATTGAAAATATCAAACTTTTTTGCCTTTGTATCTTTACATCAATATTTGTGCAAACTAAATGAAACACAGTAAAGTCTTTAGACCAAAGTTTTTTTTGTAGATTTTTGGTTGGGCTATCGATTAAAAAATAAAAATTGGAAAATTTTGAGAAGAAGTTCTGAATTTTTCAAATTTAACCTTAAACTTTATTTATCAAAAAACAATTAGCGTACGTGATCATTGATAAAAACTCACTCACGCTCCTATCGCCTCTTAAAATATTTTTTAAGTATTGATATTACTGATACGCACACAATTTATACACCATTATTGTATAAAATTAGGGTATTGCAATCTTAAACATTTGATTTCTCGAAAACAAGGCAAAACACGTCTCTGAAAATTTAAGAACAGATAGGAAAAAACTTTAACTTTTTTTAAAAAATTAAAAAAAAAAATAAAATTGCGGCATGTTTTTTGATAAATAAAGTTTAAATTTAAATTTGAAAAATTCCGAACTTCTTCAGAAAATTTTCGAATTTTTATTTTTTTTAATCGATAGCCCATACAAAAATCTATAAAAAACTTCTGTCTTAAAGACTTAACTGTGTTTCATTTAATTTGCATAAATATTGAAGTAAAGATACTCAGGCAAAAAGTTTGATATTTTCAACATTTGTCCACGCATACAAAGCCCACTTTTTGAAAAAACTTAAATTTTATTTTTGTTATTTAATAGTAACCCAAGAGCGAATACTTTGCAAATGGTTTCATATTGACACGACACCATAAAAAAATTTTTTCATACAAATTTTTTTTTCATAAAATTTGTTTTTACATCATACAAATTAATTTTTATTAAAAATATTTTTTTTTTTAATTAATGTTTCCAAAAATATTAATTTTTTTAATAACCCGGGTAAAAATGAAATATATATGATCATATATGAAGATATATGGATCATATATGGATTTATATAACCATATATTATCATATATGCCTCCATATATGTTCATATATGATCTGATCCGAAAATTGGCCCGATATGACCTCATATCGGGCCAATTTTCGGATCAGATCATATATGAACATATATGGAGGCATATATGATAATATATGGTTATATAAATCCATATATGATCCATATATCTTCATATATGATCATATATATTTCATTTTTACCCGGGAAATATTTTTTTTTAAATTCTCTTTTAATTTTGAAATTCATAAAAAAAATTTAATATTCGACCTTCAAAATTATATTGTGAAAAAGATTATTCGAGCTCAAGGTCATATTTCTTTTAATAATCATTATGATGATATTGTCAAAGTAATAATTTTCAAGAATCTATTTATAAAGTTGTTTGTCTGAAATTGATTTGTTTTTATATAATGCTTGTATTTATCAAAGCATTACATTAGGCATACATAAAAATTGACAAATCGCACGTTCGAGTAGAATTTCGATCTTTATCGACTTCGAGAACTAACCCCCAGATTATTTTTTGAAATTTTCAAACTAAATTTGAATTTTTTATAGTTGTTCTACAACAACCACATGAAAAAAATTAACTTATGATTAAGGTATGACTATTTTCTATTAATAGAACTCTAGCATTCTTAGGCTTTTTGATACAAAAAAAATCACCGATGCTCTGACATGTTTCCTATAAAAAAGCCTAAGACCTTAAGACATTTTTCACGTAGAAAAATGCTCAGTTTCTGAAAAAAATTTGTATAGAAAAATGTCAATGAAGTTAAGATTTTTTATATAGAAAATTTGTTTTAGAATTGGAGCCTGCATTCTATGACATAATCTGAGACTTTTTCTATAGAAAAATGTCTGAGATTATGAAAAATGTCTAAGACGAGTGGAAAAATTTCTGAGACTTTTTCTGTAGAAAAATGTTTCAGATATTTGTCCAATCGTAAGAGTCTTCGAATTTGAGACATTGTTTTCTATGAAAAAGTCTAAGACTTTTTACTTATAGAAAAGCCTTGGTTTTTAAGATATTTTTCCTAAAGAAAGTCTCAGATTTGGAGAAATTTTCAAAATCTCAGATTCTGAGGCATTTTCCCTTTACAAAAAGTCTAAGAGTCCCCGCACAACAATGTCGGGGCGGTTGACGTTTTCGGTCATGAGAGAGTATAGGCGCAAAACAAAGGCGGCAGCGGTAAATTAATTCAATCGTTGATATTTATACAATTTTTCACTTTTTCGACACTTTTTTTATTTAATGTTATTGTTTTTTTTTTAATATCAATTTGATTTTCTCATATTGATTCCTTTTTTGTGTTTTTTTTTCAGAATTTAAAATATTTTTTTTTTAGAGATCACATTTTTTTGTTTATTTTATCGAAAATAATCGAAATATTTATAAGAATGTGGCAACATTTTCATGTCAAAAATTTGAAGAGAGAGAGAAACCGACACAAAAATAAAATTGATTTTATTCAAGCGGTTTTCGGTCGAGCGTTTTTTCTTGCCAAATTTGTATGAAAAAAACGTCACCGACATTGTTGTGCGGGGACTCTAAGGTTCTATGAAATTTTTCCAATAGGAATAATCTTAGATTCTATGTCATCTTTACCTTAAAAAAGTATCAGATTATAAGACATTTTTCTATAGAAAAAGTGTATGATTCTGAAATAGTTTTTCTAGAGAAAAAGTCTCAGACATTGTTTCACTGAAATTATTTCTATACTGATATTATTTCTAAGTCTAAGATTCTAAGATATTTTTTCTAGAAAAAAATCTCAGATTCCTAAACATTTTTTTATATAAAATGTCTCAGGCTCACTGAAATTATTTCTATAGAAAATGTATCAGATTGTGAGATAACGAAGAAGAAATAGATTTAGAGACATTTTTTATATAGAAAAAGTCTCAGATTCTAAGAAATTTATTCTATTGAAAAGGTCTTAGAATTTAGAAGAAGATGTTCTAACCCATGTAAAAAAATAATTGGATCAAAACATATCTCTTTTGATAAAAACATATATGGGTAATTCCAAAAATTTTCGCCCCACTGTTCGGAAACATGCCTTTGGACGCCACTGAGAATTTGGCTCATAGATATCCACGTTTATATGAGATATGTTGCATTTTTGGATTTTCAAAATTTGCTGTAGTTTTCAAATTATCGCGGGTCAAAGTTCGACTTTTTTAGCAAAAGTCAGAAAAATACATGACGTTTAACGTGCTCTAACTTTTTAACTAGTGATCCGATTATCACAAGTAATGGCTCATTTGAAAACTTAATTCTTCTTCTTTTAGGAAAAATTTTCAAAAGCATACGGTTTTTTTTCAGAAGTGTTGCAAAAATTCAAAAACATTTTTTTTTTGCGAATATTTAAAAAACACATCTTCGATTTTTTTAAAAAAAAGTTTGGTGATAAACAATACTGTTTTGTACAACATATCCAAAATTCAGAGTGGGATCCCAATGGGATCAAAAAATATTCTGGTTTTAGTACGAAGTTCTTAAATTTTACCTTAGAAAATTAAAATTTTATGTTTCTTCAATATAAAAATTTAAATTTTCAAAGAAAATTATACTATTAAAATTTTGAAAAACATTCAAAACATTAGAAATTTAAATTTTCTAAGGGAAAAATATGAGAACCTCGTACTTAAAACGGAATAGTTTTTGATCCCATGGAGATCCCACTCTGAATTTTGGATATGTTATACAAAACATTGTTATTTTTCACCAGAATTTTTTAAAAAAATTCGAAGATGTGTTTTTTTAAATATTCGAAAAAAAAAATAGTTTTTGCATTTTTGCATCATTTCTGTAGAAAAAACTGTGTTATTTTAAAAATATTTTCTAAAAGAAGAACCCCAGCTTTCACATGAGCCTAAATTTGTGAAAATCGGGTCATTGGTTAAGAAGTTACAGCTCTTTAAACGTGATGTATTTTTCTTACTTTTTCTTAAAAAGTCAATCTTTGACCCGCCATAATTCGTTAAATACACCAAATGTAAAAAAACGATATATAGTACATATATCATATTTACGAGGGCTATCTATGTGTCAAGGCTCAAATTAATCTGAGACACCATTTCCAAAAATGACTAAAATTTGAGCTAAATTTTCTGGAATGGACCATATGGATCACATCTAAATGGATATAATCAGATCTTCTCCATATATATTCATATCTGCTTCAGATATGTTTTGATCCGTAAATTGAGTCTATCTGGCATATATGACATATATGATCAGACATTTTCAGATATGTTCATATATGTAAAATTGTCAGATAGACTCAATTTACGGATCAAAACATATCTGAAGCAAATATGAATATACATATATGGAGTAGATCTGATTATATCCATTTAGATATGATCCATATATGTTTTTATCAAAAGAGATATGTTTTGATTCAATTATTTTTTTACACGGGAAATAAAATTCTCAAATCCTGTGACAATTTATTTAAAGAAAAATCTTAAACTCTGAGAGGGTTTTTCTTTTGAATAATTCTCAGATTTTTTTTAATAGCAAAAATATCTGTGTAACAAAAAAATTAAAAAAAAAAATTAAATTAAAAGAAGTCCTAGATAAAGTCTTTGATTTGAAAACATTTTTTCTTAAGAAAAATTCTTAAATTCTGTGTTTTTTTTAGAAAAAGGCTCAGATACTTAAAAATATTTTAAAGAAATTCATTCAGAGACAATGTACTGTTTTCATGGAAAATGAGACAGATTTTGGATTTTTTTTTCTATATAAAAGGTATCAGATTATAAGTAAATTTTTCAATACAAATGTATCGGCTTTTAAAAAAATTTTGTAAAATTTATAGATTCTAAAACATTTTTTTTTTTTATAGAAAAGGTCTAAGATTCTAAGAAATTTGTTCTCTTGATAAATTCTCAGATTCTGAAACATATTTTCTATATGAAAAATCTTAAATTCAGGGACATTTTTGTTATAGAAAAAGTCTCAGATTCTGAGACAGTGTTTCGAAAGAAAAAGTCTTAGGTTCGAAGATTTTTTTTAAAATCTCATATTATGAGAAATCAGATCTGAAACATATTTTTTATATGAAAAATCTTAGATTCAGAGAAATTTTCGTTATAGAAAAAGTCTCAGATTTTGAGATAATGTTTCGAAAGAAAAAAGTTCGGAGATTTTTTTTTTAAATCTCATATTATGAGAAATTTTTTCTTAAGAAAAATTTTAAAATTCTATTATATTTTTTCTATAGAAAATGTGTCAGATTCTATATTCTGAGACATATTTTCTGTCAAAAAATTGCAGACTCTACGAGATTTCTACTTAGGAAATATTTTCGATTTATTATATTTTTCTATAGAAAAACTTCAGACATAAAAACTTTCAGACCATGCATACAGAACTTATACACTTGTATATAAACTAGTTTTACTATAACTATTATTTGTTGTACTACCAATTTAAGATTATCAATATTTTCTCATTTATTTCCCCTTTTGATTTTTCCATTTGTTTGATTATATTCAATATTACAAATGTCAGTTGGATGTTATAAATATACAATACATCAAACAAATAACTGCACGTCTTCTAACAACTAAAGCCAAAAGTGTGAGTAGTAGAGATCAAATATAAAGGAAAAGGAAATGTCAGAAATGGAAAATAACAAAAGTTATTAACTTAAGGTGTGAAGTAAATGCCAAATATAATAAAAACTCAAATCAACCAACAAATAAAATTAGAAAACAAATATGACATGAAAAGTTGGCAGTACAACTCAAAAATTCAAACTCAAATTAGTTTTGAAGTAAAAATTACAAATTACATAGAATGCATATCAAAACAAATCAAGTGTTGTAATAATCAAAATTACATGAATTTTGTATATTTGTGAGACTCCATGTCGTGAAAACTTTATTACATACTTATACATACAAAAAATATGCATACAATATTTTTATGTGCATAGAAATGTAAATACAGAATATGTATAATATTTTATAAACCAAAAATTTATTTTAATTGCATGTCAAGTATTTTTTTTTTTTTTTGTGCAACAATGTATAGTTTAAGTGTTTGAATATTATTTGGCGGCATGAATGCTTAACATTCGAATTGATTTATAACTATTTTAATGATGAATACTAGGGTGATTCATAAATAGCGCTGTGCTATTTTTTTTATGAATAAAAAATACAAAAATATTCATTAAATTGTATAAGGTACTCATTAGAGTGGTCCAGAATGATACTTTTATAAAAAATTTGAGTTACAAAAGGCTGCCGCGTAGGGATATAACCAAAATAGGAACCTATCATAATCGTATGGGCAATTTTATACTGATAACAAAAAACGTTATCCGGGGACATTTTGGTCCAAAAACCTTCGGCACCGATTGCAATTTCTAAAACACCATAAATTTACATTTTTTTATGTTTTATGGTGGGATTCCTTCCCATCCACCGTTTTTTTGGCTTTTTGTCGTTTTACAACAAAAATAAAACAATAACAAATTTATAAAATGGTTTTCGACACTAGAAATACGGGTTTTCCGAATAATAAAAAAAAATATTAGCGAAAACTTCATCGCGATCGGTGCCGAACCTTTTTTAACATTCGCGAAAAAAGAACACGCATTTCTTCTTGATTTTTCATCTACATTCTTAATATGAAAGGTCCTTTTCGATATTTGCAAAAAAACGCAAATGGTTATATCCCTACTACCGCGTATTGTTGGTGCCTAACAACTTCCGGTGTAAAATTTCAGGCAAATTCGTTAAGGTTTTGAGGTCGCTCAATGTGACGACTTTCTTAATTACATTTTATGGAGTTTTTAAAAAAAGTGGGTAATACTATGTTCAGATTGGCCTCGAAACCCCGTTGAAACCCCGTATTTTCATTTTAAAAACTCACCTGTTCACACACAACAATTTTGACAATTATGTAGGTTTCGGAAACCATCTCATAAAAAATATTTTTGTTAAGTAATTTTTAACTAATTTAATTATGCTGAAATTATTTTTTAACACTGTTTAATTTTATTTTTATTTCAAATAAATAAATATTTCACAGAAATTTTGTAAATAAATTGATTTCTTTATATTTTTGTATTTGGCATTTTCCCATTTTCTCTATTTCTCATTGCCGCACAGTGGTAAAAATATGAAAATTATAAGGTTTCGATCGTACTTTCGTTGAAACCTCACTACAAAAAGGTTTAAATTTGTGAGGGAAAATACGTATTTTCAAATGAGGTTTGGCACGAAACCTCGTTGAACGGGGTTTCGGGGCCAATCTGAACGTACTATAAACTTTAAAGTGACATCCTCTCACACTATACGTTTTATATTTATTTTGTATACCCTCCAACCACAGTATGGGGGAATACTCACATTGTCATTCCGTGTGTAACGCATCAAAATATCGGTCTAGGACCCCATACAGAGTATATATATAATTGATCAGTGATCGATTCTAAGACATTCTAGCGATATCCGTTTGTCCGTTTGTCCGTCCGTCTGTCCGTCTGTCCGTCTGTAGAGTACACGATACAGTCCAAAATAAAAGAGCTAGACTTCCAAAGTATGGCACGAATCTGTCTTAGGCAGGTTAAGTTCGGATATGGGCAAAATCGGACCATGGGAAAAAAAGTTTCCCAATGGAGAACTAAACCAACCTAAGAAAAACTGCATGTTTTGCAGTGTTTTTTTTTGTACTTTTGCTAAGCAAATGCAAAAGAAGAGGTTCAGAATCGCAAGGGGAAGGTGCCCCCTAACGTCTTCCACCAACCCCCCCCCCCCCCAAAAAAATAAAAAAATACGCTCCTGGATTTTTTTTTTAACATGACGCCACCTCAGTTTGACTATATAAGCTAAAAATTAACGAAAAAGAAAACAAGAATTACTATTTTCATTTTCTTAAAACCAAAAATTTTAATAACTTGGGTTTGTAACTTGGATAATAAATCACCAGCTGGTGAATAAAAAGTAACAAAATTATTTTTCACCAAAAAAATTTTTTTTTTCATCAAATTTTTTTTTCATCAATTTTTTTCCATAAATTTTTTTTTTTTTTTCATAAATTTTTTTTCATCAAACTTTTTTTTTTTCATAATTTTTTTTTTCTTTCATCAAACTTTTTTTTTATTAATTTTTTTTTTCAATTTTTTTTTTCATCAATTTTTTTTTCATTAATTTTCTTTCTCATTAATTTTTTTTTTCATAAATTTTTTTTTCACAAAATTTTTTTTTCATAAATTTTTTTTATCATATTTATCAAATTTTTATTATCAATTTTTTTCTCACCAAAAATTTTTTTTTATATTTTTTTTTCATTAATTTTTTTCATTTAAATTTTTGTTCACCAAAAATTTTGAGTTCATTAAATTTTTTTTACCATAATTTTGTTTTTCGTGAAAAAAAAATAATTTTTTTTACCAAAACTACTTTTTCACCAAGTCTAAGCTTTTCGCATAAAAATTTTCCATTTGTTTATCAAATGTACATAAAACAAGTGAGACTGGTATATTCTTTGGTGCCGAATCTTTTATACTCTCCAAAATGTAAAAACCCTTTTTTGCACTTACACGGAGGAACAAAATTTAAGAAATTTGATGCTTATAGAATGCCGTACATGATTTCCAGTAGATTTTGGTATGCTGATTTCGAATCTGTGCTCTAAATGTCAAAGTTAGCTTTAGTTTTTTGAGATATTCAGGTCACTTATTTATTTTTTGCAAATTAGCATTAAGTTGGAGACTATACTCTATCATTGATGCTTAATTTCAAAATGGTAAGTTCCACGATACTCATATGACATGCATTGGAATGTAAAAATTGTTTTTTTTTTTTAGAAATCGCAAAAATTTGCACTTCTAATATGAGATTGTTTAAACTTTGGACGTAGAACTTTAGTTAACATCTTATAATAGTTATTTCAGGAGAAAACTTGGTTACTTAATGTTTCCTCTTTTTTTTTAATGCAAACGGAAGTTGAAAAATGTGGACAAAAATTTAAATTTTGTGAAATGGGTTTTCATCAAAATACACGAAGGAAAACAAAAATGTTTATGTCTTGCGACACAAGTTTTCTAAGAGTTTTAAGGACGTAGATTATGAATAAGGACACCAAATTTATAAATTAGCCTTAGTTTTTATGATAATTGCATTTTTTTTTTTATATTTGTTTTTTTATATATTGTTATGAATTCTTGTTAAGAACTGCTAGTGTTCCTATTTAAGAAATTATAAACCTTTTTAACATACACTGAAATTTTTTTTAATGTTTTAAAAGCATGTTGACCTTAATTTAAAATAAGTCGGGTATGCAAGGTCTTCAAAGAAAATAAAAAAAAAAATAAAAAAATGGAAAAAAAAACATTTGTTAAAAATTTTTTTCTGCAAAAATTAAGCACTACCTATTCAGTATCACTTATTTATAAAAAAAACAATGACTTTTCTACAAAAGACTGTTAAGATTTTAAAAATCAGACGACTGGTTCCTAAGATATTAACAAAAATGCAAAAAAAGTGGAATTTTCCAAAAAATTCGCAACAGTTTTTTTTTGCATTACACAAATTTCGTTACATGCTAATTATACTTAACACCCAACGTCAGTACTTAAAAATGATATAAAGAGTTCGCAAGTTATTAAAAAAAAATGTTGAAAAAAGTGGATTTTTTCATAAAAATAAATTTGCAAATATCTCAAAAACTAAAGCTAACTTTAAAATTTGGTGTCCAGATTCGAAATCTACGTCCCAAATACTATTAGAAAAATTGGGTCACAAGCCTGAGCATTTTTTGTGTTCCTCCGTGTTATTTTTGCACTCACTTACGAAATGTACAGCATGGTTTTTTAATGGGGTCCTCGACTGATATTTCAATTCGTTTTGCAAGGCATGGCAAAGTAATATAACATTATTATTTCTAAAAAAAATTTGCTTTGTACAACCAAATCTTCCGCAAAACATTATCATGATCTAATGTTTTGGACAAGAGTACAAAATTCGCAGGCATTTTTATATTGTTTTTTTACATTTCGAAGGGTATAAAAGATTCGGCACAGCCGAATGTAACACTCTCTTGTTATACCATCCACTTTGTGATAGAGGGTATATATAAGTTTGTCATTCCGTTTGTAACTCATCGAAATATCGATCTGGGACCCCATAAAGTATATATATTCATGATGCCCGATCGATTTTAAGACATTCTAGCGATGTCCGTCTGTCCGTCTGTCTGTCTGTGGAAAATGCTCTCGCGAACAAAATATTGCACAGAGATGACTAAAACTTAACATATTTATTGGAAGTTCTCCCGAGAAGTTTGGTATTGCATTTGAGCGATATCGGTTAAGCGGTTCAAAAGTTATGAACTAAAATGTAAGCACACCTCAAAAATTTCAGTACATTCAACATAACCTAAAAATACAAAATGCTTTAATTCGGCTTCTGGTTGACATATGAGGAGGTTCATAACAAAATGCACCAATTCCACTTTAACAGTTTTTTAGATAAACGCATAAATGTAAACAAAGTCAGTAATGAGTATGAGTGTAAGTACTGAGCATTGGGATGTTTCATAATTAAAGTCAGTAGTGAATTGCTGTGCAACTATTGAGCTTTGGGATGTTTTTTGGTAATGGTTACATAGATGTTAAATTGTAGAAAAGTATTCAGTCAAAAAAACAAAAAACTCAAAAAGTGGAATTGGCGCGTTTTGTTATGAACCTCCTCATATGTGAACATAATTAAACACCAAATGGTATTTAAACAAGTACGAACATATTTTTTGACAAAAAAAGAAAAAAAATCGCGGATTTTTTACAAAAATTTTTTTTCGCGGAATTTTTTTTTTTTCAAAAAAAAAAAATTTTTCAAAAGTAATTTCCTTTTAAATAAAGTTTTTTGCAATAATCTTTTTGAAATTGTGGAGGGTATCACTACATTCGGCAAGGCCGAATTTAACTTTTTTACTTGTTTTTTTTTTTAAATCTGAACCCAAATTTAATGCAGCTTACAAATCTGTGCTAAAATATAAAATGTTGAGTATTTGCGATTTTGTAAAACTTAAAAAAATTTAAGATTTTAATGATATGTATTTTTTAAATTATCTTAAAATGGTTCAATGGAAAAATACCGCTTCAATTGTGCAAAGAAAATAAATTTAATCTTTAAGGGTATTTGATATCCTTGCAAATAATCGCAAAATTGTAGACGTTTTAGTTTTTCGCTAATATTAATTTGGAGTTCACACTTGCTACCCTAAAATCTTCCGCAAAACATTGTTTAACAAAACACCAGTAACAGTAATGTAAACTTAATGGACACAGAATAAAGATTTTTTTAAACTCGTCGGTTTTAAATACTCAAAACATCAAGTGTGAACCCACACTCTAAAAAACGCATGTAAACTTACTATTATAAATTGGGTACATTTTTGTTGAATAGCACGCATTTTGTGTTAATATAAGCAAACAATGTGTAAAATACTTTTAAATATTATACGTTATTCAAATATTTTACACACAAATATGTAAATAAAATTCGGCTGGTGCCGAATGTTTTTTTTTTGGTTTTTTGTTATATTTATTCAAATATTTTACACACAAATATGTAAATAAAATTCGGCTGGTGCCGAATGTTTTTTTTTTTGGTTTTTTGTTATATTTATTCACCTCTTTTTTATTTATGTTATAATGTTTCACCACAAGTGGTCAATTTAAATAAAAATGAGGTGAATAAATATAACAAAATAAAACATACGGCGCCAGCCAGCATCAAACTCGCCACCTTCCGATTTGAAAGTACTCTTTTTAACCACTACGCTACGGAAGGTTATACTTTTATCTGGCGTTTTAGTTATTTAACACGTGCGCATGTTTGTTGTTCGACAATTTCGTTTAAACATTTGTGTTTAAAATATTTGAATTAACGGAGAATATTTATAATTTGCTGCGTTTAATTGGTTTAAAAGTATTTTACGCATTTTGTGCTTATGTTAACACAAAATGCGTGCTATTCAGCAAAAATTTACCCAATTTATAATAGTAAGTTTACATGCGTTTTTTAGAGTGTAGTATAATTACTAATAAGAACATTTTGTCTCTCAAAAAAAAATTACGAGGTACTATTATATAGACATGGTGCTGGACAAGAGCTTGTAAAATTTATAATTTTTTTTTTTAATCTGGAGTTTTTTTTTGTACTAAATAAATCATAAATTGTTTCAAAAAAATTTTTCATCACTCCATCTTATAGTATTTAAAAATGTCAAGTTTGTATGTGATATTTTATAGAAAAAAATCTACCTTTTATTCATTTCATACCATGCGTATACTTGATATAAATATTTTGTTTAAACAATATTAATCATACGCATTTCATTTCTCTTTGAAGTGCTGTGTAATTAAAAAATCTCAATAGCTTTTCGAAATTTATAAAATTCAAATGAAATAAATCAATATCTTAAAGACTTTTTTCTGGCGCTATGAAAAATCCCCAATGAAATAACCCCAAAAAAAAATTCCCGAAAAAAAATTATAAAATTTTATTTGGCGATTTTTTCATTTATTTTGGGGGTTGGTTCATTTTTGATTTTGGGGTTTTGAAATAAATGAAAAAGGAATAAAAAAAAATATTTGGGTATATTTTCATTTGTTTAGATTTTGGAGTAACTTTTTTTTTTTTAATTTAGCATTATCTCTTCATAAATGCTAGAATGTAGTAAACAGTTCAGTCTCCAGTTTTGAGACACCTCAATAGACTCTAGCAAGTGTTACTGAAACTTTGCTCCAACCTTATGTTTACATAAAAAAGTGACCAATTCTCGGATAAAATGAAAAATATACTTGGAATAAGATATGACTACTTTGAAGCCCTCGCATACCCGACTTTTCTTAAATTAAGGTCAAGATGCTTTAAAATTGGTATATTTTTCAGAGTACCCTATTTGGACTTATCTTGCTTTTTTTTTTTTAACTTATCGTTAAATGGTGGCGTTTGTTTTACTTAAAATGTTGTAAAAATACTTGTATTAAGTATGGAACGATGTATTAATTTACTCAGTTAGGCAATTGCAAAGGGCACCTTATTTGACGAATTTTATTTATTACCTATACGTTTTTCAAATTAAAGTCATAATTTACCAAAAAAGAAGTTAAATGGTTTACAAAATATCAGGGTTGGCAACCGAAACGAATAACGGTATCGGTAACGGTATTGGTTAGAGTATTCAAAACCGAAACCGAAAACCGGTTAACCGGTTTTTTCATTTTTAGAAACTCGACCGGTTTCGAATAGTTTTGAATTTCGAATATTCGAGAAACCGGTTTCTGTGTCAGTTAGCCGGTTTTTATAAAAAGTTATAATATAATGGGTTAAAATATGTATTGAATGTACAAAGTTTTTTAGAAACACTAACATAACTTAGCGGTACTACCATAATCAGTTTGTTTATATGTTGGTATGTCAATATCACCGAGTTCCGGATGTCCATCTCTTTCCCTAATGTTGAAATCAGTATCTATTTTTTTAAATTTGGCACCTTGGAGTGCTATGGCAAAGCATTTTTTTTTGAAGTAACTTTTTAAAATTGTTGAAATCGGAATTGGCTAAATCAGCCCAAATGAATATATTAGGACAGATGCCTGAATTTATTTGTAATTGTGTTCTTTAAACAATTCAATAAAAAGAAATTTTGAAATAAAATCTCTACGGATTTCATCTCTCAATTGCAAAGGATTTAAATTTATTTGTTAATTCCAATAAACCAAACAATGTCGTTGAAATATCGAAGCAATATTACCTAAAAATCACATATTATACAAAACAGTAGTTTTTTATTATAAAGTGTACCATGAAAACATGATATCGTTTTCGCTATCGAAAATCCTGTCATATCGATAGTAATACCGCCTTATTTCAGATTTTATGGAAAAACCATTGTTATTCCTAACGATAACGATATCGTTTTGGTGGGAAATTACGAAATCATTTTCGGTTTCGAAGTTTCCAGCGAAATTGGGCGGTAGTAAAATCACTAAAACTTTGGAATGGTATCAAAATTTTGTTAAATGGGATATCGTAAACGGTGTCATACAGATGATACTATTTTCGCTATCACTTATCCATTTTGCGTTTATTGGGCTATGACTTTTTTGTAAAAATATTATTTAGTTTACTTTATTTTTACCCTGCAGAATAAAAACCGGTTTAACCGGTTTTTTTGCTAAAACCGAAACCGGAAACCGGTTTTTCAAAAATTAGCTTTTTCGAATAAACCGAAAACCGGTTTTTGAAAATGGCCGGTTTTTTGAATACACTAGTATTGGTATTACATAGTTTTTATATCGGTAACGGTAAAGGTAACGGTATTTTCGATTATTTAGGTAACGGTTAACCGTCACCGAAACAACGATACCGGTACGTACCGGTATTATGAATAAAATTTCCCAAATGGCTAAAAAGTCACAAATTTGTTAAAAACACGTAAAAAATAAAAAAATTATTTAATAAAATTTAAAAAAAACGACAAATTTAGTGCATTTTCAGCATATAAATATATAGAAGTATTTAATACTATTAATTAACTCAGAATTTAATTAAAATATTTACGCAATATTGTAATTCAACAAATAAATGATTGATTTTTACGCATTTATAAGATGTCTCTGTCCAATCAGTAGAAATACGGCATTTTGAGCCATTTAAGAAATCTGCTGATTTTAGCTGACACGGTTTACTAAATTTCCGTCTGGATAAACCAGGTAGATTCTGCAGAAAAATCTGTCAAGACCACAGATAAATCTGCCGATTTAAGTTAAAAAATCTTCTGATTTTAGATTAACGCCTGAACATTGAAATTGTATTTCATACAAGTAAAAAATACTTTTTTTTTATTTATTATTCCCAATTAGAAATTTTGTCTTTAAGACATTGTCAGTAATGATTCATCAGGTAGAAGTCAGCAAGTGAATACATTTTACTAAAGACAACTTAAGGACATGTCATAATTTTTGTCGGAGCTCCCCAAGTTCTATACATGTACTGCCTTGTCATATAAGTTGTCTTATCAGTTTAGAAAAATCATGTCTTTAATGCTGACAATTATGTAGCAAATCCGACCAATCACTAAAAATTTTTTTCCCGATGTAAAATCGATGTAATTTTGTATAATCCTTTAAAACTCTTTTAGTTTTCTTTGTAATTAAAAAAATAAAATTGAATTGGTCTTAAAACAATAAAAAAAAAATAAAAAAAAAAATCCGCGACCGGGGATTGAACCGAGGCCAAAAATCTACAACACGTAAGCTGTCGAACCTGCTAGACAACTAGGCCAATCACAACTTAAAATTATTTGTAATAAAATATAATTTGAAATCATAATATTTTCAAATTTGTCAAAACCAAAATAAATTGAATATATCGTCACCTTAATTGTAAAGGGCTCCTGCAATATTATTTTTGTAAATAATTTTTTTTGTTTTGTATAAATAATATTAAAAACAACTAAGATACGCCTAAATAACTCTAACAAAATCTTGTTAAATAGGATGAAACCAAATTCCAATTAATATTTAAAAAAATGTTATATTTGAGAAAGAAAAATTCATATTGTAGCATTTTTCAATTCAGGTGACGAAATATATATAACAGGACAATTCAAATAATAAATTAATTTAAATTTGTTTTTAAAAAAACAAATTTATTATCAAAGTTTGGCTAAAGGGGTAAGGTGCTAGACCAGTGAGCAGAAGGTTCTGAGTTCGCGGACCAAGTGAGGCAGATCAAAATAGTAAGTTTTAAAAAATTTAATTTAAGAAATAGACAGATAAAAATAGTAAGTAGTGTAAATTAAAAGACGTGATTAATAAATTTAAAATTTTTGGGTGATCTCAGACGTACTATGTACATGTCATAATGTAGTCAGCACTATTGACTACCTGAATACTTGTCGGCGAGGAATTTTGACAAAATACTTGAAAAAGTCAGGAGGTGTCATGAGGTTTTTTGTATGGTCAGAGATTTTTCAGTCAGCAGGTACACTGACATTGTCATAAGGAAGTCTTTGAGATGTCTTAACGACATTTCTAATTGGGTTTTTTTAAAAAAACTTGGAAGATTTTCAATAAAGGGAAGATTTTCAATAAACTTTTCTGTAAAATTATTAAAATAGTCAGCTGATTTTTCACAATTGATTAATTTTTAATTTTAATCGTTTAAGCGTAAATTTAAAAAAAAAAATGCCAACAAAAATTTTTTGTAAAATTACAAAATAATCTGCTAAAACTTGAACAAAAATCCGCAAATAGAGTTATTAAAAATACAGAAAACTTTCTGTTATTTTTTTAAAGTTAATGACAGAGAATTAAGTTAAAGTATTCATTTTAGCAGTAAAATCCGGTAAAAGTTTTCGAATTCAAACTAAAAGTTGTTTCACAGATTTTTCGACAGTTTTTCTTTAGACTGTACGACTTTGGCTCATTATGTATTTAACTCCAGAGAATCACCTCTCCACGCTTACCTGCGTGGATGACAACGCCAGCAACACTTAAGCTATTTAGGTTTGTCTCTTTTATATTCCCACTAAAAATGATTACAATACGTTGCACTCACTTTTCTCTTAAGAAATTTTTAGGTAAATTGCGAATGTGATCATTGGTTGGACTGATTTCCACATAATTTAGTAAATTGCGGGTGGGATCATTCGTTGGACAGCTTTTTTTTCATTGTTTTTGCCAGAATATCAATCCGATTTACAATGAAAAAAAAAAAATGTTTTTATATTTACGTATTTTAAAAATATTTACTTTGTTTTTTATCTGCAACAAATTTAAAATAAGTAATATTCAGACAACCGAAACAAAACCGTTATAATACCGGTAAAAATCCGAATAAAGGTAATGGTTTTTAATCGGTAACGGTATTTAAAATTTTTTATTTCGGTATTGGTAACGGTAACGGTAGTCAATATTAAAGGGTTTTTAATCGGTAACGGTATTGAAAGGGTAACGGTAGCCAACACTGCAAAATATTAAATTATTTAATAACACGTTGAACCCTTATTTTAATTACCACAAAAAACTCATTTTATATAATGTTTAAAAAATATATTTAATATTGTTAAAAAAAACTGTTTTATGTACACACAAATATTTATGTATGTCTGTAAACTTACACATATACACAAGTCATTAAAAACAATTTATACCACATAAAAAGTAAAATAACAATAATAACAATTTTCATGAATAATGGTTACATTTAATATTTTAAAAAAGGAACAAAAAAATTAATGCGTAAAGTACATAAACTGTATTAAAATTAGAGTGTTTTAAAAAAACAATTTTTTGAAAGCGCTAAAAAATCTACGAGCCAAGTCTTAAACAAATTTGTCAATATTTAGAGGCCACTTACTTCTACGAGTTCCATCATAATTTGGAAATATATTGAACTAAATGTCGGATTTTGTAGAGTACCAAGCATAAATTGACAACGTCTCTAAATTACAAAAAAAAAAAAATTACTCTAAAAACGCTAAATTCGTACGCAATCGTATTCGAAAAGCGTTTTGAGAGTATTTTATTTACGATATATATGATTGCTCCAAAACATAGATGGCTTAAAAGCAGTTTAAGAACGTTTTAACAACGATTTTCAAAATATAGCAACATTTATAAAAGTTCGAAAAATTAAAGTTAAGTTTCCTAAGTCCAACATTAAATTTGTTTTTCGCTTTTGATTAAAGACTTTCATTAAAAATTATTTTAAAACTAAAAAGTTTTAGACAAATTTCCGAAGTTTAAAAAAAGTTTGAATATTTCTAATTCCCGGGCACAAAAATATTAAAAAAAAAAATTCATCAAAAGTTCTTTTAGAAAAAAAAAGTTTTAAAAAATTTCTTAGTTTCGAAAATTTTTTTAAAAACAAAAAATTGTTGGCAATTTTTTTTGGGTTTATATTAGTGCCCCCCATTTCCCGGTTCTCGGTATTCCCGGGAATACCGGTATTCCCGGTTCTGGTACTGGTTTTCCGGTTCTAGATATATTCCCGGGAATACCGATATTCCCGATTCCGATCCTGGTACCGGTTGTCAAAAACCAAAAAATACTATACCCCAAATTATTTAAAATACAATATATAATCAGTATTTCAGAAATATTTAGTTGTGTTTGTAAAATTATTTGAAAATAAAAAAAATAGTTGTTTGATACAACTATTTTTTTCTTAAATTCAAAAAATAAAATGGAAATGGTGTTTTTAACATGTTTTATATTTTTTTGGTAAAATTAAAAATAGAAAATCTTAATTGTACAAAATTTTACAAAATATATATACCGGTAGTACCGGAAATACCGGTAATACCGCCAGAATCGGAACCGGGAATACCGGTTTTCCTGGGAATGCCGGGAATGATTCAAGTACCGGGAAACCGGTATCAGTTCCCGGTAATACCGAGAACCGGTACTACGGTACTGACCGTAGACACTAATTTATATAAAGTGAATTATTAAAATGCTTTTTTAGGACTTCGATGACTTTTAATAAAACGTTTTCAAGAGCACTTTTTTCAATTTCTTAAAAAGGCTTTAATAAAGTGTAGGTCAGTGTTATAATTCTGAACTGTTGTTTATCTGAACTTTTTGAAGATGGTATACAGAACGCTAGTACAACCGTCAACAATGATTTAACAGCGCTGTTGCATTTTTTTTTCTGCGGGGGCAGCGCTGCCAACTCTGATGATTTATCGTCATTTTGACGATTTTTTAAGTCAAATTTACTAAAATGACGATTGCCGATTTTTTCTTACAGGAACAAAAATTACGATTTTTTTTAAATGAGGAAAATATGGTAAACTTTTGTTAAAAAATTCAAATCTTGTAAGCAAATTCTTTGAAGTTCACAAAATTGTTTGAAAAGAAAAGAGAAAAACGTATATTTTTTTTTTAAAGATAATAACTTTTAAGAAAAAAGCTAAACAATTTCGGGAAAAGACATTAAAAGTTAAAAATTCACCAGAAAAAACATTAAAAAAAAGTTTTTTAATTTAAAAATGGATTAGTTTGTTATTAGAAGTGGTAAGTTTTTGTTCATTTAATGCAAATTAGTGCGTTAAATTTACAACGCACCAATATCGGGACGAAATTTAATATGTGGACTACGCACAAAAAAATACATTTTCAATAACACCGCTCAACAAATCGAAGGTTTTTGGCTTCGGTTTCAAGTTCCATATAAAATTTTAAAAGATTTTGACTCGCTGATTCCAAATCTGTGCTCCAAATTTTTCCATCACGTCTAGAATTTTAATTATTCGCGATTGAAAATGCGAAAAAAATGTGATTTTTGCCTTTTTTGAAAGCCTGCACAGCAGCCACTGGGTAGAATAAAAATCTGGTATAAAGCGTAAGAGTAGAATTGAACTATGATCTCAAATATATGATCAAAAAAATTTGAAGTTGTTGCGCTATTTTTGGACAAATATGTATTTTAAAAAAACAATGTGAAAAAAATTAGAAAAAGCACCATTTTTAAAAGGCTCTAAAACAAAAACCAGATGATCAATCTTTACTGTTATGAGCCGAAAATTTAGGCAAAAGTTCATTCTTTGTTATAGGCTTTTTAACCCATTAAAGATATCTTCCCGTTAATACGAAAAATAGCATAGTAAGAAACATCAACAGAAACTCAATTCACTCTCGAGTGGTACGGGTTATTAACATTTCTAGTATTTATAAGCGTATTTTTGGCATGACGATTTTTTGACGAAAATTTTTTTTCAACTTGACGATTTTGACGATTTTTTTTTTAAATTGACGATTTCTCCGAAAAAATGTTGGCAGCAATGTCCGGGGGGTTTCATATCACTGTAGGTATAATTTTAACTTTTGAAATTACACACCAAAACGGCGAAACATGTAAATTTAATTTTACAGTCCAACACAACACGAATGATGGTGAATACGGGTTATTCAACATAACACGGTGAGCCTCAGCGATGTTCAGGTTGAACTTTAGTGTCGACGAAAAGTGTAAATGCAGTTCGATTTCTACATGATTAGTTGTCACAAAACTGTTTTCAGCAAAATCGTAGCTGATCGCATTCGCGAGATATCGCGAAATTAGTGATTTTATATTTTAAAAAATTTTGATATTGAAGATGTTTAAATATTTTCAAAAACTGAGTATACAGTTTTCATTGTACTTATTTTAAGGTCACAAAACAGTAAACATCGAAATCCTATCTTCTTTAGTTCGCGAGAAATCGCGAAATAACTTTTTTGTCAATTTTTGTTTTTCAACTTTTTCGAGGTTTTTTCAAATGTTGTGGAAAGCTGATATGCACTTTAATGTGTACGTGATCGAAGGTCATAAGGGTGTTGACATCAAAGTTGTAGGTGTACACTGTCGCAAGATATCGCGGAATTATTTATATATTTTTTATTTTTTTTTTATTTTTCAATTTTGCATGTTCTTTTGAAATGGTGTAAAAACGTGGTATGCATTTTTATTTGTACATGATAAAAAGACATTAAACTGCTAACACGAAAGTCCTATGTGGTCAATTCTTTAAGGAATCGCAAAGTTAATATAATTAATAATATTACAATACATAATAAATGAAAAAAAAATTGAAAAATTTTTCGCGATTTTTCGCGAAAATTAGCGTCAATATATAGAATTCAGCAGTTTTACCACCTTCAGTTATGGGCAATTTAAACTGCATATCATATACTTGTCGTTACTTAAATTTTTTTTTTTTTTTTGATACCAAAGAAAAAAAAGTAATTTATTATAAAAGCTCGTACAGTAATTTTGCGATTTCTCGGGAAATTGATCGTCTATAATTTTTATGCTTGCAGTTTTGTCACCTCTAATAACCACGAATTCAAACTGCATTCCCCATTTTTGTCGTTAATTGAAGTATATGTTTTTACAGACCACAAATAACACAAATTAATGAATAAATAGTAGATAAGCGAGTTTTTTTGCGATATCTCGAAGAATTAAGCAGCTAGAATTTAAATGTTAACAGCCTTATGACCTTTGATCAATAGCAAGTCAAACTGCATTTCGTGTTTTTCAACAATGTTAAAGAAAGTTATTTTATTAATCAAAACAATAAATACCCCCAAAAAGCTGTTTTTCGCTATTTCTCGCGAAAGTGAGCAGCTATAATTTTTTTGGGGGCAGTTTTAATTTCTTCCAGCATGTTCAAATCAAACTGCTTACCACTTTTTTTTATCATTTCTAAAGAACCGGGTTTAAAATATAATAAAAAAAAAAAAAAATATATATATAATTACGCGATATCTCGCGAAATTTAGCACCTACAATTTTGATGTCAACAGCTGTGTGACCTTTGATCAACCACAAGTAAAACTGCATACCATGTTTTTATGAAATTTTAAAAAATCATATATGAAGATAAAAACAAAAATAAAAACAGCAAAAAAGTAATTTCGCGATTTCTCGCGAAATTGAGAAGATATGATTTCGCTGTTAACTGTGTTGTGACATGTAAATAAATACAATTAAAACTGCATACCCAGTTTTTGAAGATATTTAAAAAGCTTCATTGTCAAAATTTTAGAAAATACAAAAACACTAATTTCGCGATATCTCGCGAATGCGATCAGCTACGATTTCGCTGTTAACAGTTTTGTGACATTTATTCATGTAGAAATCGAACTGCGCTTACACTTTTCGTCGACACTAAAGTTCAACCTGAACATCGCTGAGGCTCACCGTGATAAAGCGAAGTAATTCCGATATTCAATTTGTTCAAAATATAAATTTCGTTTAGCTTGCTAATTTTAATCTGACACACATTAAGTGTGTGGCAATCGAAGGAGTGCTGATGATGGAAGGGTGGCATCTTCCGAAAGCTGTCGACATCTCCACTAAGCCTGTGTTGTCACTTAATTTTTTTTCAGATTTTCTCATTGTACAACAATAATTATTTCTCAGAAATAATTACTATGGATTCAAACCGAATAAATAAAAATTCAGTTATAAAATATACAGTCCAACAAAATATAAACCCATTTTCAATTTTCTTAAAAAACAATACAAAAATCGCTTGAAAATCACGAACTTAAAAATTAATTAAAGCTCTCTTAATTTTGACCTGATCTGACAAAACGGAGAATGCCACTGTGTTCTACGAACTTAAGTTTACGGATCTCGGCGTTTTGCTGTGTCAATTTCACATAATTACAGTGTAATTTTAACGTTTATAAATGCAACAAAATTAAACAACATCTATTACACCGTTCGACAAAAATGAAAAAAAAAAAAAATCGTTGAACACGAACTGGATAATATACGTTTAAAACTAGAGACTATCAGGCCTATTCACGGTTATGACTGGTTATGACTAATTTTATTATTTTCAAACTTCATATTCCATGTGTTTGTTGTAAACACAATCATAAAAAAGGAGATCCTCCTTTCATTTGCCGTCAACAGTGTCATCCTACAAAGTGTATCCTTTAAAAACAAAATGTATCCTTTTAAACTTTGAAGCCCTTTTAAAAGGAAGCAGGATCACGAACTGAAAAACTGTAAATACAGTTTTATAATCTGGTTCATTTTATATAATCCGGTTCATTTTTAATATTGGCTGTCGGAAGTTGCTATATTTAGCTTTTGGAAAAAATTTAATAAATGTAAGAATGCCTATGCAAATATCTATTGTTCGATTTATTTCTTCTTTTTATTTTTTTTTTTTTTTATTTTTTAACATGATAATGTTTTAAGGCTGGAGTCTAATTTTAAAAAAGTTGCAGGATGCCACCTCATTTTGACTATATACTTAATTTTCTTAAAACCAAAATTGTAGTAACTTGGTTTTGTAACTTGGATAATAATTCACCTCGTGGTGAATAAAAGAAATATTTACCAGCTTGTGAATAAATCATCAATATATATTTTTTAATCAATATCTTTTTTTATCAACATTTTTTTTCATCAAATATTTTTTTAATCAACATTGTTTTTTCATCAATATTGTTTTTAATAATTTTTTTATCAACAATTTTTTTTCATCAATTTTTATTTTCATCAATATATTTTCATCAACTTTTTTTAATCAATAATTTTTAATCGATATTTTTTTTCATCAATATTTTTTTCTCATCAATTTTTTTTTTGCATCAATATATTTTATCAATATATTTCATCAATATTGTTTTCTTAAATATTTTTTTTTTCATCAATATTTTTTTTTTTGATAATTTTTTTTTTTTTAATCAATATTTTTTTTATAAATATTTTGTTTCGTTGAATTTTTTTTCAAAAATTTGGTTTTCTAACTTGGATAAAAATTCACCTCGTGGTGAATAAAATAAATATTTACCAGCTTGTGAATAATACGAACCATTATTTTTCAACATCAATATATTTTTTTTAATCAATATTTTTTTTTTTAAATAATATTTGTTTTTCATCAAATATTTTTTTTTTAATCAAAATTGTTTTTCATCAATATTTTTTTTTATAATTTTTGTTCGTCCTTTTTTTTTCATCAATTTTTATTTTCATCAATATTTTTTTTCCATCAACATTTTTTTTTCATCAACTTTTTTTTTTTTTCATCAATATTTTTTCATTAATTTTTTTTTTTCATCAATATTTTTTTTTTTTCATCAATTTATTTTTTTTTTTACAATATTTTTTTTCATCAATATTTTTTTATTCATCAATATTTTTATCAATATTTTGTTTCGTTGATATTTTTCATCCATATTTTTTTCGCCAATTTTTTTTTTTTTCATTAATATTTTTTTTAATCAATATATTTTTTTTTCATCAATATTTTTTTTTTTTTTTTTTCCTTAATATTTTTTTTTTCACCAATATTTTTTTTTTTCATCAATATATGTTTTGTTCAATATTTTTTTTTCTGTTTTCAATGAAACCTTTTCATCAAAAACTTTTTTATCAACATTTTTTTTTACAAATAATATTTTTTCATTAAAAACTTTTTTTCATCAAAAACTTTTTTTATCGACAAACAGAGACAAATAGATAGATGGATATAACTAGAATGTCTTAGAAACCTTTAAGGATCACTAATATATAAACATAATGGGGTCCTCGACCGATATTTCAATGAGTTTAGTATGGAATGACAAATTTATGTAGCGTTTTTTTATTTAAGGAATAATTTTGCTTTAAAAAAAAGCCTATGTTATTTATACAGCAGGAAATTATCATGATTCAATGGTTTGGGCAAGAGTACAAACTTCGCAAACATTTTTGGGTACTTTTCTACCCATTTGTCTTTAATGGGTTAAACTGATTGGTTTTGGCTCAAATTAATTTCAAATAAAAACTTGTCCCAAGCTATATTAAAAAAGTCAACGGAGAAATTTTTTTAGAATTTTTTAAAGAGAAACTTTTTTAGAATTTTTTAAAAAATTTCTTGATTGTAGCAAAAAAACCAAAAACATTTTTATTTTTTAAACACTCTATTGCATATTCAAGGTTGATGCTACACGAGTAATTATTTCATTTAAAGGGGTATGATATAAAAACTTTTTTTAATTCAAGCATAACCAAAATATAAAAAAAAAAAGTTCGCATGAGACTATAGCTTTTAAACAGCAACAAAAAAAAAGGTGACAATGCTTATGAAATATTTATTATGAAATAATCGTTATGAAAAAAGAATAAATTGGGTTAAGGAAAAAGTTTTACTTTAAACTTACATATCGTCACCTAAAATCCAATACGCCCTAAATAACAAAAAATTCAAAATCGGTACCCAGTTGGCAAAATAAAATCACACCTGACATACTCCTGACTCTCCCTTTATAAAATTGCTGACATCTCATACAATTTTTCAAAATGTCATCAATGACATGTCAGAAGTTGGTCAGCAGTGTCCACCAGTATCGGTGGCCACTAACAATTCGTTTAAACAACCGCTGACCAACTGCTGACATTTTGATGGCATTTTGAAAAATTGTATGAAGATGTCAGCAATTTTATAAAAGGAGAGTCAGCAGTATGTCAGGTGTGATTTTTTTTGCCGACTGGGTATATTTATAGATTCTGGTGTATGTTATAACCCTACACGTCCCTACAAAAAATTAGGGTCACATAATAAAAATTAGCGATTTTATAGCCAAAAATTAAAAGCATGTGAATTTCGAAATTGCCAATGAACGCAACTAGAAATACATCTTTTAATAATTTGTGATTAATTTTGATACATATTCACAAAACGTACGTCCTCACAAAATTTTAGCCCAATTCAATCAAAACCAACAAAGTTATTAACAAATTAAAAAATGTACTCTATACTGTTTTTTGCTTCTCCTGTAAAATTAATAAAATGTTAGTTAGGGCCGTTTGCATTTTAGGTGACGATATGGCACTTTTCATGTATGGAACTAACAAATAGACAAATAGACGATACAGGCGTAGTCAACATGTTCAAATTATGAAATTTTTGAATTACATCGCTTCATATACAATTTTTTCTACAGTAACTCAACAGTTTTTAAAGTTTCAAAACACAATTATTTTATAAAGCTTTGTATGGGCTATAGAATGGCAATATATGTTTTTGGAAAAATTACAAAAATATCTGAGAATTTTTCAAATTTAACTTTTAATTTTTTGAAATTTAAATGAAAATTCATACTACCTCCGTCCCAAAATAATCTTAACATTTCTATATTTTGGCTGGGATTATGGAGGATTTTTTGAAAAAGCTTTGTTTTTTTTTGTTAATACATATCGAGACATATCAATAATTTAAAAATTCTTTATAGCTTTGCAATTTTTCAATTCACGTGCAAAATGGATGCAATAAACTGCATCCAGATAAATGAGACAACTTGTTTTCGACGTTACAAACAGGCATGGTGTCCACTATGGTCGAAAAGATGAAAATTATTACAAAATGCGGCGTATGAAATAAGAAATTTTACGCTAGAGGCCCTTTTAACGGTTTTTAATAAATGCATTATGGATGCAATAGGGACATCTTGCAAATATTTTTAATTAATTTTGTTACAGTTTTAGTACACGAGATTAGTATAAGATTATTTTTTTAACTTTATCTTGTATTATTTCAACTAAGACACTGCTTAATAAAATGTTAAGTTTATTTTGGGACAAAAAAATCTATAGAAATGTTAAAAATAATTCGGGACGGAGGTAGTAATATTCTCTACAAAATGTTAAGTTTTTAGAGATCAGTTTTTTTTTGTTTTCGAGAAATGTGCCTTTAACTTCAAAGTATCGTTAAATTTGGTAAAATTCAGCAATTTTTGCATGACATCACTTTGTGTTTATGTTTAATTATTTCTGAAGTTTCCGAAATACGTATATTTAATATAGTTTTGTATGGTCTATGTATCTAGTGGCATTATTTGTTTTTGAAAAAAATAAAAATAAAATAAGAAATAATTCTCCAATTTCTGAACGCCCTTAGTTCTAAATACGTAATGCAACCTTATATTTGGACGGATTTATTTTCGTATTTAGGATGAAAATAAGGATTATAGGTACTGGAAATGTCTATGTCTATTATGATGGCTAGGGTCGATATTGCCTTCACCCAGATTAACTTGAAGCAAAGCAAAGCGGCTTCTGCTCTTTTATGCAGTAGTCATGGGAAGCTGCATATAGGTCCTTAAATAATTTTAATTCATGAGCAACGGGTAGTCAATGTACAAGGTAATTTAAATATGATTAGATAGGGATCGGTCCTGTTTGACACAAGATTACAGTGGCCACTGGTCTGTTTGATTGATCCTACGACAATCGAAAGCTCGGTGTGATCGATTCTAAGAGATTCTAGCGATTTCCTTCCGTCTGTCTATAGATGTCTCGATACAGTCCAAACCAAGTCTTACGATATGTATGTTCATAAATCGGCGAAATTTTTTGTATTTTTTAAAGAAATTAAATATTTTTATGCGAAAAGAACGTCAGGGTCCTTTACATGAACCAACGAGATAAGGAAAGACCAAGTTTTAACAAGTTGGAGGAAACTATTAATGTATCTGCCTATTTGCCCCATGACTACATTTATCCCCCGCGCTCAGAGGAGTTAACTAGAGTCATGCGATATGCAGAGGTCTACAATTTGGTACTGATTATTGGGTGTGATGCCAATTATCAATGTACACTAAAAAAAAAACTGTAATGTAGCAAAAAAGCTTGTAAACCTACAAGAAAATTTGCTGATTTTGAATTTTTTTATTATTTATACCCTCCAACCACAGTGTGGGGTAGGCCCATTTTTTTTTCTTACATTTCACATGAGCTTAACCAACAAGTACATATGTTAGTATCTTATTAATCGGTAGAATGTCTGAGAATAGATAACTTATCATTTATGTATATGCGTTATGTGGTCCTATACCGATATTTCGATGTGTTACACACGGAATGCCAAAGTGAGTTTACAAAGAATGGGAATGACTTTCAAAACTTACTAATTAATGTTGATAATAATAGAAAAATTATACCTAATGTAAACAAAAATGTTGTTGAAAAAGCGTTAGCGAAAGCTGTTTGAATATGCTACTACTTTGGCACAAAATTACTTAAGAATTGTTTGGCTTTATATATTTTGCAGGCGCGGATCCAGGGGGGGGGAGAATGGGATTTCTCCCCCCCCAAAATGATTTCGAAAAAAAAAAGAAAGGAAAGGAAAAAAAGAAAAAAAAGAAAGGAAAGGAAAGGGAAAAAAATAAAAAAAAGAAAAGGAAAGGAAAAAATGAAAGATAGAAAGAAAATTACTAGAATGTAAAAAATCCTTAGGGAATTTATGTGTGTGCTGATCATTTACGTCAGCATACGTAGCCTTAGGATAAAATGTTTCAGAATTTAAGAAATTGCATATGAAAAACTTAGATGGCGATAGAGTCATAGACATTTTCTAACCGAATAACTTTCCTTATTATTTCAGAATCAGATAACTTTTCTACAAGAAAAATGTCTCAGAATTTGAGTTTTGCGAATTTTTCAATAGGAAAAGTTTATCAAGATCTATTAATTTTTGTATAGAAACCATGTTTTATAACTTTTCTATAGAAAACTATATCAGAAGCTAAGATTATTTTATGTATGAAAAATCATTCAGAATCAGAACATTTTTCTGTTGGAAGATGAGAATTTGAATATAGGAAATGTGTCTCTGAGTATGTACTTAAATATTCTTTTAAAAAGTGTCTAATAATAATAATTTTTCTATATGAAAAATGTTTCAAAATCTAAGAAATTTAAAACACTAGATGACATTAAAAACGTAAATATTTTCTATCAAAAAATGCTGCAAAAATTTAGAATTTAAGTTTAGAAAAGTGTATCAAAATTTCTTCATAAAATGTTTTAAACCTGATAATTTTTTAGTATCTGATAATTTTCTTTTACGAAATATTATCTAAGAATATACGATCTTAGAATTTAAGAACTTTTGATATCAAAGTAATAGAATCTGAACATTTTTCTAAAGGCAAATATTTCAGAAATGGGTTTTTTTTCTATACGAAAACTATTTTAGAATCTAAAAGTTTTTCTGTAGTAAAAATGTCTCAACATCTGTGAAATTTTGTAAATTAAAAACTAATAATACATAAAATTTTTTTTCGACATATTTCAGTTTTTTAAATAGAAGTTTACGGGTCTTTTCTCATTTTTGACTGGCTATGACTGAGTATAGGTCCGCTTTTTTGACTATAAACGGTCTTGCTTAGGAATTAAATCGGTCCGTCAGGATTCCCTCGTGGAAAATATTTTTTGAGTAAAAAAAGTTCCTCCAAATCCAAAAGGTTGAATCCGCGCCTGATTTAAATACTTTCAGCTTATTTTTTTTTTATTTTAATTTGTTCATACATCAACCCCCCCCCCCCCCCCGCTACCACCCAAACGTTTTTTGCCTGATTGCATAAAATTTTTTTGGTAAAAAAAATCTCCCCCCCCAAATGAAATTCCTGGATCCGCGCCTGATTTTGTGTGAAAACAAATTGTGTTTTAGATTTAATTTTTATGTATTGTAATTTTAAATACATTTTCAGAATATTTATTATAATATTCTTTTAATTTTGTATGATACATATTCATAAAAATATATTCTTGCTTTGGTGATTCGGCATTTTCTCTAAATTTTTATACCCTCTAACCAAAGTATGGGGGTAAACTCACTTTGGCATTCCGTGTGTAATACATCGAAATATCGGTATAGGACCACATAACGCATATACGTAAATGATAAGTTATCTATTCTCAGACATTCTACCGATTAATAAGATACTAACATATGTACTTGTTGGTTAAGCTCATGTGAAATGTAAGAAAAAAACCGGGTTAAGTTAATTTTTTTAATTTTTTTAATACTTCTGCTAAAATGACAGACGTCATTTTGGATTTAAATGAAAGGTATTTAAAATATCTATTAAACGGTGTCAACATCACGGACCTACGTTGCATATTTCTTAAGTTATTGAGCTTTGAATTTGGAAAATTCAAAATTTTTACTTTTAAGGTCAAATTATTGACCTTTGACCTTATCATTTTTACCGCGAATATTTTTTTTAGGAGGCTAGCAATATTTTGAAGTAATTTATCCACTTTTGTAAAAACAAGACACCATAAAAAAAAAAAATAAAAAAAATTATGTTTTATAACCTCATTTTTAGCATAAAATCGATTTGAGCGAGTTGATCCCGGCCTGCCAAAAATCTGAAAAAAATCTCAAAAATCTTTTAGGCCATAAGAATTCATATTCCGCTTCAAGAGTAGCAAAAATCAAAAAAAAAGTTTTTGATGAAACGCCCTAGTATGGGGGTATACTCACTTTGTCATTCCGTGTGTAACGCATCGAAATATCGGTCTAGGACGCCATAAAGTATATATTTTATGGATTAGTGATCGATTCTAAAACATTCTAGCGATGTCCGTCCGTCCGTCTGTCCGTCTGTAGAAGACACGATACAGTCCAAAATAAAAGAGCAAGACTTCCGAAGTTTGGCACGAATATGTCTTATAGTCCTAGGCAGGTTAAGTTCGGAAATGGGCAAAATCGCACCAAGGGGAAAAAAGTTCCCCCTTGGAGAACTGAACCACCCTAAGAAAAACCGCATTTTTTAAAGGGTTTTTTGTACTTTTGCTAAGCAAATGCAACATTCTTATCTCAAAAGAAGTTTAGAATCGCAAGGGGAAGGTGCCCCTAACGTCCCCCACCAAACCCCCCCCGCCCCCCCCAAAAAAAAAGACTACTCTGGATTTTTTTATATTGTTTTTTTTTTTACATTTTGGAGGGTATAAAAGATTCGGCACAGCCGAATGTAACACTTTCAGTTGTTTTTAATTCAACTTATGTTAGTACATATTTGAGGTCCCCATTGGGTTCGGACCCGATAGGTCCAGACCCCGATGGGCCTAGACCTAGTTGGGTTCCTTAAAAATCGTCATAGTTTTTGATCCAAAATTTGTGTCCGTTTCGCTCTACCTTGCTCAGTTTTTGAGATACGTGATTTTAGGGGACCACTAGGGTTTTGAGAATTAAAAAACTCGATAACTTCAAAGATATTACTCGGAGAGATTTTGGTTAACTTTCAGCCTTGTTCAACGTGTTGGGTGCTACAAAAATGTATTGGACTTTTTGTTGTGTCGGCAATATTTACCGAGATATGAGCATTTTAAAATTTTCGGGCATGCTAACTTTTTTGGATCAAAAGTTAGGACCCATTAGGGTCCACACATGTGAAGAGGACCGGCGATTCTATGGTGAGCCCGAGAACCAAAAATGGCCACCATTTTGCTCCATCTGGCTTAGTTTCCGAGATAGCGCCATTTTAAGTTTTCTTAAAAAAAATTACAAATTTATTTTTGCTAATATTAGCAAAAAAGCTTGTAAAAATTTGGTCAACTCAATTTTAAATTTAGCAAAAAAAAAGTTAAAATTTTGTTAAAAATTGCTAATGCGCTAAATGAAGTTTTCAAGATATTTTTGCTAACATGCTAAACTCAACTAACAATTTGCTAAAGGTTAGCTTATTAGCATTGGCAAAAAAAAATAGTAAATCTATCAATGTATTATTTTGAGTGTATCGTCTGGTGTAGCACGAAATGCAATTCCAGAGGTAAAAAATTGATGAAACTTTATTTTTTTTCAGGTTTAGTGATTTAAAATTTCGGAAATTTACCAACTTTTGTTACAAAACGGAGACAACAAGTCGTTGATCTTACTTTATCTAACGGTGAAGTGAGTTCGTGGTAGCCTTGTCGGATGTGTTTTTCTTGTCGGACCATCTATATATAGGATTTAGTGTTGGAATTGACAAACCAACCATCGTAAAGCGGATTGGGTAAGATTTGAGGAAATGCTACATCAGAGATTGTATCTAATTCCAATACCTGTTTGCATAATGTCCGTTGAAGTGGAATCTAAGAAATTAGGTAAAACTCTTACGGACTGCTGTGAGAATGTATGTCCGTTAACAAAGAGAAAAAAAGATTATTTAGTCCCTTGGTGAAATGGAAAACTTGGAAAGCTAAGAAAAAGTTCTAGGAAGCTACTTAATTGAGCATTTAAATCTCGAAAAAATGCTGACTGGAACAATTATCATCTCGCTCAAAGGGATTATAACAAAGAAGTGCGGCAAGCCAAGCTTGAGTCTAATAGAACTTTTTGTGAGGAGGTAAAGGTCACGAGGGACACAGCCAGACTCTTTCAAATTCTTTTAGAAAGGATATGCAGTTAAGCTTGACTTTCTCCGGAAACTTGATGGGACCTTTACTGACAACCAACAGGAAGTCAATTATATTCTGTTGTATGCTTTCCACCGACAGACCGATTTGAATTCGATTTTAACGTTTTGAATTTGATTTTACCGTTTTGAATTTGATTTTGCTCATTTACAGCTGTTTTAATTTGAACTGCATCTTAATTTCCAGATTTTGCCAATTTGCAACATTTTCAGTTTTTTTTTGGTTTTGACCGAATCTTACAGACAGAGGGAAAACATTTAATAATTTAGTATTGCACAACATTATCATGAATGATTTAATGTTTTGGGCAAGAGCACAAAACTCGTAGAGATATTTGTTAAATTTTGGACAGTAATTGATAAAGCGTACCTCTGAAATTAAATAACGTAGATGTGCTCTGAATGACCAGGAAAGTATTTAAAAAAAAAAAAATCTCACGAAATATCCACTAGTTTTGTTTAAAATCATTTTCATTTAATCCCGTGTTTAAATTGCCCCACAGCTTTTAAAATTTAAACACCTTATTACATATACTCTCATCTAACATTACAAACACTCAGTTAACCATATTTCAACAAAAACAACATAAACACAGATTTAAATTTAATCTTTTGTAATATTTTGTGAGTATTTTTACACAATGTTACAAAAAAAAACGAGGTAATAAGTTAAAAAAATAACAAAAGCTTAAAACAACCTCAACATTTTATGGTGGCAGCATAAAATTAATATAATACCTGCAAGCAAATCACTTTCTAATTACACCCTAAATGTGCACCTAACACATAATAATGACCTCTTTTTTCCATTATACAAGTGCGGCACAAACCACCAAACATTTTGTTCAATTTCCTTTCATCCCTGGTTATTGTTGGTCAGCATCATGCTCATTGGTATCAAAACAAAAAAAAATATAATAAATGGGAAAATAAAATAGTTGATATGAAATTATATAAGAGGTATTCTTTTTCAATAGTCCCACGACAAGCAAACAATTTTGGCACTGAAATGAAATTTAAAAAAAAAATATTAAAAAGGTGTTTTTTTTTTAATAAACAAAAGCAAAGTTTTGTCACTTAATCCTTAACACTATTTTGGAATGATCGTATAAAGTACCCTTACTTGTTTTTTTTTAAACACATGAGGGTTTTCTAATGTCTAATAATTCAAATTGGTTTAATGGCAGGAACTCGTAGGATATCGTCCTGTGGTGTCATAACATACCTTAGAGTCACTGTGTGCTGATGTGAAGTGACAACAGCCATTTTAACGCTTACATTATACTTCATTGGAGCAATGGTCAATGGAAAAATATTTAAGAACAATGCCACATATTTTGGCATACATATACCTTGATTATCGTGGTAAATGAGTTTTTGTAAAGGGGCCCTTTAGGTTAATTGGTAGCATGCTATCCTATGAAACAAAGGGTCGTGGGTTTGATTCCCACCAAAACCCTTGGTCAATTTCGCTTCAACGAAACGACGGTCATTGTTAACGGTTCTCGGTTTGGTCAAATATTTACACTCAAAAAATTATGTCATTAACTGTTTGTAGTTTATTTAAAAAGTTTTCCGTTTAGTCGTTTTTAAAAGAAAAAACATTTGTTTGATGTTCAGTTTTTATTAATGACTACTTCAGTACTTTGTTTCAAAAATAACACACTAAACAATAAAGACTTTCATTGACATTCAATTTTTAAAGTCATTTATTTTTGTTCTGTAAGTAAAAACTACTGATTATTCTTTTGATTTTTAATGATTTGTGTAAGTAATTTTTTTTTTAATTGTTGGTATTTTTTAATGAAATATCATTAGTTTTTACCTACACAAGTCAGTTATTTTTTTGTAGAAAAAAAAATCAAAAAATTATTTATAGAAAAATAAAAACATGTTTGTATCAAGTGACTTTGGCACGATGGGTAGAGTGTCTGGCCAGAATATAGTTGATTGCGGGATCGATTCCCCAAAAATTTTATTAAAAATTTAAAAAAAAAGAATTTCAATAAAAAATTGTAAAAAATTACCTACGAAATCATTAATTTTTATTGTTTTCGTAGGTTATTTTTTTGAAATTTGTTGGTAAAAATAACAGAACTATAATTAATTTTTATTGTTTCGTTGGTTATTTTTTTCGAATTTGTTGGTAAAAAAGAGTGAAAAAACGTAATTTTTTAATGTTTAATGTTATTTATTTTAGAAAATTTTGTCAACAGTAAAAAATAAATTTTGATGTTTGTTAAAACAAACGAATAATTTCTGGAATGGTTTTCAATTGTTTATTCACTGGTTTCAAGTGTGTTTTTCATTTGTTTTTGCCTACAAAATATTTTGAGTGTAGAAATAATATGTAATTAAATGGAAAAATAAAAAAAAATATATTATGAGTTCTCGGAATAATTGTATAACATTAAATATTGTACTCCCTAGCAAAAAAATATTACTACTATTATTTTATAAGGGTTCAAGTTGAAAAAATGCAGAAGAAAAATTGAATTTCTAAAAATTATAGACATTTCAGGTATTTCCCATACCGGTTCCAAACACCCCAGTTAGTGTCATCATCAGTAGGATTTTAAATTTCGGTTTGTCTTGTTAATGAAAACTGTTTTTTATATATGAGGCATTCCACACCAAATGTCCAGCGAAAAAAAAAAACATGTACCGTAACCTTCTGAATAGGTTGTATGGATAGCCCTATATGGAACTTAGAAAATTGCGTTTTTGGTTTTTCAATTTTTCAAAAACTGGGCTCAGGAGGCGTGGTCATATATTGGAAAAATGGTAAAATTTGTGGCGAGTTGCCTTGATTAAATATTTATCACATTAAAACGGAATGCACCACAATCGCAAAAATTTAAATTATTATATAGTTTTGTATGGAACCCGTTCTGAAATTTTCCATTTTTTAAAAATGTCAATTTATTAAAAAACATGCCGCTTTTTTTTCTTTTTTAATTTTTTTTTAAAGTTTAGATGTTTTTCCATCCACACAAAAAAAATCAGAAACACGTTCTTCGTTTTTTTCGAGAAAATCGCATTTAAATTTTAAATTTCACAACAATTTTGTAATTTGCTTGTATTTCTTTGTTTTAACGTTGCGAATGAGTAATATTTATGCAATTAATAATATTCATTCGCAACGTTAAATCAAGAAAATACAAACAAATTACAAAATTGTTATGAAATTTAAAGTTCAAATGCGATTTTCTCGAAAAAAACGCATTTTTTTGTGTGGATGGACAAACATCTAAACTTTAAAAAAAAAATTAAAAAAGAAAAAAAAGTGGCATGTTTTTTAATAAATTGACATTTTTAAAAATGGAAAATTTGAGACGGGTTCTGAAAATGTTCAAAAAAAAAAAAATTTTATCGAAAGCCCATACAAAACTATATAATAATGTAAATTTTTGAGATTGTGGTGCATTCCGTTTTAATGTGATAAATATTTAATCAAGGCAACTCACCACAAATTTGACCATTTTTCCAATATTTGACCACGCCTTCTAAGCCCAGATTTTGAAAATTAGAAAAACCAAAAACGCAATTTTCTTAGTTCCATATAGGGCTATCCAAACAACATATTCAGAAATTTACGGGACACATGTTTTTCTGTAGCGGGACATTTGGTGTGGAATGCCATTTATGTGAATATTTATAGTTTCTACAGAATAAATGTTGACAGTTTGCAACACTACAATTCTATTTCTAGCAATCTCAACCTCACTTTCTTTCAACTGTTTTGTCTCTTACATTATTTCGCAATAATGCGAAATAATGTAAGAGACCCCCCCCCCCCCCAAAAAAAAAAAAACGTCCCTGCAATTTTTTTTTTTTTTTGCATGTTGGAGGGTATAAAAGATTCGGCACAGCCGAATTTAACACTCTTACTTGTTTATATTTAAATTGTATATACTATGAAAACGTTTCTTAGTAGTAGACAACCAGTGTAAGTGCACAAAAAAGAAAAAATATGTCGAAAAATCTTTAAAACAACTTTCAGTTTAAACTAAACTTTCAGCAGATTTTTCTCCTAAAATGGATGTTTAACTAAATCCATCGTCATTAAGTTTTAGAAAATAACAGAAACCAGATGATGGTATTGCTTATTTTGCAGAAATATTTAGTTATCCTATTTTTAAAAAAATTTTGTACGTTTTTTTATAGATTTTAATTCCTTGAAAAAAAATTATATTGAAAAACAAATTTCCTGAAAAAAATAAACAATCGCTTTCTTTATAAGTTTTAGAAAAAATATGCTCAAAATTTATTTAATGTATTTTTTAAAGAAATAAAATGCATTGTAGATGTTAAGATTTTTTATCAGAAATCAGCAGATTTTTCTGCTTAAATCAACAGATTTTTTTCCTTAAATTTGAAGATTTTTAAGCTGAAATCAATAGATGTTTTCTTACCAACATGTTCGCGAAATTACTCACAGTCAGACAAATTTTGAAAAGTAGGCCCCATATAAAAATTTCACACGATACTCACAATCAGTTAATTCGGTTTATTGGCAACAAATACAAGCATTATGGTGTCACGAATAATGACTTTTTCGAATTTCGTCGATCGTCCAGCAAATTGTGATTCGTTTTGGTCTAAAAACACTATGTTTAAATTTTTAGTCAAATCGGACAAAATTAACCACTGCCTTTGGGTGTTAAAGTTTTGCGCCAAAAATTTTTTTCCAATACAAACCAAACAATTTTTTTCGGTTTTTTATTTTTTTTTTGTTCGTTTATTATTTGGTTTGATTAGCTTATTAACGACTAAAAATATCATTTTGGTGGGCTAAACCCTTCCACTTCAAAATTGAGTTCGAAAAAAGTAGTCGTTGCGGTCCTACTAGGGTTTCTAAATTCCCGGACTTTTTAAAAAAATCTTATTCCCGGAAATTCCCGGTAATTTTTTAATTAAAACAAATTTTGAACTTTATTATACAAAAATTATATTACAAATTATGGTCGTATTTTCCAATTTAAAACCATTTTAGATTTCTTCATTTGTAAAAAAGTTTATTAACCTCTAAAATATACGTGAAAAGGTTATAAAATCTGATTTTTGTAAAAATATTGGACCTTATCACAATTTTAGTATTTGCATTTACGTATTTCTACACTCAAAAAAAAACCTTGTAAAGTTACCAAAAAAATCTCGTAATTTTACGAGGCTATTCTCGTAAAATAGGAGATAGGTAAAATTCTCGTAAAATTATGAGGATTTCCTCGTAATTTTGAATGCGCCAAAAATTGGTAAAATAACCAATTTTATTGGTAAAAATATTGTTTAAAACCGGAAAAATAAAAAAAAAATGGTAAACTTACAAGAAAAAATGGTAAATATGTTTAAAAAAATAGTAAATTTGGAAACCCAAATGGTAAATTTACAAAACAAAATGGTAAATTTACAAAAAAAAAAATTGTTAAACAACATAAATCCTCGTCATAAAATCATTTTTGTAAAATAACTGTTTTTTTGTAAATTAACTAGAATCCTCGTAATTAATTTTTTTTTTAAATTTTGTCAACATTTTTTTTTTTTAAATATTTTTTGATAAAAAAAACTTAAAAAAAAAAATTGTTTTTTTTTTGTTAAACAACATAAACTCTCGAATAACATAATTTTTGTAAAATAACAGTTTTTTTGTAATTCAACTAAAATCCTCGTAATAAAAACTTTGTTGTTAAATTACAGTTTTTTTTTTTTTGTAAAATAACCTTTCAAAATGGTAGAATACAATTACGAAAATAAACTTGTAAAATTACCAATAAAACTGTAGATCTCGTTTGAGCAAAGTACAAGATTTTTTGTTAAAAAACAAGTAAAATTGGTAAATATTGGTAGAACGGGATTACAAGGCATTTTACCAGGCGTTTAACCAGTTTATTTTTTTGAGTGTACTCCATACCAAATTTTTCGCAATCCGGAAAATATGTATAATATATCCGATTTTGAAATTTTACAAAAATGTGTTTGAATAAGCTTTTTGGATTGTTTTTATTTTGACTACGCCAAACGTAAGAAGCAGTAGGATTATATTTTGAAGATGTATTTAAACTTTTGAATTATAAAAACGCTAGACTTTCAAATAGGAATTTTATATTAAGAAAACGATTGCCAATTTGCAATCCAGCCTTCGAAGTGAAATTCAGTTTCATTCCGTATTTTGTAACGCAATCGATTAAAGAAAAATAATTATAAGGCCTGAATAATATTCAAGCTGAAGCATATCCTTTCTAGTTTTTCTTTATAAATTTTAATTTTTTCAAATTTTTAATGATATTTTTAAAAAATCATTTAAAATTGTGCTAAAAATGTGTTTATTAAATGTATTTTTCTTTAAAAAATTAACGACGAATTCCCGAAATTTCCCGCAGAAAAAATCCTGGGATTTTAAGAAAAATATTTCCCGGGAATTTCCGGGAATTTTTTCACAAATATAAACCCCAGGTCCTACTCCAAATTTTTTTTTTTTTAGGTTTGACTTAAAATGACTTGAACTGAGATGTTTATTTTAATTATACATGTCCACAGAAAAAGTTTATTCCAATCCGTGACATCTTTATCGTGTTCTGAGATGTATCAAAAAAATAGCAAAAAATGCGTTTTTTACCATTTTTTTTTGAAATTTTAAAAATTGTGTTAAAAATGTGTTATTAAATGTATTTTTCTTTAAAAAGTTAGCGACGAATTCCCGAAATTTCCCAAAGAAAAAATACCGGCATTTTAAGAAAAATATTTCCCGCGAATTCCCAGGAATTTTTTCCCGAATAGAAACCCTACTCTAAATTTTTTTTTTAGTTTTGACTTAAAATAATTTGAACTGAGATGTTGATTTAAATTATACATGTCCACAGAAAAAGTTTATTCCAATCCGTGACATCTTTATCGTGTTCTGAGATGTATCAAAAAAACAGCGTTTTTTACCCTTTTTTAAATTTTGTGTTATGTCATAAAAAATTGCTTTTGTCGATTGCTCGGCAAAATATCGTTCGTTTTGGTCTAAAAACTCAATTTTTTAATTTTTAGCCAAATCGGACAATTTTAACAATTTTTTGCATTTTTTTTCTATTTTTTGATATAAATTATTACACGATAAAAATGTCACACATACACCGAAAAAAATCCATGCAACATTTTACGAAAAAAAGTTTCGTACTTTTTTTTCGTAAAATACACAAAAGTTGACTACATACCCAGCAGAAATAAATCGAGATTTTGGCGACACAGCATCTGTTTATAGCATACCGTAGCGCATCCAAAGAGCGCTCTTAGGGATGCAGTAAAAGGAAGGGGAAAAAATTTTAATTTTTTTTTAAGATTTTTTATATAAAACTTATAATGTGTAATTATTTTTTGATAAAATTTCACACTTGCTTTCCTTTTTAATATTTTTAACACTTTTTGAATAAAAAACATGAGTTTTAGACAAAGACACATGATTTGACTGCATCATTATTGCGCATTAATCAGCGCTGCAAAGAGCGCTTCAATCATAGCATCTTTGACCGCTGTTCCCAAAAAAAATCCCATAAAAAATGTGAAAATGAAAATTTCCGATATTTTTTGATGTTCACTTCCGATTTTTTTTTTTTCATTTTGTTTCACACAAATAAAGTTTTGTAAAGTAAAGCGAATGAATTTTTTTGTTATATTTTTTTAAATTTTAGTTATTTGATTTCAACTTTGAATTTACAGCATCTTTATTCTGCTTAAATCAGCTCTACAAAGATACATGAATTCACTGCATCTTTAATCTGCTTAAATCAGCGCTAAAAAGATACATGAATTTAGAGCATCTTTAATCTGCTTAAATCAGCGCTCTAAAGACACGTGATTTCAGTGCATCTAAAGAGCGCTGTTTCTGTGTATCCAACTAGCGCTCTAAAGTGGGACATCGCCTTAGGGAATCATGCATGAATTCAGCGCAATTGGATGCGCTCCTTTACTCAAGTTCCCCTTCCAAAAGCTGCTGAACGTTCAGCAAAATTTCTGCTGGGTAGTACGAAAAACTTTATTACTAAATTTCGTATTTTTACGAAAGTAACAAAAATGATTAGTAAATATTTTTTTCGTAATATTTACGAATGTTGACTACATATTACGAAAAAAATGTAAAAACTTTTGTAATTTTACGAAAGTAACGAAAAAAGAATGTAAATGATTCTTTCATAAAATATACGAATGTTGACTACATTTTACAAAAAAAAAAAGTGTACAGACTTTCGTGTTTTTACGAAAATAATTGGTAAAAACTTCTTTCGTAAAATATACGAAAGTGGACTTTATATTACGAACGAAAAATAATCAAGAATTTAGTAATTTTACGAAACTAATGAAAAAAGAAGAAATCTTTAAATGCATGCTTAAAGAGTGTTTTTATGCCCTCCAACTACAGTATTGGTGTATAACACTTTGTCATTCCGTGTGTAACGCTTCGAAATATCGGTCGTGGACTCCAAAAAGTATATATATTATTGATCCATGATAGATTCTAAGGCATTCTATTAATATCTGTATAAATCACGGATACCATCCAAAATAAAAAAGCTAGACTCTGAAGTTTAGCACGAACAAGTCTTAATGTCATCAGCAGGTTTAGTTCATATGTGGGCAAAATCGGTCCAGGCGGAAAAAAGTTTCCCTTAAAAAAAATAAACCAACTTTTGAAAAACACACTTTTTTTAAAGTGTTTTTTTTGCATTTTTGTTATGATTTTAATACTGTGCTTCGACCCAGGGGATTAGAAAATGTCTTGCGGTCGTGGGTATGAAGAATTAATTACAATAATGATAACTCCAATAATTTTTTTACATATTTGGGATATAAAAGATTCGGCACAGCCGAATTTAAAGCTCTCACGTGGTTTTAATTTATTTTAAGGATCAAATAAAATTTGAGGCTAATCGGATCAAATAAAATTTGAGGCTTGATAATATAATTTTTTTTTTTTGCATGTGGGCATAATATTTTTTTAATATTAAAAGCAACGTCTCAGCTTAAATTCATTACAGTCAAAACAAAAACATTTTTTTTTTAATTTTAGAGTAGGACCCCAACGGCCATAAATTTTTTTTCGAACTCAATTTTGAAATGGAAGGGTTTATCCTACCAAAATGAAATTTTAAGCCGTTAATAAGCTCATCAAGCAAAATAATAAACAAACAAAAAACAAATTAAAAAAATCGAAAAAAAAAAATTTTGTTTGTATCGATCGAAAAAATTCGAAAAAAAAATCATTATTCATGTCACCCTAATTAGCATATTTTATTCAAATTCGGAATAAGTGTAGATTAAGGTTTTGACAAAAGATAGATTGATTCGGTCTATTTTTGGATTTGGGACCTATAATTCGGAAAAAGCTGGTGTAGGATATTATATGTTCGGTCTTGATCGACTATAATTTTCGTACCTACTAGTTTTTTTATTATCATTACTTTAAACGACTGTGTTGACATAACGATGATACTGCTGCTTCTTCTACTAGTGCTATTGCTTCAACTTTTACTGATGATGACCATGATTTTATCTGCTTTTTCGTTTGTTTTCTGTGTCATACTGCACTGCTGTCTAACTGGCTGCATGTATAAAATAAGACTCTAAGCTAAAGTAATGTGACCATTGAAATGACATAATTTTAGATGCCGCTTTGGCTAAAAGAAACTTTATTTTTTCTGATAAATCTACTAATATAGAGCAGAAACATACTAACTTTTGTTCTCAAGTTCTAAATTAGTTCCTTAGTCGCGTTTGTTATAAACTTTTAACTTTATTGTATAAATTTATCAGATAAGAAAACCAAAAACTTTTTGAACATTTATTTGAAATGTTATTGTTATGAAAATTTTTAAATATTTTTAATTTAGCTTGTTTCTTCGCTGGCGCATTAAATTTAATTTTAAGGTATTTGTGATTTCTTTTTGTAATAACTTGACTGATTTTAAACCAATTTTGGGTTTTATTGCCCTATATAAGATACATTTTACTCCAAATCACAATTCTGTAGCCACTTGAATTTAAACTCAACTCAAAACAAAATATGAATATTAAATTTCGTAACAATTTTGTAATTTGCTTGTATTTCTTGTTTCAACGTAGCGAATGAGTACTAAATATTTGCATAAATATTACTCATAAGCTACGTTGAAACAAGAAATCCAAGCAAATTACTAACTTGTTATGAAATTCAAAATTCAAACGCGATTTTCTCGAAAAAACAGAAAAACACCAGAATTTTTTTTTGTGTGGATAGACAACCATCTAATCTTAAAAATAAAAAAATAAAAAAGTGGCCGGAATTTTTATAAATTGACTTTTTTAAAAAATGGCAAATTTCAGCACGGGTTCTGAAAATTTTCCAAAAAATCAATCGATAGCCTATACCAAACTATACAAAAATGTATATTTTTGAGATTGTGGTGCATTCCGTTTAAATTTAATAAATATTTAAACAAGGTAGCTCGACACAAACTTGACCATTTTTCAATATTTGACCACGCCGAAAAATTTGAAAACCAAAAATTCAATTTTCTTAGCTCCAGTACTAAATTAGGGCTATCCACACAACCTATTTAAAAATTTACCGTACACATGATTTTTTTCTCTTTTTTTCTATGGACATTTGGTGTGGAATGCCGCATATATCATGATTATGTAGGCTATCTATGTGCCGATGTTCAATTTAATCTGAAGACACCATTTCCAAAAATGACTAAAATTTAGAAAAAAAATGTAAAATGTAGAAAAAAAATTTGTTAAAAAAAAAAAAAATTGATTTATTGACTTTTTCCCCACCCGGCTAAAAATAAATGTGTATGTTCATATATGCTTATATAAAGATCTTTATATGATCATATATGACTTATATGGAAACATATATGTGATCATATATGCAAGAAACGATCCCATATATGTGGTCGTATTTAAAATATGTGCCATATATGATATCATATATGGAACCATATATGCTATCATAAAATGTTAAATTTGAACCAGAATTACAAAATAAAAGTTTTTTAGGTTAAAATTATATTATTACTTTACCAACGATTGACATACCTTAATATATATCAAAAATTTTACAAATATTGCAAAATATTCTGCATAAAAAAATTTTAGAAAAGGTAAGTTTTCATTAATATGTACCCGGCTAAAAATGTTGTATATCATCATATATGATATCATATATGAGACCATATACAGTATCATATATAGTATCAAATATGGTCTCATATATGAACATATTCCAAAATTGGCGCTTATATAAGACACGATCATATATGATGCAATATATGTGATCATATATTAGATCATATATTGAATCATATATTGGATCATATATTGAATCATATATTGAATAATATATGATGTTTTTAATTTGTTTTACATTCTTTTTTATATTTATTTTTTCATCTTAAACTATATCGTCGCTGCGCCTAAAAATGGAGTCATGTGTAGTTTTTAAAATTTTTTTTTATTACATCTTTATGATCCCCTATTGGTCATACGTTTACTTACTAAACCGGTTTTTGATATCTTGATTGGTTCAAAAGTTAGTAAAAGGAGCTATGTGTTAGTCATACTAAAAATGGTCTGAAAAGGAGTTATGTGTTAAGCTACACATAACTTTTTTTGATAAAAAAGTAACAGGACGTGACAAAATGGACCAGTTTTTTCGTAATATGAGATTCACACATAGCATCCAAGTATTTTGAATGAATTTGTCAAGATTTTTTGGAAAATATTTGCAAATTTTCATCCTGTTATCTAAATCCTAAATGGCGGATAATAAAGCCTTGTGAAAGCAATTAAATCATTGACGGCGGAAATTTTAGTATCTAGAGTACAGCATCTTTCGCAGATGTCAATTTATGTCAAAGCTCTTAAATATTTACAACAAAAAACAAAAAATCAGCACCAGTTTTGCGAAAAATCTGTTGTTCGCTGTTTAGTGAAGAGCTTTTAAATATCAAAATTTTAAGGACCTTGTCTAACTAATGTCGCTTTAAACCGCAAACAAACTATATTTAGTCTTTGTCCCTCTCGAAACGAAATTAACAATAAGAATGGTTTCATAAGCAAAAGGAGTTATGTGTAAAAAATATTTCCATTTATTTAAATTTTGTTCCAAAAAGTACTTAAAAAAGGAGTTATGTGTATGTTTTTTGAAAATTTCTGCACCACTGGAAAACCGCTAAATGTTTCATAATTTTTTTGCAGTATGTGGATAGCATATCGGTACAAGAATTTTTTGTAGAACAAACTTTTAAAAAAATATCGCGAAGGTACGAAAATAAACAGTTTTTTTGCTCTCCTGAACACTTGCCCCAAAACACATGACTCCATTTTTAGGCGCAGCGACGATATGTAATAGGTTATTATGTATATATTCACCAGAATTGCAAACGATGTACGCAAGTATAATTAAAAATAAAAAATATTGTTTTATTCATTACTGGTGTTTTTGATATATTTGAATGAACACCTTTAGTTTGATGATTTTGATTTTTTAGTTACTATCGTTTGCATTTTTGGTGACCATATAAAAATATATAATTAAACTTATAGATACGAGAATACATTTTGATATTCAAAAAAATAAATTGAACATAAAACATCTAATATATCAAGTTTTTCAATTGATATCAATTACGAAAGATGCGAACAAAGGGCTTGTTACAGGAACGATGATTTCCTTTGTGTTTTCTTGTTTTAGTGTTAATTTCGATTATCTTCGGACTTAGCGTTTTTGTTAAAAAAGTCAAAATCTAAAAAAATTGATAGAAAATAATATTAGTATGCATACAAGATATTTCTAGAATTTTTATTGTATTGAATTATTACCAACAACAGCATTTGGTGCTAATGGGCTAATGATAACACGAATATCCTTTAAAGATTGGCTTGATACTGCTAGACACATACATACATGTTAATGGAGTGTATTTTGTAAGGACCATGGGTTGCTTAAGACCATGAATGCTTTTTACGGAAAGGTATATTGTCTTTCAGAACTCCATCTGATAAAATATTAAAATTACTCCATATTCCTTTTTTTATTCCAGAAAAAAAGAACTTGCTACTACTAAATGCATGTTTTTTACTCAAAATTTTTAGTAGGTACATAATTACTTAAGACTTCGATTAAAAGCAATATATTAGTAGTACGTATTTTATCTTTTTGGGTTATGTGTGTAACGATGTTTGAAGGATAGGGATAAGAAACTATTTTTACTTACATCATGGCGACAATGTGCCAGGTTGTCACTTTCGCTAATTGACAGCTTTCGTGTGATTGTAAGTAAAAACGTTGTCTTTTCGAAATCGTTACTCAACCTTAAAACTGATGATACGTTTTTTTTCATTTCAATTTTCTATTGGAACCGTAGTGATAACGTTATGGTGGTGTATATGCCCTCTCCTCCATCTTGAGCGAGCTTAACGTAGCTCCTCATGGTTGAATTTTCTTTAAATAGTAACTCGGCCTCCAAACTTATACGTTCTTTCCATTTCCAATTTGCTATTACGACAGTATGGGATTTCAAAATAATTTATAGTGTTGGAATCGTATTGATAACATTTCTGGTGGTGCATATGTCCTCTTCTCCAAGTTGAGTGAGCTTAACTTAACTCGGCCTTAAAACTGCTTATACGATCTTTCCATTTCCAATTTGCTATGGCGACATTACTGGTTTTTAAAATAGTTTGCAGTATTGCAATCGTAGTGACAACATTATGGTGGTGCATATGACCTCTCCACCAAGTTGCACGAGATTAACGAAGCTGCGTAGTTTAATTTTCTTCAACATCAAATTACTAAATAATATTGTATTTGCGACATTTACTCATTTTGAATATGATCTTGTTTTGGAATAAAATGTCCACGCTTAAACTTGTTATGACGATGAACTGGAAAAAATTAAAACATGATTTTAAAATTCAAATACATATTAATGAAAGCTTACCTTTTCCAACATTTTTTTCATGTAAATTTACATCATGGCGACAATGTGCCAGGTTGTCGATTTCGCTTATTGACAGATTTCTTGTAATTGCAAGTAAAAACGTTGTCCTTCCCAAATCGTTACTCAACATTAAAACTGATCAAACCTTCTTTTCATTTCGATTTGCTATGGCGAAAGTAAGCGTTTTCAAAATAGTTTGTAGTGTTGGAACCGTAGTGATAGCGTTAGGGTGGTGTATATGCGCTCTCCTCCAAGTTGAGCGAGCTTAACGTAGCTCCGCATGGTTAAATTTTCTTCAAGTAGTAACTGGGCCTCCAAACTTCTTATACCTTCTTTCCATTTCCAATTTTCTATTGCGACAGTAAGGGACTTCAAAATAATTTATAGTGTAGTAATAACAGTTCTGGTGGTGCAAATGTCCTCTTCTCCAAGTTGAGCAAGCTTAACGTAACTCGGCCTCAAAACTGCCTATACGGTCTTTTCATTTCCAATTTGCTATGGCAACATTAAGGGATTTCAAAATAGTTTGCAGTATTGCAATCGTAGTGAAAACATATTGGTGGTGCATATGCCCTCTCCACATAGTTGTACGAGATTAACGAAGCTGCGTAGTTTAATTTTATTCAATATCAAAGTACTCAATAATATTGTATTTGCGACACACATTTACTTAATTTAAATAGGATCTTGTTTTGGATAAAAAAAGTCCACGCTTTTACGATAAACAGGAAAAAATTAATACATATGATTTTAAAATTCTAAATACATATTAATGAAAACTTACCTTTTCTAAAATTTTTTTATGCAGAATATTTTGCAATATTTGTTAAATTATTGATATATATTAAGGTATGTCAATCGATGGTAAAGTAATAATATAATTTTAACCTAAAAAACTTTTATTTTGTAATTCTGGTTCAAATTTAACATTTCATGATAGCATATATGGTTCCATATATGATATCATATATGGCACATATTTTAAATATGACCACATATATGGGATCGTTTCTTGCATATATGATCACATATATGTTTTCATATAAGTCATATATGATCATATAAAGATCTTTATATAAGCATATATGAACATACACATTTATTTTTAGCCGGGTATTTAGAATTTTAAAATCATATGTATTAATTTTTTCCAGTTCATCGTCATACCAAGTAAAAGCGTGGACTTTTTTTATCCAAAACAAGATCCAATTAATTTAGTAAATGTGTGTCGCAAATACAATATTATTGAGTACTTTGATATTGAATAAAATTAAACTACGCAGCTTCGTTAATCTCGTACAACTATGTGGAGAGGGCATATGCACCACCAATATGTTTTCACTACTATTGCAATACTGCAAACTATTTTGAAATCCCTTAATGTTGCCATAGAAAATTGGAAATGAAAAGACCGTATAGGCAGTTTTGAGGCCGAGTTACGTTAAGCTTGTTCAACTTGGAGAAGAGGACATTTGCACCACCAGAACTGTTATTACTACACTATAAATTATTTTGAAATCCCTTACTGTCGCAATAGAAAATTGGAAATGGAAAGAAGGTATAAGAAGTTTGGAGGCCGAGTTACTAGTTGAAGAAAATTTAACCATGCGGAGCTACGTTAAGCTCGCTCAACTTGGAGGGGAGCGCATATACACCACCCTAACGCTATCACTACGGTTCCAACACTACAAACTATTTTGGAAACGCTTACTTTCGCCATAGCAAATCGAAATGAAAAGAAGGTTTGATCAGTTTTAATGTTGAGTAGCGATTTGGGAAGGACAACGTTTTTACTTGCAATTACAAGAAATCTGTCAATAAGCGAAATCGACAACCTAGCACATTGTCGCCATGATGTAAATTTACATGAAAAAAATGTTGGAAAAGGTAAGCTTTCATTAATATGTATTTGAATTTTAAAATCATGTTTTAATTTTTTCCAGTTCATCGTCATAACAAGTTTAAGCGTGGACATTTTATTCCAAAACAAGATCATATTCAAAATGAGTAAATGTAAATACGTCGCAAATACAATATTATTTAGTAATTTGATGTTGAAGAAAATTAAACTACGCAGCTTCGTTAATCTCGTGCAACTTGGTGGAGAGGTCATATGCACCACCATAATGTTGTCACTACGATTGCAATACTGCAAACTATTTTAAAAACCATTAATGTCGCCATAGCAAATTGGAAATGGAAAGATCGTATAAGCAGTTTTAAGGCCGAGTTAAGTTAAGATCACTCAACTTGGAGAAGAGGACATATGCACCACCAGAAATGTTATCAATACGATTCCAACACTATAAATTATTTTGAAATCCCATACTGTCGCAATAGCAAATTGGAAATGGAAAGAACGTATAAGTTTGGAGGCCGAGTTACTATTTAAATAAAATTCAACCATGAGGAGCTACGTTAAGCTCGCTCAAGATGGAGGATAGGGCATATGCACCACCATAACGTTATCACTACGGTTCCAACACTACAAAATATTTTAAAATCGCTTACTGTCGCCATAGAAAATTGAAATGAAAAAAACGTATCATCAGTTTTAAGGTTGAGTAACTATTTCGAAAAGACAACGTTTTTACTGACAATCACACGAAAGCTGTCAATTAGCGAAAGTGACAACCTGGCACATTGTCGCCATGATGTAAGTAAAAATAGTTTCTTATCCCTATCCTTCAAACATCGTTACACACATAACCCAAAAAGATAAAATACGTACTACTAATATAATGCTTTTAATCGAAGTCTTAAGTAATTATGTACCTAGAAAAAATTTTGAGTAAAAAACATGCATTTAGTAGTAGCAAGTTCTTTTTTCTGGAATAAAAAAAGGAATATGGAGTAATTTTAATATTTTATCAGATGGAGTTCTGAAAGACAATATACCTTTCCGTAAAAAGCATTCATTGTCTTAAGCAACCCATGGTCCTTACTTATGTGTCTAGCAGTATCAAGCCAATCTTTAAAGGATATTCGTGTTATCATTAGCCCATTAGCACCAAATGCTGTTGGTGGTAATAATTCAATACAATAAAAATTCTAGAAATATCTTGTATGCATACTAATATTATTTTCTATCAATTTTTTTAGATTTTGACTTTTTTAACAAAAACGCTAAGTCCGAAGATAATCGAAATTAACACTAAAACAAGAAAACACAAAGGAAATCATCGTTCCTGTAACAAGCCCTTTGTTCGCATCTTTCGTAATTGATATCAATTGAAAAACTTGATATATTAGATCTTTTATGTTCAATTAATTTTTTTGAATATCAAAATGTATTCTCGTATCTATAAGTTTAATTATATATTTTTATATGGTCACCAAAAATGCAAACGATAGTAACTAAAAAATCAAAATCATCAAACTAAAGGTGTTCATTCAAATATATCAAAAACACCAGTAATGAATAAAACAATATTTTTTATTTTTAATTATACTTGCGTACATCGTTTGCAATTCTGGTGAATATATACATAATAACCTATTACATATAGTTTAAGATGAAAAAATAAATAAAAATATAAAAAAGAATTTAAAACAAATTAAAAACATCATATATTATTCAATATATGATTCAATATATGATCCAATATATGATTCAATATATGATCAAATATATGATCACATATATTGCATCATATACGATCGTGTCTTATATAAGCGCCAATTTTGGAATATGTTCATATATGAGACCATATTTGATACTATATATGATACTGTATATGGTCTCATATATGATATCATATATGATGATATACAACATTTTTAGCCGGGCATAGAAAACTTTTTAGGTTCTGAAATAAATTTTTATTCTATACTAGCTGGCCTGGTCCGCGTTGCTGGCCTGGTCCGCGTTGCTGGCCCTAATATAAGATCAGTGTTATATTTTGTTTCGCTTCAAATATACACCCCTTAAAATATGTAATGAACTTCTTGGCGTAGAAAAATTTGTGGGCGTAGTTTTAAAGACCCGATTAGGCAGATAATCATCTTCAAATTATATTTTAGGAACTAAAAAAGATTATCATGTCTTCGACTTTGCGAACTGTACAAATTTAAAACTTCGTTAGTGTCATTACGAACAACAGAAAAAAAAATTAGGCATATCCTTCATTCTTATCGTGAGCAATTGTCTTAAGTTCAAACAAACCTTAATAGTTTTCCCGAATTCTCAATTTTTCCGGGACTTTTTTTCATTTGTACCTTAAAAACTTAATTAGAACTATATATAATTAATATGAAAAAATCGGTCCGGTTATTAGTAGTCGATTTATTTAGACAAAAGTGGGCGTTAAAATTTGTGTGGTAAGGTAAACTTGTAAATATTTATGTTAACAATACCCAAGGATTTAAAATCATTTGTACCAAGTTGAAGCTTTTTTTTTTTAAGAAATATTTTTTTAATAGATGGAATTAGAGTAAAAATGTATTTTAGATGTATCAAAAAAAGTGGGCGAGGACAAATTTTCTTTCCAAACAATTATATGGACTATTACGAACATTTAAAACAAAAAAATTAGCCAAATCGATCCAGGCGTTCTGAAGTGTTGCGATTACCAACGAACTACATTTGAGTTTTATTTATATTTTATTTTTCTATATTTTTTTCTATAGAGAAATATATATCGAAGAAAAGAGTGGGTGGACAACTTTCCTTACCGTAAAAATCTTATTTGAATCTAACCAACTCGGTCCATCCATTCAGAAGTGGGCGTAGAAATGGAAAATTGTTCTATCCGAAAAACCTTATTTGGGTTATGACGAACATTTAAAACAAAATTAAACGATTGATCCAGCCATTCCATGATTTAAAATTTTTATATCTGGAAAGTGAACGCAAATGTTGGCGTGGACAATTTTTATGTCCTTAAAAATCGTTCGCGAACTATAACCAAATCGGTCTAGCCGTTATAGTCTTTTCGATATATAGAAAAAAGTGGGCGTGGGAAATTTTACTATCCTTAGTTGAATTATGGCGAACATTTTCAACAAAAATTAGTCAAAGTGGGCGCAGTCACTTTCTTTTTTCGTATAAACCAAAGTTGGAATATGATGAAAATTCATTAAAAAAAAATTTTAGTCAAATCGGTCCAGCCATTTTCAGATTTTAGATAAATTGAAAAAGTGGGCGTAGAAGTGGGCGTGGTCGATTTTTATTTCCTAGAAACTTAAATTGGGTCACTACGAACATGTAAATACAAAATTACCCAAATCGGTGCAACCATTTTCCGATTTTAGATAAATCGAAAAAAGTGGGCGTAAAAGTGGGCGTGGTCAATTTTAAAACCTAAGTCGGACTATGACGAACATTTCAAAAAAAAAATTGTCCAAATCGGTCCAGCCGTTCTCAACTGATGAGGTTACCAACGAACGACAAATGATTTTTATTTATATAAGATAGATTTCTAGAGAAAGGGTTTAAGATTCTGAAACGATCTGTCTACACCAAAATTTTTGGGGTTTGAAAAACTTTTACATAGAAAGTTCCTAAGATTTGAAAAATTTAAGACTTTAATGCTTTTAAACATTTTTTTAAGAAATTTCCTAGATTCTGAGACATTTTTCTGTAGAAAAAGTATTGTTTCTGAGACAATTTTCCTTAGAAAAAGTCTAAAGTTCTTAAGCATTTTTTGAGACATATTTTCATAAGAGAATAAATTAAATTTTTCCTAAAAAAAGTAATATTCTCAGACCTTTTTTATAGAAAAAGTCTCAGGTTTCTTTTAGAAAAATTTAAAAATTTTTCGTTTAGAAAAATTACAAATTTTTCGTCTAGAAAAATTAAAAATTTTTCGTCTAGAAAAATTTCCAAATTTTTCGTCTAGAAAAATTCCCAAATATTTCGTCCAGAAAAATTCATGTATTTTTAAAAAGAAGAATTTTAATATTTTAAGACTTCATCACATAAAAAATGCTAACATTCTGGAACATTTAACCTTTAGAAAAATTTTAAGATTATTAAAAATTTGTCAGAGAAGAATTTATATAAAAAAAATTCTCCTATAGAAAAATTCTCAGATTTTTCCAATAGAAAACTTTTAGGGCTTTCGCAAATTATTCCTATTGAAAAATTCTCACTTTCTTTTCTAAAAAAAATTCTTAAGTTTTTCCTATATAAAAATTCATACATTTTTCCTATTGAAGAATTCTAAAATTTTTCCTTTTGAAGAATTCTTAAATTTTTTCATATCAAAAATTCTAACATTCCGAGAAATTTTTCCTTTAGAAAAAATTTAAGATTCTTTGATATTTTTAATTTTTATTCCTTTTTTATACCCTCCAACTACAGTATGGGGGTAAACTCACTTTGTCATTCCATGTGTAACGCATCGAAATATCGGTCGGGGACCCCATAAAGTATATATGGGGCATTCCAAGCCAAATCACTCACTTTTAGAACCGACCCCTTTCGATTTATTTTATTTTTAAATATGTTTTAGTACTTATTAAATGCAACTTGGACACCAATTTTCAGCCTTTTATTTCAAAATGGTGTTGAGTAATCAATTTTTAAAAATGGCGATTTTCTCAAAAAAATTAAAAAATTGAAATTTTTAATTAATTTTGACCATTATAAAATATATGTAGATATTTTAAAAAAAAGTTGGACAACGTTTTGTTGGTATTTAAATGTAGTTTTATAAAAAAAAATATGAAAAAATTATTCGAAGTAATTATCACTTATTTTTTGACGTTTAAAAATTAAAATCGACTTTTTGAAAAAGTTCGAAACCTTCGATTTTTTTGTAAAAAATACAAAAAATTCTACTCTAAATTACGCAACTTTTAAGCCATAATTCGAGATGTGATCATAATTCTTTCTATTTTTTTTTTAAATTTTTAAAATTGTACCTTTTATTTTTTGGCTCTGATTTATTTTATATGGTGCTCCAAAAAAATTGAATTGGTAGATACTGACCTAACTTACCCTATATATATTTATTTCGAGGCAAAAATACTCCTTACAAAAATTAAGAACGATCGGACATGGGTAAGGCGTTCCGCATGGGCCTTGAAGTTTAGAAAACGGATTACAAAGAAAAATATGAATTTTTTTCTGTTTTCTCAATTTTTTTGGTATTTAAAGTTAAGTTTTAATACAAGTGGTTACAGAATTATAATACGGAGTAAAATGCCTCTCTAATAAGGTCCAAAAAACTAAAATCGGTTGAAAATCAGCCAAGTTATTACAACTTCCCCAGGCATCTAACGTATGGCAGACCACTAGATTAAGCAATACAATCTAATTTTTGAAATTCATTGAAATTTTCTACTGTAATAACATTTTTTTATTCTTCAAGTTCAAATGTAATTAGATGACAAGTATTTTTTGTATTGTGTTTTGCTAACATGTTTTAAATTAATGCTAAAAATGCCTTCATTTTTCAACACTATTTTGAAATCTCCATTTTAGTTTTTTATTTTTTTTTTGTTTGTAAAAACCAAAAAAATATTACACTGAAACATGAATAATGAAAAAATGTTATTACAGTAGAAAATTTCAATAAATTTAAAAAAAGGGACTCGTATTCTTTAATCAAGTGGTATGACACACGCTAGATGCCTGGGGAAGTTATAATAACTTGGCTGATTTTCAACCGATTTTAGTTTTTAGTACCTAATTTGAAAGGCATTTTACTCCACATCATAATTCTGTAATCACTTGAATTAAAACTTAACTCAAAATACCAAAAAAATTGCGAAAACTGAAAAAAATTCATATTTTTCCTTGTAATCCGTTTTTTAAACTTCAAGGACCATGCTAAACGCCTTACCCATATCCGATCGTCCTAAATTTTTGTGAGACGTATTTTTACCAAATGAATATATCACGGGTAAGTTAGGGTCAATACCTACCAATTTATTTTTTTTGGAGCACCATATAAAATAAATCAGAGCCAAAAAACAAAAGGTGCAATTTTAAAAATTTAAAAAAAAAATAGAAAGAATTGTGATCACATCTCGACTTATGGCTTAAAAGTTTCGTAAATTAGAGTAAAATTTTTATAGTTTTTTACAAAAAAATCGAAGGTTTCGGACTTTTCAAAAACGTCAAAAAATAAGTGATAATTACTTCGAATAATTTTTTCATATTTTTTTTTTCTAAAACTACATTTAAATACCAACAAAATGTTGTCCAACTTTTTTTAAAATATCTATATTTTTTAATGGTCAAAATTAATTAAAAATTTCAATTTTTTATTTTTTTTTGAGAAAATCGCCATTTTGAAAAATTGATTACTCAACACCATCTTGAAATAAATGGTTGAAAATTGGTGTCCAAGTTGCATTAATAAGTATTAAAACATATCCAAAAATAAAATAAATCGAAAGGGGTCGGGTCTAAAAGTGAGTGATTTGGCTTGTAATGCAAATCGAAGGTTTTTGACTCCGGTTTGAAGTTTAACATAAAAATTTTAAAGATTTTGACTCGCTGATTCCAAATCTGTGCTCCAAATTTTTCCATCACGTCTAGAATATTAATTATTCGCGGTTGAAAATGCGCAAAAACGCGATTTTTGAATTTATGGAAGCCTGCACAGCAGCCACTGGGTGGAATAAAAATCTGGTATAAAGCGTTAGAGTAGAATTGAACTATGATCTCAAATATATGATCAAAAAAATTTGAAGTTGTTGCACTATTATTGGCCAAACATGTATTTTAAAAAAACACTGTGAAAAAAATTAGAAAAAGCAGCATTTTTAAAAGGCTCTAAAACAAAAAACAGATGGTCAATCTTTACTGTGATGTGCTCAAAATTTTGGTAAAAGTTCATTCTTTTAAACCCATTAAAGATATCATCCGGTTTGTACGAAATATAACACAGAAAACTTAAATTGTGTTGAGCGGTGTTATTGGCCAGTGATCGATTCTAAACATTCTATCGGTGTCCGCCTGTCCGTCCGTTTGTCCGTCCGTCTGTCTGTGGAAGACACGGTACAGTCCAAAATAAAAGCGTTAGACTCCTGAAATTGGGCTCATATATGTCTTAGGTTCGGAGATGTGCAAAAGCGGACCAGGTGAAAAGTGTTCCCCCTTGAATAAGTAAACCTAAATCTGAAAAAAAGGTAACTTTTTAACTTTAGGTTTTTTTTATTTTTGTTAAACAAATAAAACGTTTTTATTCTTGAAGAAGTTCAAGGTTCTGGAATTGGATCCAGTGTATTTAAAAATTATCTTTTTTTGTCCGCCTCATTTTGTGGGTGTGGATATTAGAAAATAGTTTATATAATGAAGAAATTGTATAACTTTTGTACAAAAAGCATAATAATTAAATTTGTAAATAGCCTCCCCTCCCAAAAAACCCCCTGGAAATGCTTTTTTAATGTTGGAGGGTATAACAGATTCGGCAGAGCCGAATTTAACACTCTCACTTGTTTTCTTTTGAATTCGTTTTGGAGGGGGGAGAGGAATTCCTTTCCCCTCCCCCATCTGCGCCTGCTAGTACCGAAGTTAAGGGCAGGCAAGGTAGTTTAAATTAAAGTTCTTCATTTTCTTTGGGTGTTTATAACTTAATTTTTTTTAGTGCAAAATAATTGCTGCATATTACAGTTAGAGTACTTGAAATGATGAAAGATTTTTTAAAGATTGTACAATAAGCTGGAGCAAATTCTACTTTTTTTTAAAAATTTCAATATCGTCGGGGTCAGAATAGTTGCTTGTAGGCTCAATGTAAACACACAAAACTATTAGACTTGTAGCACAATGTCTTTGGTTTCCTTTTTTACTTGAATATAAGAAAGTGATTTTTTTTTTATTTTTTTTGGCTTAAAATACTTGCTAATATTTGAACATTGCTAGAAAAGTGTTTTTAAGGTCAAAAATTTTTTTTTGGCGTAAAAAATTTTTTTTTGTTTATTTGTTTTTGAAAAAAAAAAATATTTGTAATTGAACCTAATGGATATTTTCAATACTTTAAAAGTCATTCTAACAAAAAAAAAGAAAAACAGGATTTTTTCGTTTTGAGGATTTTTCCTATTTCTTCAAAAGAAACTATATGAACATTTTATAGAGGACGAAAAGTTTTTTGAAGGCCTATCCAATGGTGTGTCGGTCGTGTACGAATTCGGCTTCGTTAAGTTCGTTATTGTCAAAAAATAATAATCGTTGGGGTAGTTTACATGGAGATGTATATATGTACGTACGACCGCCAAAATCATATATAATAATCTGTATCAAAATTGAGCTGACCCGTATTTTTTCGTGTGGCGAAATACCTCCTAGTTCGGCTTTTATACGAATTTTCCCGAAAGCCCTCAGTTTTTCATAAGGTGGCAACCCTTTTTTAAGTTTGAGATTGGGCAGCTAAAAAAAAACAGGTAACTCTTATTTTTTCCCCCTCATTCTAATATTTAAGTTTCAGGACAATCGGTGAGTGCCATATGAAAGACCTTCCTTGTAAGAAGTCGAGATTGAGATTGTGCTAAATGAATACACAATGGAGGATGCTGGGTATGCAGGGTTTTCGTACTAAAAACAATTCGTATCTTTATTTTATTTGTTTAAAAGTATCATTTAAATTGTCAATTTTAATTTGACACACATCAAGTGTGTGGCAATCGAAGTAGTAATGATGATGGAAGGGTGTCATCTTCCGAAAGCTGTCGTCTCCACGTTGCCTGTGTTGTCACTTGATTTTTTTTTTAGAGTTTTTTAATTGTACAACAATTGTTATTTCTTAGAAATAATTAATATGGAATAAAGGAACCCAAAAACCATAGAGATCCCATATTTTTGAGTGTTAATATTGATTCTAAAATGCAACTATTTCTACCCGAAAATTTTTAAATTCGAAAAAAATTAAAATTTGCTTCGTCCTACTGTTAAGCCATTATTTGAAGTTGTTCTTTTTACGGTTTATATACAATTTTTTTCAGTAATTTAACAGTTAGCGTTTCTTTCTTTGACTTCCGCCATGTTACAAAAGTTTTTAGTGGGCACTCAACATTATAAACGCATTTGTCTTGGTATATTATATTTGACGGTATGTGTGTTGAAAATTGTTGGTCAATTTCATTACAGAGTTCAGAGTTTTTTTCTCTTTCCCTAAATAGGATTCATTTCTCAAATGTTGATATAAATTGCCACAACAATCTGGAATACTTTTGAAATTGTTGTTGACGCTACCGTATAAAACTGCTATGAAACTTGTGTTAAACACGTTCACACAAATAACCCCAAACAACACCATCAGCATTGTGTTGGTCTTTGGACCAAATAAAAAAAATAAGTTTATTTGGTTTAAAAGTTTTAACAATTGTCTCCAATGACCAACTCTTATACACAATGTATATTTGTTTGATGTTTTCGCTGAAGGTTAAGTAGCTCTTGTTGTTAGTAAAATTTTTTGGAGTATCACCCAGCCAAAACTAAAAATATGAGTAAGTGGTTACCACCCAATTTTAATGTTCATTTCCTTAACATGGCATTTATTTATAACATGTCATTAGAGGTAACCTGTTTTTTGGCCTTTGACCCCAAAAAGTAATGCTGATAGTAGTTAGCTTTAGCATACCTCATTGCCATGTATTGCAAATGGTAAAAGTATCAGCAGAAAAATCTGATTAAAATACACGCATATTAAACCGTATTAGAAAATCTGTCAAGACAGCAAAAAATCAGCTGATTTTAGCACAAAAATTTTCTAATTTTAGCAGAAAAATCTGATGACTTTAGCAAAAAATTCTTCTGGTTTTAAAACATATTTTAATTATGACTTTAAAAAGAATTTAAGCATATGGTCGGACTAAATTTAATAAATGCCAACTCTAAAAACCTCACTTTTCGAGATTGCTAAAAAACTAGATATTTCACTTTTTATTGTAAAAATAAACAAAGTACCATTTATAATATCCCATGCAGAAAAACATAAACAAGCCAATGTTGGAATGAAGTTGGCGGCGACGCACTATGCTTCGACCCATGGACAAAAAAAAATAAAAAATTGTTGTCTCAAATTGTCTTTAAATACAGATTTTTTGAAAGATAATAAGGTATCTCAAACAAACATTAACAAAAATATTTTTTTTTATTGCTTTTGCAACCACGAGAGTTCACTAAACTGAGAGAATTTTATGCAAAAATTACTTAACAGGAATATGTGTTTTAGTTGTTTCACCAAAATAATTCTCAAAAGACCATTTTTTAATAAATAAGTTCGAAATTTTGTTTACAAGTACTTTGATATATGAGCAATGATGGGTGCCAATACCTTTTCGATACCAATACCCGTTAATACCAATTCAAATTGAAAACCAATACCAATTAAAAACCAATACCTTTATTTGCGCGATACCAATACCGATAAAAAACCAATACCGATTCCCCACTACCAATACCAATTAAAAACCAATACTTTTATTCTTCAAAACCAATACCAATAAAAAACCAATACTAATTCATTTTTTTCTACTTTCGTATCGGTTTTGTTTCGGTTTTTTGTATTCTTATTTTTGTTTGTTTTAATTGTGACGTCAAACATTTTCTTTTCATCACATTATTAGGTTTTACCTGACTAACGAATTGCAAAAGATGTTACATCGATCAGTAATCGTTTGCATGCAATGTCACATAACAAAAAGGAGTTAGCTAGTAATTGAATTTTAAAAGCCATAAAAACATAAAAGAAATATTTTTTGTCACGGTTTTTATGACCCCTAATAAAAGTAGATCTTAAAAAATTTAGACCTTTTATGTGATGAAATTTTTTCTTTTCCAAACATTGTTAATATTTGATATACATAAATATGTACATTAGACCGGGTCGAAAAAAAAGTTCCCATTGTGCGGGCTTAATTTTAAAGCTTACCTCGAAAAAGTTCCATAGCCAAAATATAAGATTTTTAGGTCGCGATTTGGTACCGCCGAAATCGTTATTTGTTCATAACTTTGTCATTTGATGTCCGATCGTTTAAAAAAAAAAATTGTTTGAAAGTCCTCCGTGAGTACTAAATTTTACCCATATCTGGTTTTGACCTCTGAGCTCATCTTCGTGTCATGAGTGTTAGTTTCTCAGCTTTCTACCCACCTAAATGATTTTTATTTTTCCATTAAATTATAGCATTAAAAAATTCATGAAATTCTTCCCTTAGAAGTACCCTCTTAAATTAATTAACAAAAAAGTTACATTCAATTTTAAGTTTCCATAGAAAAAGATTTAAAACACTTGTTCGTATGTATTTAAATACAAACTAAAAAATTAAATATAGTTTAAAGGCATAATAACAAGTGTTTTTTCTAATTTTCTTTATATTGTATATGAAAATCCTAAATCAAATGTAACTTTTTTGTTAATAAATTTAACTGGATACTTCCAAGGGAAGAATTTCATGAATTTTTTAGTGCTATAATTTAATGGAAAACTAAAAATTATTTAAGTGGGTAGAAAGATGAGAAACTAACAATCATAACAAGAAGATGACCTCTGAGGTTAAAACCAGATATGAGTCAACTTTAGTACTCGCTAAGGACTTTCTAACAGTTTTTTTTTTTTAATGATCGGACATCAACTGACAAAGCTATGAACAAAAAACGATTTCGGCGGTACCAAATCGCGACCTAAAAATCTAATATTTTGGCTATGGAACTTTTTCGAGGTAAGCTTTAAAATTAAGCCCGCACAATGGGAACTTTTTTTTTCTCCTTTATGGTCGACCCAGTCTAATGTACATTAGGGTGGGTCAATTTGTTCGAGACCAAAAAACATGACAAAGCGTATAGCACTATCGTAATCTACGGGAAATTCTAAGAACTTTTCCCAAAGAAACCATGGTTCTAAAATCAAAATCGAGCTTCCCTTTTTTTAAGTGAAAATTTGGTGCTCAGGAAATCCGAAAATAATGCAATTTTTTTGGAAATATTCATTGCAATTCATTGCAATTGATGAATGGTTGACCTGTATCGATGGAAGAAGGCTTATTTTAAAGGAAATTTTCTCAGCTTTCTATATCTGTGCTCATTTATAGACAATTATGTGCCCAAATAATGGTTTTGGAGGTTTATGTTAAAATAAAAATAGTCAAACTGTTAAAAAACCTAAAACTGTCACGATTTTTCTACATAAAACTTAAAAAAAAATATTTAACTAAATTGTAATTCAAAATTGAGTTAAAACTAGTGAGAGTGTTACATTCGGCTGTGCCGAATCTTTTATACCCTCCAAAATGTAAAAAAACTCTATATGAAAACAAAGTGAGTATACCTCCATACTGTGGTTGGAGGGTATAAAAATCCAGGGGCGTCTTTTTTTTTTTTTTTGGGGGGGGGGGGTTGTGGCAGACGTTAGGGGGCACCTTCCCCCTGCGATTTTTAACTTATTCTGAGATAAGAATGTTGCATTTGCTCAGCAAAAGTACAAAAAACCCTGCAAAAAATGCGTTTTTTCTTGGGTTGGTTTAGTTCTCCAAGGGGGAACTTTTTCCCCCTTAGTCCGATTTTGCCCCTTTCCGAACTTAACCTGCCTAGGAATATAAGACTTATTCGTGCCAAACTTCGGAAGTCTAGCTCGTTTAGTTTGGACTGAATCGTGTCTTCTACAGACGGACAGTCGGACAGACGGACGGACGGACGGACGGACATCGCTAGAATGTCTTAGAATCGATCACTGATCAATGATATATATACTTTATGGTGTCCTAGACCGATATTTCGATGCGTTACACACGGAATGACAAAGTGAGTATACCCCCATACTGTGGTTGGAGGGTATAAAAATAATTGAATTTTTAAATTGGTTAAAAGAAAATTTATTTAACAAAACCTATGTCAAAACTGAAATCGAAATAATTAAAAAAAAAATTATCGATTTTTATAAAAACTTATTTTTTTATTAAAAAGTTCTTCAACTTAAAAAAAAAAAATAAAAATATAATAATAATGAAAAATGTGTTTAAAAATATATGTATATCGGCCAAACCGAGAATCGAACCCTGGGATCCTGTGTCACAAAGCACGACATAACGACACTTGATAACTAATGCGTGCCGGCAGCCTAAGTTCGACTCCTGGCGATGCCCATCAAATTATTTTATTTTTTTTGCTTTTTTTAATTTTTTTTTTTATTTATCTATTTAATTAAAAAAAATATATATGAAAAATATTATTTTCATCGGTTTTATGTTAAAATGTAATTAAAAAAAAAAGAATTATAAAAAAAAAAATTAATTAAATAATACGTAGTTGAATAAAAAAAATAAACAAAAATAAAAAAGAAATATTGGCCTAGACGGTATTTGAACTTTGGGGTCTAGGTCGCTCAACGACATATCCACTATACCACAAAAGCACTTATTAACTTATGAGCTTAGTACGAGTTTTGGTACTTGAAGCACATGATCAAACACATTAAAATTAACTTTCAAAACATTTTTATATATTGTCAAAAACTCAAAGAAAGTAGGAAATCCTCCACCTCACTTGCAATTAGCTCTTAATTTGTTTTTTGTCAAATTACTAGAAAAAGTCTCGTAATCCCATTTCACCAATATTTGACAGTTTTCCTTGTTTTTTAACAAATAATTTTCTATCGAAATTTACATTTTTTTGCAATTTTACAGTTTTTCTTGTAATTTTACAAATTTCAATTTACGAGAATTTCTTGTAAGTTTTATTTTGCCAAAAAAGTTGTAAATTTACAATTTTATTGGTAAAAATCTTGTAAAATTACAAAAAAGTTCGCAATTTTTACTGGAAATTCTAGTAAAATAGGAGATAGCAAAAAAATCTAGTAAAATCACGAAACCTCCATGCAAGTTTTATCGCGTCAAAAAAATTGTAAACTTGCAATTTTTATGATAAAAAGCTTGTAAAATTACAAAATTATTGGTAAAAAGCTTCTAAAACAACAAGGAATTATTGTCAAATAGGAGGTAGCAAATAAAAAAGTTACAAACTTTTCTTGTAATTTTACAAGGTTTTTTTTGTGTAATTTTATTTTTTTTTGTTCAATTAACAATTTAAATTGAAAATTATTTAAATAAAACAAAAAAAATTAAATTTTTTTTTACTGATTTTGTTATTGAAATCCTCTTTTTCATTTAAATAATTAATTAACTTTTTATTTAAAAATTATTAAACTAAATAAAATATTAAAAAAAATATATTGGCCAAACCGGGTTAACTTATTTTAGCTTCGACCTATAGCTGCAATTGACATATAAGACATTTTTTTTATCCATTCGTGGTATTCTTTTGCGGCTTTCAACAGTAACGGCCAAAATGTCAATAAAATATTTTCCGTGTGAGCAAAGTACTCATTGTTTTGCCTTATTAACAATATCTCTATGACTTGGCGGTAAATATTGCGTCGACCGTATAAACTTAAATAAAAGTGCACTCCCGTAAATGACAGAGCTATAGAACTTCACATTAAAGTACATTGGAACATAAACTCTCATAATAAATTCTGATAGTATTTTCAGGTTTTCCGATGGTGATTTAATTGTTACATATGATCGCAAAATTCTGCTGGCTTTTGTTTACCATCGAGAGTGGACTATTGGTCCCGGCTTTATGTTTGCTAAATCTTCGGGGCAGAAACCACTAGCAACTGCATTAGCAACAAGTTTGTAACTTTTTTTTTTTGCTACCTCCTATTTGACAAGAATTCCTTGTTATTTTACAAGCTTTTTACCAATAATTTTGTAATTTTACAAGTTTTTTACCAAAAAATTGTAAGTTTACGATGAGGTTTCGTGATTTTACTAGATTTTTTGCTACCTCCTATTTTACTAGAATTCCTAGTAAAAATTACGAACTTTTTTGTAATTTTACAAGATTTTTACCAATAAAATTGTAAATTTACAACTTTTTTGGCGAAATAAAACTTACAAGAAATTCTCGTAAATTTACTAGAGTTTTTTTTTGTAAAAAATCTTGAAAATTTGTAAAATTACAAGAAAAATTCTATAATTACAAAAAAAAAAAATTAAATTTCGATTATTTGTTAAAAAACGAGGAAAACTGCCAAATATTGGTAAAATGGGATTACGAGACTTTTTCTAGTAATTTGAAAAGATCTTTTTTATAAATTACATTTAAACATAAAATCGATGAAAATAATATTTTTCGTATATTTTTTTTAATTAAATAGTTAAATAAAAAAAAAATAAAAAAAAACAAACAAAAAAAATACAATAATTTGATGGGCATCGCCAGGATTCGAACCTAGGCTGCCGGTACGCATTAGTTATCAAGTGTTGTTGTGTTGTCCTTATGTCGTGCTTTGTGACACATTATTCCAGGGTTCGATTCCCGGTTTTTTTAAATATTTTTCATTATTTTATTTTGATTTTTTTTTTTTTCAAGTTGAAGAACTTTTTAAATAAAAAAAGTAAGTTTTTGTAAAATATCGATAATTTTTTTTTTAATTTTTTCGTTTTCAGTTTTGACTTAGGTTTTGTTAAATAAATTTTCTTTTAACCAATTTTAAAATCAATTATTTTTTTAAACTCAATTTTGAATTACAATTTAGTTAAATAATTTTTTTCTAAGTTTTAGGTAGAAAAATCGTGACAGTTTTAGGTTTTATAACAGTTTGACTATTATTATTTTGACATAAATCACCAAAATCATTACTTAGGTACATAATTTTCTATAACTGAGCACAGATATAGAAAGCTGAGGAAATTTCCTTTAAAATAAGCCCTAGCGATACAGGTCAACCATTCACCAATTGCAATGAATTGCAATGAATATTTCCAAAAAAATAGCATTATTTTTGGATTTCCTGAGCACCAAATTTTCACTTAAAAAACCGGAAGCTCGATTTTGATTTTAGAACCATGGTTTCCTTGGGAAAAGTTCTTAGAATTTCTCGTAGATTACGATTCTGCTATACGCTTAGTAGGCAAAAAAATTGACCCACCCTAATGTACATTGAATGTCACTGCACTCTTCTTTGCGTTGTAAAAAAAAATACTAATGTCCTTTTTTGGAAATTCCAAAATTTTAATCAAGCAGACGTTACAAAATTTTATGTTACAACACCAGAATCCAGAAAAAAAAATTTATTGTTTTATTAGAGGCACAGTCATATTATATAAGAATTTAAGAACACATAATGTGCAGTTCACACTTGCTATTTTTGAGAGTTTAAGGTCTACGTGTTTAAAAAATTATTTTTTCTGTATCCATTACGTTTTTATTCTGGTTCTGGTGTTTTGTTAAACAACTTGTTTAAGGTCGTAAGTGTTAACCCCATATAAGAAAAAAATTGATCCGTGTAATCGCAATTGGCAAAAGATCTAAAATCGAAAAAGGGGCCCCCTGCATAATAACCCATTTCGATCACCTTTTTCAAAAAAATATTTATGTATGAAAAGGATGAAGTTCAGGTATATTTAGTTACAAATGTTAAGTCTCATCTTTCTGCAATTAAAAAATATCTCCCTTGACCACCGGAATTTATATGTGCATTAAATGCAATGTGCATCAGCACAGAAATTGTTTCAAGCAAAAACGAAAAATTTGTATTTTTTTAGTTTAGACTTTTAATTTTTTTATTAATTAATATAATTTTTTTTTAGATTTAATTTATTATCAAATTCCACTAATTGAAACATTTTGAAACTATTTATTTTGAAAATAACGAAATAAATTAATAAAATAGCAAATAAATCCAAATATTTAAATTGCATAAAAAGTTGAAGTGCAGGCTTTTCTGGAATAACGGAACATCAATTTTTTTTTTACAAGAGTTTTGAGATCAGTCGGTGCTAATTTTACTAAAAAGGTACCTTTTTCCAAAAAAAAAATGAATCTTTGTCCAAAATGGGTTAAGAATGTACTATTTAGTTTAAAGTTTGACTTAATTCTGAATGAAAATACTGCTAAAAAATATATTTTTTTTAAAAGTGGTTTTTCAAAAAAAAAAGACATCCCTCACGCAAAAATTCGACTCACTCTCTAGAGTCTAGACATTCACTCAGAATTTTTCAACTCACAATCACGTGATTTAAATGAAAATCACTTTTTTGAGTCACGCAAATCACGGGACCAGCGACCATCTCCAATTCAAATACATAAACAAGAGACAAGTGTCTTTTCATTTGTTTAATCTATAACATCTGTAAATTTTATTTAAAATGAAGTGTCCACCCTTGAAAAAGTTTCCTTGTAGGTCTGAATTCAAAAAGTTTCAAGGCACTTTTTTATTACCTTAATATAGTCACTTGACTTAAATGAAAATCACTCTATAACCAAATGATTTAAAATAAAAATCACTCACGCTCACGCGTGAATCACGGGACCAGAGACCATCTCCAATTCAAATACTTAAACAAAAGGCAAGTGTCTCTTTATTTGATTCATCTATAACATCTGTAAATTTTGTTAAAAATGAAGTGTCCACCCTGAAATAGTTTCCTTGTAGGTCCGATTTTAAAAAGTTTCAAGTCACTTATTAATTACCCTAATATAGTACTTAATTTAAATGAAAATCACTCTATAATCACGTGATTTAAATAAAAATCGCTCACGCCTGAATCACGTGGTTTTTTGAGTCACGCAAATTACGGGACCACAGACCATCTCTAATTCGAATACATAAACAAAAGACAAGTTTCTCTTCATTTGTTTCATCTATAACATCTGTAAATTTTATTAAAAATGAAGTGTCCACCCTGAAATAGTTTCCTTGTAGGTCCGATTTCAAAAACTTTCAAGGCACTTATTTATTACCTTAAGGCTTATATTCTGAATTTCAAAAAAATCGGCTAACATTTACGACCTGTAGAGACTTTTGGCCAAAAAACCTACCATCTCGCCCCAGTGTGCACTGTGGGGCGGACAGAAGGACGACTTACGGTAAATTAATTAATATTAACGATAAAACCTTTTGCATACAAATACCAAAACCGATATAAGATAAATACCAATACTTATTAAAAACCGATACCGATTCGAGGCTAAAACCAATACCAATACCCAATACCTAAATAATTCAAGACCAATACCGAAACCTATACCAATTCAACAAAAAATGAAAACCAATACCTATACCAATACTAATATAATTTTAAAAACCAATACCAATACCAATACTTTTATCGAATTGGTACCCATCCTTGTATATGAGGCATTCCACACCAAATGTCCCATTACAGAAAAACATGTGTCCCGTAAATTTCTGAATAGGTTGTTTGGATAGCCCTATATGGAACTAAGAAAATTGCGTTTTTAGTTTTTCAAATTTTCAAAAACTGGGCTTAGGAGGCGTGGTCAAATATTGGAAAAATGGTCAAATTTGTGGCGAGTTGCCTTGATTAAATATTTATCACATTAAAACGGAATGCACCACAATCTCAAAAATTTACATTCTTATAAAATTTTGTATGGGCTATCGACTAAAATTTTTTTGTATGGGCTATCGATTAAATTTTTTTTTTTTTTTGGAAAATTTTCAGAACCCGTTCTGAAATTTTCCATTTTTTAAAAAAGTCAATTTATCAAAAATCCGGCAACATTTTTTTAATTTTTTTTTTTAAGTTAAGATGTTTGTCCATTCACACAAAAAAATTCAGAAACGCGTTTTTCGTTTTTTTTTTTGAGAAAATCGCATTTGAATTTTAAATTTCATAACAATTTTGTAATTGTTATGAAATAATATTTTCTTGTTTTAATGTTGCGAATGAGTATTATTATTTTTGCATAAATATTACTCATATGCTCTGTTGAAATAAGAAAATACAAGCAAATAACTAAATTGGTATGAAATTTATTCAAATGCGATTTTCTCTAAAAAAATGAAAAACACATTTCTGAATTTTTTTGTTTGGATGGACAAACATCTAAACTTAAACAAAAAAGTGGCGGTATTTTTGATAAATTGACTTTTTTAAAAAATGGAAAATTTCAGAACGGGTTCTGAAAATTTTCCAAAAAAAAAAATTTTAATCGATAGCCCATACAAAAAAATTTTAATCGATAGCCCATACAAAGCTATATAATAATGTACATTTTCGAGATTGTGGTGCATTCCGTTTTAATGTGATAAATCGCGACCTTGGGACAACAAGGTTCTAACTGACATTTTTTTCAAAAATGAGTTATATATCGCATCGCACTAAAGCGACTACGCTCTTTCGATTGGCGCTCTCAGTTTTTGTCTATCTCTTACAGCTTCTGAGATATTCAATGCAACAAGGTTCTATCTACGTGTTTTTGGTTTGAGATTCAGTTAACAAGGTTCTAACTGGCTGATAGAACCTTGTTTACCAAAAAACCCCATATTGTTTTGCAGATAGAACCATGTGGACACTTTAATTGGAAACAGAACCATATTGCACAAATTAAAAATTGCATATTGCACAAATACACTAAACAAAAAGACTTGTAAAATTATAAGAAAAGCTTGTAATTTTTTTCTACCTCCTATTTTACGAGAATTCCTAGTAAAAATTACAAAAATTTTTTGTAACTTTGTAAGCTTTTTACCAATAGAATTGTAAATTTACAACTTTTTTCACGCGATAAAACTTAAAAGGACTCAACTAAATTTTTTGGTACCTCCTATTTTACGAGAATTCCTTGTAAAAATTACGATTTTTTTGTTTTTATTATAAAATTACTAGAATTCCTTGTGAAAAACAATTATTTCTTGTAAATTTAACATTTTTTCGTAAATTTTGGCTGCGTATAATTAACGTTTTACCAATGAAATTGTAAATTTACAAACAAAATGTAAATTTCGATCAAGCAAAAGACAAAATTTTTTGTTAAAAAACAGGGAAAACTGTTAAATATAGGTAAAATAGGATTACGAGAATTTTTCTAGTAACTTGACAATGTTGTTTTTAGTGTACACTTAGAAAATTAATCTTGTTAAGTTACCAAAAAAGCCTCGTAAAATAATTGATTGCTACGAGTACCTTCTATTTTAAGAGAGTTCCTAGTAAAAATTGCAATTTTAGTGGTAGTAAGCTTGTACAATTACAAACAATTTACAAGGTTTCTACCAATAAAATTGTAAATTTACAACTTTTTGACGCGATAAAAATTACAAGGACTTCTCGTAACTTAATTAGATGTGCTACCTCCAATTTTACGAGAATTTTTAGTAAAAATTACGAGCTTTTTGTAATTTTACAAGTTTTTTACCAATAAAATTGGAAATTTACAACTTTTTTGATGCGATAATGCTTACAAGGAATTATTGTGCCTTAACTAGTTTTTATTTTTGTAAAATTACCTTGGATATTTGTACATTTACAATAAAAAAATGTAAAACTACAAAGAAAAATTTAAATATCGATCAAACATTTTTTGTTAAAAAAACAATGAAAATTATCAAATATTTGTAAAATGGGATTAAGGGACTTTTTCTAGTAATTTGACAAGGATTTTTTTGAGTGTAGAACCAACTTTAATGATGTATGTGTGTTTAAAGCAGTGACGCGCATTTTTGTAATTCTTATTCCCGCGGGAATAGGCTAAAAAATGCTGCTTGTGCGCTGTCGACACACGTACACAATAAAATTCTGTTGCTTGCTTGACTTTTCGCTTGCTACTACCACACAAGCATAAATGTTATAGTATGTGTGTGCGCACCACTGGTTTAAAGTCACGTGAGCACTTATTATTATTGTATTGAAACTTATTCAAAATAAAAAGTTTCTTCCCTAGTGGCTTAGCTTGGAGCTTTTGCTACTCCCAAAAAACAATTTTAACGTACACGAGAAGAAAAAAAAATGTGACTTGGGTAGCTAAAAGATGCGATAAGGGGTGAAAATCCGCAAAACGAATTCCTGAAGCAAGGTTTTTGAAGTAAAAACACATGAATTAAAAGGCTTTCGATAAAACTTCAGGTACTCCAACCACACACTTGTCAACAACAAAAAAATATACTGTGCTTTGTGGACTGAGTATGCTGGCGGAAGAAGTGTAAACGATATTGTACAGTCTTCCAAAAAAATGTCGAAAAAGTATTCGAAGACAAGAATATTACAAAACTGTTAACATGGAGCGATTCTTGTGCTACTAAAAAGCAAAAATTCCATTATGGCCCTAGCAATGAAGTATGTTATTACAACTCATCCCGAGGATGAAAGCATTACAATGAATACTCATTACCGGGACTATAAACTGACCGTCCTCTTCCGTTTATGTACCCCCTTAATTACGTGTGACATTATTTTTCCTGCTCTACAAAATAAAAAAAATATTATGAAGATCCCAGGTGGACGCTAAGGAGCCTTACCATGTAATTTGGTTTATTTTTGATTAACAAATATTGTATTATTATATAGAAATCCAAACAACACAAGGTTCTATCTGCAAAAAAATATTTTTTACAGAAACACAAGGTTCTATTTGACAGTTAAAACCATGTTGTCCAAATTCATGTGCCTTATCGTTGAGCAACAGAGTTCTATCTGCTTTTTGAGACTCAAATTGTGCAAAAACTAATATAGTAGCGCGAACATTTTCAAAAAATACATAATAAAATTTAAGGACTAACTTCAAATTATTCAAAAACCGTTTTTAAATTTAGTCAAAACTGACTTAGTAACTCGATTAACAATATTCAACCTTAGTTTTCTCAATAGTAGTGTTGGTGCAAATAGAACCTTGTTGTTCCAAGGTCGCGAAATATTTAATCAAGGCAACCCGCCACAAATTTGACCATTTTTCCAATATTTGACCACGCCTCCTAAGCCCAGTTTTTGAAAAATTGAAAAACCAAATACGCAATTTTCTTAGTTCCATATAAGGGTATCCATACAACCTATTCAGAAGTTTAGGATGCACATGTTTTTTTTCGCTGGACATTTGGTGTGGAATGCCTTATTTGTAAAAAAAATTTGGTATCAAAAATTGTCAAAAACTCAAATTTTTTTCGGAGATAAAAAAGAGTCTTCCAAAAACACTCCAAAAAGATGTCTTTGAAGAGCTTAAAATTACTGTAGTAACTATTTTGTTTGAAAATTCGTCGATAAAAATTCGTATTGTACTCGGATTTAAGGATTTTAGGAAAAAAGATAGTTTGGAAAATTTTGGCATTTTTTTAATTCCCGAAAAAAAAACAGTGATGTGCTCTGTGACAATTGATGTATCAAGGATTGAGTCATTTCCTCACAAAAGTGACGGGAGGTTTTATATGTTAGGTGTTATGTTTGTGATAGATCATTTAGTTCCGTAACCTATCAAGGACCGTCAACCTTTCCTGCAGGGATGTAACAAAATTTTTATAATTTTTTTGCTTTATTTTGTTCAAAAAGAAAAATAATTGTAATTTCCCGAGTAAAAAAGTTTATATATAATTACATATAATTTGATAAAATTATATATAATTATATATATTTGATAAAATTAGATAAAATTATATATAATTAGATAAAATTATATATAATTATATCCGAATTTTTTTATATAAAATTTTAAAAAATTATATCTAATTATTAGGGTTCGGATTTTTATGCAAATGCATATTTGTTGTCGTCAGTCCGAGAGCAACAAAAACTAAATATCTTTGCGAATCAAGAAATTTGCAGTAAAATGGCATTGATTTGTTAGTGCATATTTTTGCATATTTTGCTTTTAATGCATATTTTTGCATATATTGCTGATATTACATATTTTTGTCGCATAATTTTGAAAAAAAGTGTTTTTTTTTTTATTTTTATTTTATGATATTTTTATTGCTGTATATCGTCGCTGCGCCTAAAAATGGAGTCATGTGTTTTGGGGCAAGTGTTCAGGAGAGCAAAAAAACTGTTTATTTTCGTCCCTTCGCGATATTTTTTAAAAGTTTGTTCTACAAAAAATTCTTGTACCGATATGCTATCCACATACTGCAAAAAAATTATGAAACATTTAACGGTTTTCCAGTGGTGCAGAAATTATCAAAAAACATACACATAACTCCTTTTTTAAGTACTTTTTGGAACAAAATTTAAATAAATGGAAATATTTTTTACACATAACTCCTTTTGCTTATGAAACCATTCTTATTGTTAATTTCTTTTCGAGAGGGACAAAGACTAAATATAGTTTGTTGGTGGTATAAAGCGACATTAGTTAGACAAGGTCCTTAAAATTTTGATATTTAAAATCTTTTCACTAAACAGCGAACAACAGATTTGTCGCAAAACTGGTGCTGATTTTTTGTTTTTTCTTGTAAATATTCAAGAGCTTCGACATAAATTGACATCTGCGAAAGATGCTGTACTTTAGATACTAATATTTTCCGCCGTCAATGATTTAATTGCTTTCACAAGGCTTTATTACCCGCGATTTAGGATTAACATAACAGGATGAAAATTTGCAAATATTTTCCAAAAAATCTTGACAATTTCATTCAAAATACTTGGATGCTATGTGTGAACCTCATATTACTAAAAAAGTGATCCATTTTGTCACGTTCTGTTACTTTTTTATCAAAAAAAGTAATGTGTAGCTTAACACATAACTCCTTTTCAGACCATTTTTAGTATGACGAACACATAGCTACTTTTACTAACTTTTGAACCAAACAAGATATCAAAAAACGGTTTAGTGAATAAACGTATGACCAATAGGGGATCATAAGGATGTAATAAAAAAAATTAAAAAACTACACGTGACTCCATTTTTAGGCGCAGCGACGATATATTTTTTATTTTATAATGTATGCGTTAAAGTACACAGAAGAAAATATGGGGAAAAAATATTGAGTAATCACTTGTTTAAATTTCAAAAAAAACAAGTGAGAGTGTTAAATTCGGCTGTGCCGAATCTATTATACCCTCCAACATGTAAAAAAATTAAAAAAAAAAAAAAATTTGACAGGGGCGTTTTTTAAGGGGGGGGGGGGGGGGCAAGGTAAGGGTAGGGGTCGGTGAGCTGGGGTGACTCCTTGGCCGTCACGGTATATGTTTAAAAGTTAATTTTTGTCTGTTTTGTGCACTTAAGTATTATAGTTTTATAATTATTTAAGTTATTTTTTATCCACGCCCTAAAAGAGGGGCGGGCAAAAAAAGAGACATTTTTTAATCCCCTGGTTCAAAGCTCAGGACTATAAACTTCTATGAATATAAAAATGTCTCATTTGGTTCACAAAAATACAAAAAAAACGTCAAAAAAGATAGCATTTTTAAGAGGTTAGTTTAGTTCTTCAAGGGGGAACTTTTTTCCCCCTTGTCCGATTTGGCCCATTTCCGAACTTAACCTGCCTAGGACCATTAGACATATTTATGCCAAACTTGAGGGGTCTAGCTCTTTTATTTTGGACTGCATCGTGTTAACTACAGACGGACGGACGGACGGACGGACGGACGGACGGACAGACGGACGGACGGACGGACGGACATCGCTAGAATGTCTTAGAATCGATCACTGATCAATAATATATATACTTTATGGGGTCCCCGACCGATATTTCGATGCGTTACACACGGAATGACAAAGTGAGTATACCCCCATACTGTAGTTGGAGGGTATAAAAATTGCGTGTTTTTTTAACTGAAACACTTGAAAATTTACTTAAAAGTTTTTAAAAAAATTTGAGTAAATAATTTAATAAAAATGTTATAATTTTTTTTTTTTATTTTATTTTTTTTTCTCTTAGTTTTTTTTTAAATTCTCATTTAGTTTATAGTTTTTTGTTCATGTAAATCAACGTTTGAAATCATCTTTATGAAATTTTCCAATGTCTTAAATGTTTTTGGTAAAAGATTAAAAAAAATATTTTTTTGTAAAAAAAATGTGAAACTTTTTTAATCTTTTTAAAAAAATTGATAAATTTTGAGTAAATTTTTACTTGACACAAATAAAAACTTTATTAAAAAAAAAAAACGAAAATTTTTGAGTAAAGTTTTAATTGTGTCAATTAAAAATTTACTAAAAATTTTTGGTCTACATTTAATAAATTTTTATTTAAAGTTTACTAAATACTTTTAAGTCGTTTACTGGTCCAAAATTAAGTAGTTTTTTACTTAATAGTATTACAAATTTACTCAAAAAAAAAATTTTTTTGTTTTACTTTTATAATTTTGAGTTTTACTTTATTTGAACTTGAACTTTTGTGTTTATTGTATCTTATTTTCGTATATAAGACTTAATTTTTACGATTTTTATGTTCTTTTTCGTTTTTCTTGTTAATTTTATTTTTTTTATCATTAATTAATGTTTAAAAAAAAAAAATTTAAGTGCATATTTTTTAAATTTTTAGCGCATATTTTTCTATTTTTGGTGCATGTTTTATGCGCATAAAACGCGATTTTAACTGCATAAAAGTCCGAACCCTACTAATTATATATAATTTGATAAAATTTTATAAAATTAGATAAAATTATATATAATTTTATCAAATTATATATAATTATATCAGAATTTGTTTTATATAAAATTTTATAAAATTATATCAAATTATATATAATTTGATAAAATTTTATAAAATTATATAAAATTATATAAGATTTGATAAAATTTTATATAAAAAAATTCGGATATAGTTTCATATAATTTTATCAAATTATATATAACTTTATATAATTTTATAAAATTTTTTGAAAACAAAAACTTCTTTATATAACTTTATATAATTATATATAATTTTATCAAATTTTATATAATTTTATATAATTATATAAAAAAACTTTTTTACTCGGGTTTGTATAATTTGAAATTTGTCGTAATAAACAAAAATATTTTCGTTAAAAACAATATACTTTAGAATCTCTTTTTTGTGTTCATTACACCGTTTAAGTTTGACCTTAAAGATTTATTTACTGTTTAAAACCCTATTCCTTTCCATTTAAATCAGAGATGGGACTAATGCATTGTTCTTCAATTATCATTGAGTGTGTCATTGTCATTGAATATGGTCAATGTTAATGAAATTAAAAAATCATTATCATTAATTTTACACAATGAAAATGAAATGAAATTTTCATTAGCAATTTTTTTTCATAATGATAATGAAAAATAAAATCATTACCAATTAATCAATGATAATGAAAAACAAAAATTTCATTGAGTTCTAGGAAATATTTTTTAAAGAAAACGATAAAGTGATAATAACAAATTTTGAAATGCCCAGATTTTTTAAGAAAATGTAATAATTTAATTTTAATATTTAACATATATTTCAATAAGACTAAAAAAACATTTAAGGACCCCATTGGATATTGTCGAAAATATAAAATCAATTAAGGGGTTTTCGATATAAGTATCACCATTTTAAATTTGTCATGCATATGAGGCATTCCACACCAAATATCCTGCTACAGAAAAGCATGTGTGACATGAATGTCTGAATATGTGGCATGAATAGCCCTATATGAAACTTAGGGATTTCGGTTTCTCAATTTTTGAAAAACTGGGCAAATAAATACATATTGGAAAAATTTTCAAATTTGTGTCGAGTTCCCATGATTATTTTGGAAAATTTTCAGAACCTGTTCTGAAATCCTACGATCCGATATATTTTTTTTTTAATTTTTTTCAATATTGGATTTCATACAAATTCTGAAATTCTCATGTATTTTATAGTGCAACACCGCGTATGAGTAACGAGTATTTGCGAAACCAAGCATTTTGCATTACTCATACGCGGTGTTGACACAATAAAATATAAGAGAATTACAGAATTTTTATGAAATTCAATATTCAAAAGCGATTTTCTCGAAAAATGCCCACCTAATTTTTTTTGTGTGGATAGACAAACATCGAAACTTAAAAAAAAAAATGTTGCCGGATTTTTGATAAACTGAAAAATTTCAGAACGGGTTCTCAAAATTTTTCAAAATGAAAAATTGTAATAGTCCATAAAAAAATATACAAAAACGTAAATTTTTGAGATTCGTTTTAATTTGATAAATATTTATTTAAGGGAACTTTTTTTTTTTTTTTTTTTGTTAAATACTTTATTATCTGGATTATTGAATCTGCCTATTCTTGGCCTAACAATAAGTGTATAAATCTTACAAAACTAACTTAAATACTAGTTACTCCCTAGGAGCCATTTTGAAGAACGGGCCTCTAAATTAAATGGGCGGTAAGTCAGCACGTTGCAGTCTGGTGTGCGTTTGGGTTCGAGTAAGGGCTCTCGCCAATGTATTTGGGTGGTTCCTGAGCTTTTCAACGTATTTCGTTCTGATGTCCATAAACTCTTCTCTTACAAACGGAATATTTAAGTCCTGGTGAATGTTGACATTTCTGACGTACCAGGGAGCTCCCGTAATGATCCTCAGAATTTTGGATTGTGCCCTCTGTATAAGCTCAATATTAGACATACTGGCTGTACCCCACAGTTGGATACCATAAGTCCATATTGGTTTTATAATACAATTATACAGGATGACCTTAGAGTCGAGGCTTAGCTTTGATTGCTTATTAATTAGCCAATGTAGTTGGCAGGCTTTTAGCTTCATATGAAGCCTCTTGGCTTCTAAGTGTTTTCGCCATGTAAGACGTCTGTCCAAGTGAATACCAAGGTATTTAACACTCTCAGACTGTGGGATAATTACACCATTTAATGAGACAGGGGAACAAGACCCCATTCTAAGTGTAAACGTAACGTGCTTGCTCTTAAGTTCATTTACTTTAATTCGCCAGTTCTTGAACCACGTCTCCACAGCTCTAAGATGGTTGTTAAGTCTCAAGGAGGCAACATATGGGTCTGAGTGAGTGCTTATTAAAGCAGTGTCATCCGCAAATGTTGATGTTGTAATATGTTCAGATATCGGCAAGTCTGAAGTAAATATGAGATAAAGCACAGGGCCGAGAACACTTCCTTGAGGAACACCTGCATTCATTTTATAATCAGAAGTTGTAGTTTCTTGATATTTCACCCTGAAGTAGCGATTAAGAAGGTAAGACTCTAAAAGTTTGTGTGTAATAGTTGGTAGGTGATATTTTATTTTATATAAAAGACCCTCGTGCCATACTTTATCGAAAGCCTGAGCGACATCCAGAAAAACGGCAGAACAATATTTTTTTTCTTCAAAGGCTTTCCTAATCTCGCAAGTTATGCGGTTCACTTGCTCTATGGTTCCATGCTTTTCACGAAAGCCGAACTGATGAGCTGGAATACTGTTTGAACTTTCGATAATTGGAAGAAACTTCTGAAGAAAAACCTTCTCAAACAGCTTTGATAGGCACGGAAGTAAACTTATAGGTCTGTATGACGAAGTTAAAGTTAAATCTTTTCCAGGCTTGGGAATCATTTTGATTTGAGAAATTTTCCATATGTCCGGAAAGTAACCTATTTGCAAGATCGCATTAAATATTTTCGTTAGAACTTCAACCGCTATAAATGGTAGGTTTTTTATCATGTTTGGTGTGACTAAGTCATACCCAGGCGCTTTCTTTGGGCTGAGCTGCGTACGTATAATTGTCTCAACATCTTGGGCGTAAAACCATGTATTACCTAAGTTGTGATCCAAATGCAGAGGCGGATCTGGGAGTGTAAAATCATTTTCCGCCAAGTTTGGCTCAAATACAGTTCTTAAATGTTCTGCAAATGAGTATGCTTTCTCCTCTTCACTGCGTGCCCAATTGCCACATTGCTTCCTTAGCGGTGGTTCGCCCTCTACCGGTGCTTTAATTTTAGTTGCTTTCCAAAGTGAATAGTTCCCTGAACTTTTATGCGATAAACTTTCCACATATACGCTATTTATGCGATCCTCTTCCAAATGAAGGGCTTTTCTAAGGTTTCTAGTAGCTTCAGACAGCCTCTGCTTTGTAGCAGGGGATCTACTGTTTTGCCATTCTCTTCTTAGCCTTCTTTTGATGGCCAGTAGTTGCTCGATTTCAGAGTTAGAAACATAAAAATTGCGATTAGAGGAAGCAACGGTAACGGAACGCGAAGAGTGCTCTGCTGCTGATCTCAGAATGGACGTAAAGTCCTGGACACATTCACCTATATCCCCCTCACATTCCAAAGATGGATTAATGTGGATGTGGCTACTAACGTACTTTTTATATTTTAACCAATTCGTCTTTGACGAAGTGAGTCCACAGGGTGTCTTAACCGAAATTGGTTCATCGTAATACGTTAATATTACTGGAGAATGGTCTGAATTGAGATCAAATGATGTTTCAGCAGATAACTTACTTTTCTCGATATGCTTCATTATCCCAAAATCGATAAGATCGGGAATTTTTCGTGGATCTGAAGGCCAATAGGTCGGCTTGCCAGGCGATATAACGTCCAGACTATTTCTACGGTCAATAAGAGCACAGTAAAGCTGTCTTCCCCTAGGGTTTATTAGACGTGAACCCCAATAGGTGTGTTTCGCATTGTAGTCCCCACAAGCTAGGAAGCGATTACCAAGAGTCTTGAAAAAATTTTCAAATTGTATCTTAGATACTGAAAATCGCGGAGGACAGTAAACTGATGTCAGAGTTAGTCCTCCTCCTACACAATCAAGATGTATTGAGGTGGCTTGAAGGTAGATTGTAGAATAAGTTTCCATAGCATGGTGCTTAATTCTACTTTTCACCAAAATACCTGTACCACCGTGAGCCTTACCGTCAGGGTGATTTGTTTTGTGGAATGTATAACCTGGGATTTGAAAATTATATCTATTTGTGAGGTGGGTTTCCGATAACAATAACACATCGATGTTATTGTTGTGCAAAAAATTAGATATCTCAGCCTTGTGCTGGTTTACACCGTTTGCATTCCAAAAACATATTTTAAACAAACGCATTATTTTTTTGATAGGAGAGCCTGCAAAGTGTTATTTTGCGCTTTTAGCTCCTCTATTGTACCTTGCACGGATGTCATAAAAGCATTCATTGTGCTTTGCATTGTAGACATGAAATTAGTCATTGACTGCATAAGGGTGAAAAACATTGATTCCACCCCTCCCGTGTTAGGGGGATTGCAGGGTTGCTGAGAGCCCGTTATTAACGCATTAGCGTATGTGTTACTAGCACTACACAGAAAAAACAGTTTAATTGTGCCAGCCGAATTAAGAGCCAACTGCATGGTTTAATTACAACAACTGAAATTTTCGGTTGTGATTACCGAAATTTATTTGGACCAACAGAAGTTAAATTTTCAAAACAAATTTTGGTTATGGCAATCGAAAATTTCGGTTGTTGTTATTAAACTATGCAGTTGGCTCTAAATTCGGCTGGTACAACTAAACTGTTCTCTCTGTGTACCCATAGAAGTATGTGCCTCAGATGAAACTGGAGTATGCGTCACGATTGGTACTGAGCTCTGATTCATTGCAGTTAAAGGCGGCGCACTGGGTACGGCCAGTGGGTTTACCGCATTTTGCGATGGACGCGTTGGTTGAAACGATAATAGTTGGCCTCTTGACTGATTTTGCTTTTGTTTAAGTCTTACTTTAAGTTCCTTATAAATTGGGCATCCCCGATATTTTGAAGAGTGGTTATTTCCGCAATTACTACATTTTTTTTCACCTCCGCCATTTTTAATCACGGTACACTCTGATGAAGAGTGTAAATCGCCACATACAGGACAAACTGTGCTTAAGGTACAATAGGTTCTTGTGTGTCCATACTCTTGACAGTTTGAGCATTGAACTGGACCACTTCGTTTAAGCGGTTCCTCTACTGAAACTCTACGATGCAGAAGGTATCGTTCCGAGTAGATGGGATGAATTTCATTCTTCTTTAGCTTTTTGGATTCAGGCTCCAGCTCAACTCGAAACATTGGTTGAGGAACTTTTGCCCTGTTAAAAATGTTTACTACAACTTTCACTTTATAGCCCTTTTCTTCAAGAGCCTCCTTAATTTCATTAGGTTCTACACTGGATTCTATACCCTTAAATACCACAATTAACCCTTTGCTACTCTTCAACTGGTATGTATAATAGCTTCTATTATTTTCGTGCAAGAACTTGGTTATTTCCCTATAGTTCTTCTCAGTGTAGACCTGTATATTCGTCTCGTGTATGCTACCTTTTCTAATTGGAATAATATGAAATGTATTATTCCCAATTAGTTTCGTAAAATTGGACACCAATTGGTTGGAGCTACGCTCACGAAGGAATATTGGTGGAGGTTTTGCCTCTTTACGGGTACTACTCGGATCCTGTAAATCAGTATCTGGTTCATCCAGAACTGAAAAACGATTGTTATTTAAGGGATTAGTGTTATCATTATTAGTGTTACTATTATGAACTTTCTGTTTTTTTGTTTCACTATTGTTATTATTCTTTTGTGGGCTACGGACTCTTTTGAATTTAAAGTAGCGGTCTATACCAGTCTGTATTGCCGCTTGTTTACTAGTTCCCGGTTTTTCAATTGTATTTGATGTACTTACATGTTTGTGTAACATACTTACAGAACTCTCATTAGACAATATAAGAGAGGGAGAGCTTATAATACCACTAATGTTGTTGTTGTTGGGAGTAATATTCATTGCTGCATTATCTTCGAATATGCTTTTAGGTGTGGGTGATTGAGTTTGACTCAAAGTTTTTTGTGTTGTATTGTTTTCAATATTGTTTATTGCTGTTTTAAAATTTGGCGGGTTAGTTTTTTTTTTTCACTTAAAAGTAAGGCTGGTGAGCATGATCGAGCTCTTTCTATTGGTTTTGCAGTTAAGAAATTTTTATTATATTGGGGATTATAAATGTTTTTATTTTGTGCACTGCTCTCTTCATAAAATGAAATGTAGGAATTTCTTCCGTTTAAACTGAGCCTTGACTCATTTATTTGTGTATTATTTTCACTCATGCACTCTTTGCAAAAATTTAAAAAAAAAAAGCAAACAAAACAAAGAACAAGCCTTTGTAGTGTTGAATATTTTTTTTCCTTTTTTAATTTATAATTTTTAAATATTTTTTTGGCACAGTATTTTAACAACAAAAGTATATCTTATTGCACTATTTTATTTTAATTTAAAAGCGTCTATTCGCTGGTATTTTTTGAAAATTTTTTTTAATGCACTTTCACATAAATTTTATTAAATTCACGGAGCGAGTTAAAAAATGCGTCTGTCTCTCACGACGGAAAAAATAAGTCTTTAAGGGAACTCGACACAAAAATTGCCAATTTTCCAATATTTAACCACGCCTCCTTTGCCCAGTTCTTGAAAAACCAAAAATGCAATTGTCTTTGTTCCATGTGGGGTTATCCATACCACCTATTTAGACATTCATGGGACACATGATTTTTTCGCTGCAAATTTGGTGTGGAATGCCTCATATTTCCAAAAATTGCATATTTTCCCCCGTTCAAGATATTTCTTTAAAAAATTCTCGAAATTTTTTTCCATTGACTATTTATTTGGCGACCTTTGATCAAAGTTTTGAGTTTTTGATAAAAAACCAATACTTGGATCGAAGAATAAAATAATAATAATAACACTGTTTTTGTGTATTTGACTTAAAAAAAGTTTTTTATGGCCCCCTAATATTTTTTTAAAGGCATTATTAAGAAGTTATGTAAATATACTTCCAAGTTAAGTTATGGTCTTAGAATTTTATGGTGGTTTTTTCTTACACTTCTATACACTTTTTCTATAGAAAAAATGTCTCAGAATTTGAGACTTTTTCTATAGAAAAAATGTCTCAGAATCTAAAACTTTTTCTATAGAAAAAATTGTATAGAAAAAATGTCTCAGAATCTGAGACTTTTTCTTCAGAAAAAATGCATCAGAATCTAAGACACTTCCTATAGAAAAAATGTTTCAGAATCTGAGACTTTTTCTATAGAAAAAATGTCTCAGAATCTGAGACTTTTTCTATAGAAAAAAATGTCTAAGAATCTGAGACTTTTTCTATAGAAAAAATGTCTCAGAATCTGAGACTTTTTCTATAGAAAAAATGTCTCAGAATCTGAGACTTTTTCTATAGAAAAAATGTCTCAGAATCTGAGACTTTTTCTATAGAAAAAATGTCTCAGAATCTGAGACATTTCCTATAAAAAAAATGTTTCAGAATCTGAGACTTTTTCTATAGAAAAAATGTCTCAGAATCTGAGACTTTTTCTATAGAAAAAATGTCTCAGAATCTGAGACTTTTTCTATAGAAAAAATGTCTCAGAATCTGAGACTTTTTCTATAGAAAAAATGTCTCAGAATCTGAGACTTTTTCTATAGAAAAAATATCTCAGAATCTGAGACTTTTTCTACAGAAAAAATGTCTCAGAATCTGAGACTTTTTCTATAGAAAAAATGTCTCAGAATCTGAGACTTTTTCTATAGAAAAAATGTCTCAGAATCTGAGACTTTTTCTATAGAAAAAATGTCTCAGAATCTGAGACTTTTTCTATAGAAAAAATGTCTCAGAATCTGAGACTTTTTCTATAGAAAAAATGTCTCAGAATCTGAGACTTTTTCTATAGAAAAAATGTCTCAGAATCTGAGACTTTTTCTATAGAAAAAATGTCTCAGAATCTGAGACTTTTTCTATAGAAAAAATGTCTCAGAATCTGAGACTTTTTCTATAGAAAAAATGTCTCAGAATCTGAGACTTTTTCTATAGAAAAAATGTCTCAGAATCTGAGACTTTTTCTATAGAAAAAATGTCTCAGAATCTGAGACTTTTTCTATAGAAAAATGTCTCAGAATCTGAGACTTTTTCTATAGAAAAATGTCTCAGAATCTGAGACTTTTTCTATAGAAAAATGTCTCAGAATCTGAGACTTTTTCTATAGAAAAATGTCTCAGAATCTGAGACTTTTTCTATAGAAAAAATGTCTCAGAATCTGAGACTATTTCTATAGAAAAAATGTCTCAGAATCTGAGACTTTTTCTATAGAAAAAATGTCTCAGAATCTGAGACTTTTTCTATAGAAAAAATGTCTCAGAATCTGAGACTTTTTCTATAGAAAAAATGTCTCAGAATCTGAGACTTTTTCTATAGAAAAAATGTCTCAGAATCTGAGACTTTTTCTATAGAAAAAATGTCTCAGAATCTGAGACATTTTTTCTATAGAAAAAGTCTCAGATTCTGAGACATTTTTTCTATAGAAAAAGTCTCAGATTCTGAGACATTTTTCTATAGAAAAAATGTCTCAGAATCTGAGACTTTTTCTATAGAAAAAATGTCTCAGAATCTGAGACTTTTTCTATAGAAAAAATGTCTCAGAATCTGAGACTTTTTCTATAGAAAAATGTCTCAGAATCTGAGACTTTTTCTATAGAAAAAATGTCTCAGAATCTGAGACTTTTTCTATAGAAAAAATGTCTCAGAATCTGAGACTTTTTCTATAAAAAAATATCTCAGAATCTAGGACTTTTCCTAAAGAAAAAATGTCACAGAATCTGAGACTTTTTCTCTGGAAAAAATGTTTTAGAGTCTGAAACTTTTTCTATTAAAAAAATGTCTCATAATCTAAGACTTTTTCTATAAAAATCTGGGACTTTTCCTCAAGAAAAGATGTCACAGAATCTGATACTTTTTCTATAGAAAAAATGTCTCTGAACCTGAGATTTTGTCTACATAAAAAATATCTCCGAACCTGATACTTTTTTCTATAGAAAAAATTCCTCAGAACCTGAGACTTTTTTTATAGAAAAAATTCCTATTAATATTAATTTAAATTTAAAAAAAAGCGCAAAAGTAACAAATTTGGATGTTATTAAAGACTTTTCAAAAAATGTTAAAATACACATACCAGTTCCGGTTGGAGCACCGACGTTATGATCATTGGCTGGTTAATTGCGTGAATGGGCACCATCGGATCTTGGGTATTAGGGTCCCTTCTTGAAGAACAAACCAGTTTTAAAGACAATTCCTTTCGTTTAAGTAGCAAAACAACCGAATTTCTCAAAGAAATAAAAAAATTAATAGTTTTTTTTATATTTTTAAAGTTGTCATAAAAATTTGAACTTTCATTTGTTAATATAAAAATGTATATGGGGCATTTCATTAACATTGACAATGAAATCAAAAATTCGATTTCATTGACAATGTGTAAACAAATGAAATTAAAAAAATGAGTTTTATTAACATTGTGTAAAGAATTTGAAATGAAAATAAAAAATCATTAACATTGAACAGATTAATGATAATGAAAACTCAATGGTAATGATTCGTGCCCAACTCTGGTTTAAATTCCAAATTTTTATATATCTTTATAATCTATATAAAGAAAAAAAACCGTAATTTCGTTTAATTTAAAAAAAAATGTATTCATGAAATTAACGAAACATTCGTGGATTCTAAGAAATAAAATGTTACGAAGGATATTCTTAATTTCGTAAATTCTCAAAAATGTTTCCTAAACTTATTGTCGTAAAATAAATGAATTTTTCGTGTACTTTACGAAAGAAATAGCTACGAAAGTTTATTTCGTAAAATTTTGCATCGATTTTTTCGGTGTACTCACTTAAGAAACGGATTTGTTTTTTTAAGAAATAAAATTAAAGTGTTTTTGTGATTTAAAGAGTTAAAAATTAAATATTTAAAAAAATCTGGAATTTTTTTCATTTCCCAGCAGAAATTTTGCTGAACTGGCAGCAGCTTTTGGAAAGAAAACTCGAGTCAAGGAGCGCATCCAAACTTGCTGAATTCATGCATGATTCTCTAAGGCGATGTCACACTTTAGAGCGCTAGTTGGATACACCGAAAAAGCGCTCTTAAGATGCTCTGAATTCACATCTCTTTAGAGCGCTGAAAAAATCGCTATAAAGATGCAGTGAATTCATGTATATATTTAGAGCTGATTTAAGCAGAATAAAGATGAAGCACATTTGACTATTTCTGAAATACAAACTACAAAATCTGAAAAACAATTGACTATTTCTGAATAAAATTGAAAAATCTTAAATACAATTGACTAATTCTGAAAATCAGTTGACTCCCTGCAAGCATTTGGAAGAAATATCGCCTAAGAGATCGAATTACATTTAAAAAAATTGCGCCACGAACGTTTGTTTTATGAAGATTTTCACAGAACAAATTACGGTAATAACGAACCAATTACAAGATGTTTGAAACTTTGTAACAGCTTTTCAGATTTATTAATTTTTAATTTAGATAAAACAAAATTTCAGCTAAATTTGTTTAATATTTTTACACTAAAAATATTTTGTAAGTAAATTCAACTGAAAAAACGTTTAAAACAATCGTTTTTCCTTTTAAAAAACGGACTACTTATATTTCATTTGAAACAACAGACTTTTTCAGATATTTTTAAACGTTAATAAATGACTAGACTTTCCGTAAAAACAAACGATATTTCAGTTATTTTAACTGTTTACAATTTTTCATTTTGTGGAGTAAAAATTAAATTTTTTGAATAACAAACTACAAAAACCGTTCTTCTGTAAAATTATATGGAATAATCAGTCACAAATAATTTAACTGATAAAAATATTTTTCCGTAACTTTTGTAGTTTATTGTTTTAACAACTGTATTAATCATTCAATATTTTATTTTCTTTGAAAAACAAACGATAAAACGTTTAAAACAACTTTAACTAAAAACTTTTTGAATAACTGTAAAAAAGTTACTGTAAAACTTTTCTGGGTGTAATTAATATATTTATATTTAAAACTATTAACTAGTCCAGCGGTTACCAACCTATGGTACGCGTACCACTAGGGGGTACGCGAAACTGCCCGCGGGGGTACGCGAAATTTTTGTAATTTGGAAATTCGTTTTAGATTAACCTTTCAATGCTGGTTCTGCATCTGGCTTTCAAAGTTTTCCATAACTTTAGGTTTTTAAGAAAGTTGAGGTCAAAGTTCACAAAAAACGCGTTTTTGTGCAATTTAGAGAGCATTTTTGCGATATTTTGAGATCTGAATATGATTCCCAAATTTTTCTATGATGTCAGGTTTTTGAGCAAATTTATGTCATTGTATATACGAGGATGTTTCATTCGAAAAGTCCCCTCGTATTAAAAAAAAAGCATTTAAACAAAAATAAAAACATTATATTTCCGCCAACTGTGGTGAGGTTTTAGAACTTTTTTTAAGAAATTAAAAACGAGCGCTTTTTTAATTTTTGGTGTAGATTTGACTGATAAAATCAGGTTTGCAATATTTTCAGCCGTTTTTGCTCGGCAGACAAATCAGTTAAAAATTCGCGTTTTCATATGCATTGAACCACCCCAAGGAGCGAAAGTTTTTCCAAAAAAATACCACCATTAGTTCAATCTCCCCTAAATCCATCAAAGAAATTATAACACCCGCAGATCAAAAATTAACTCTAATATTTATATGTGAAGTTTTTAACGAAAACAAAAACTCGTTAGGGGGTACGCGGCTGATAAAATTTAAAATTAGTGGTACGCGAGTCAAAATGGTTGGTAACCGCTGAACTAGTCTGTAAGATGAAAATCAGTAGACTGAATAAATAAATAAAAAAATTCCAATTATAATTCGAAAATTTCAAATTATATTTCAGAAACCTCCATTTATATTTCAGATATTACCATTTATAACCAAAAAAAAATTAATTAAAATTGGACATTTTTAAATATAATTGGAGATTCTAAAATATGATTGGACATTTTTTGTAATATAATTTGTATTTTCTGAAACTAAAGTGGAAATGGTGTACTCATTTTTTTTTTTTTTTAATTTAAAATGTGAGGTGGTATGATTGAAGCCCTCTTTGCAGAGCTGATTAATGCGCAATAATGATGCAGTGAAATCATGTGTCCTTGCCTAAAACTCATGGATTTTTATTCAAAAATTGTTAAATGTATTCAAAAGGAAAGCATGTTTGCAATTTTATCAAAATATAATTTTATATTTTGAGTTTTATATAAAAAATTTTAACAAAAAATTAAAATATTTTCCCCTTACTTTTACTGCATCCTCAAGAGCGCTCTTTGGATGCGCTTCGGTATGCTATAAAAAGATGCTGTGTCGCCAAAATCTCGATTTATTTTTGCTGGGTTCTCTTGGGAGTTATTTCGTTGCGACTTTTTAAATTTTTTGTTTGGGACTTATTTAATTTTTCTTGGGACTTATTTATTTTTTTTGGTTTACGAGATATTTCATTTTATTTGGGATTTATTTCATTGGGAATTATTTCATTGGGACTCATTTCATAGGGAGCTATTTCATGGCGCCGATTAAATTTATCGTTTGTTATTTTCGAAACTACTAAACCATTGCAAAATATTTTATGTTATGTTTCGCATATTATTTAATCATTATAAAAATTAATATAATCCCAACCATAACATAAACACCTTTTCCGTTAATATTTAATAAGCGACACTAAACTCACCCACACGCTAATATATTCACATATGTATGTAGTAGGTACTAACCCAGCCAGAAATTGCCAACCGTACCAAAACAAAAGTACTGGCAAAGCAATTTATTTTTTGTATAGCAATCTCTTTTTAGTAAAGTACTTGGTTTCACCGAATTAAGTACTTTGCTAGTACTTTTTTACCAAACTAAAGGCGGTTTATTTATTTGAAATATTTTTTTTTAATAATTTAACCCTTCTGCATCCCTTGTATATGTGCCCTTCCTATGATCCTTTGGGTCAATATGACCCAACATTAAAATGTAAACAAAATTCCATGTTTTAGTATAATCAAAAATAATGAAAACTAAAATAATTAAGCTCCTTCCACAGCAGTTATTAAAAAAAATAAAATCAAATTTGAAATTCAACCTTTTTTTACTTTGAGCCAACACTTAATGCAATACATTGAATGAATGAGGGAGTAGTGTTTGTGGACATATAATTTGAAATTTTTCAAATAATACACATACAAAAAAAACTTTTTCAAATTACTAGGAAAAGTCTCGTAATTTCACCATTTTACCAATATTTGACAGTTTTCCTCGTTTTTTAACAAACAAATTTGTATCAAAATTTACAATTTTTTTTTGAAATTTTAAAATTTTTTTGTAATTTTACAAATTTCCAAAAAAAAATTACAAAAAAAATCTAGTAAATTCACGAGAATTCCTTGTAATTTTAATTGCGCCAAAAAACAGTAAATTTACAATTTTATTGGTAAAATGTTGGTAAAATATTGTAAAATTACTAGAAATTCTCGTAAAGTAGGAATTAGCAAAAAATCTAGTAAATCGTGTCCAAAAATTTGTAAATTTACAATTTTATTGGTGAAAACCTTGTAAAATTACAAAATTATTGGTTAAAAGCTTGTAAAATTACTAGGAATTCTTGTAATATAGGAGGTAGCAACAAAAGTAAAAAATTTTTCTTGTAATTTTACAAGGTATTTTGTTTTTTGAGTGCAGCTGACTGGGTAGACTTCTGCAGGGATTTAATTCCACATAGGGCTAGTTTGACTGATGAGAAACGAATTTTCTCTGTAATTCGTTGTGCAAGACATTGGACAGTAGACAACGAAAGGATGTGATCTGCTGGAAAGGCGCCCATCTCAGCTGAACACTTACCGTGGTTATATCTATATAACAATGACGCACAACACTTATTCCGACTATGCTCCAATGAGTCAATAGAGCAGGATACCCTACTGTCATTGATGAGTTTCAACGTACTCTTTTGCACCTGATCAGATAGACCTTGAAGCACCTGCCCAGATATGCGAGTTGTATTCCATTTTCGGTCGGATATAGGCGGCATAAATAGTGAGATCAGACGGAGTGAAGAAATTCTTGCACCGTTTTAGGAAACCAAGACACTTGAATGCTTCTTTCGACACTTGTAAAACATGTTTGTTCCAACGAACATCACATTGGATTTTCATGCCTAGAACATCAAGAGTTTCTGATTCCTCAATAGCTTTCCACCCATGGATACAGATGATGCTGATTCCACAAGCCGTCTGAGGGTCAACACATAACATTTGGCCTTACGAGCATTAAAATCGATCCTATTTGCAAGACCCCACTCGGAGATTGTCGTAAGATCATGCTAACAAGTCCCCTGTAGAATGACTCTACGAAACAGGAGTGAATCGGACTCCAGATAATTTACCAAGTGGTGATTGATCATGCTCTTCATGACCTGCGAGAGCGTAAAGAAAATTGCTTTTGGGCGTTAGTTTTCTGGGTTTGTTACATCACCCTTTTTTGGGTTAGCGGGACCTTTGCGGGTTTCTCAAAATCCCACCCACAGTACGATAATAATAAAATTTTGAATGATAAAATAATCAAGGAGAATAATAAAATTTAGAATGAAAAACTATTCAATGAAAGCGATTTTATTGATTCTTTGACCGACAAAATTATTGATCTATCATTCTGAATGAAAATAAACCCAATTCAATTATATTCAGAAGAAAAATAAAATGGTAAAGTAGAACTAAACTTGCATTATCGCTTGTTGGGTCATATTGACCCAAAGGATATTAAATGTGTGTAAATCGTGTTTTTAAATGTGGAGGGGGGAGGAAAAATTTAAATTTTATTATTTTCTTATAAAACCATAATTTTCGTCCCTGTAATGGATAAATTAAAGTTTCACGTTGATATCTTATAACTAAAGGGAAAAATTTTGCGTTTAAAAACCAAAATTGGGTCAAATTGACCCAAGGAGTGCAGAAGGGTTAAATAAATTTTACCATTTTATTTGAAAACACTTAATTATGTTATAAAGTTATGACAATGGTGTCATTATCAAATTTAGTATGAATACATTTTGATTCTACTATGTAGATACTGATTTCAATGTTATTTTTATCAAATTTGTTTAACATTGTAGAGTCCTATTTCTCTTGATGGTAGTGTAAATTAAAAAAATCGCTACATTCAATAAAAATATTGCCTTTCAAAAATTTATCATCACATTTGTATTTAGACAGCTTTCTATTTAAAATTTCAGTAACTTTAGGGGCATGTCACAGACTCAATTCCGTTCGGAATTGAAAAAAGTGGTTTACTCGTAAAACGCAAAACGAATATTATTTTTTTTTCGGAATGAAATCACTTTCAAAAATCAAAGTGGAATTGAATTGCATAAAAGTGGTTTTATTCCGAAAAAAATATTTACTTTGCGTTTTACGAGTAAACCACTTATTCCACTTCCGAACGGAATTGAGTCTGTGACATGCCCTTTTCTCATTGTCGAGTAAACATACGTTATCTGGATGAATTGGTTTTATTTTAAAACCATTAATGTTTACGAAAGAAAATACAACTCTCGATTCCGAGCTTTCTTTTATATTCCTAGAGAGTATTTGGAACTTCTATTAAGAGGATGTAGCAATAAATTCTCGAATTTCATTTCGTTTTTGCGAAATTAGCCCCTAAATTTGTCTTTGATAAAAAACTTGCATTTACCATCATGTTAAATTTTATCATCATGTTCTATATGGCAGCACCATTTTTCGAGATAATTTAAGGATCCATCTTTAAGTAAATAATGTGGTAACCTTACAGAATATACTGACCAAAAATTATTTTTTTGGACAAATTTTTCCTCAGTTATTTGTTTAAGGTTACCACATTATATAGTTAAAAATGGACCCTTAACCCTTCTGCACTCCTTGTCAATTTGACACACTTTTGGTTTTTATTTTTTTAAATAATTGCTCAGGAAGTGCTTACTTATCTTAGTTTTCATTATTTTTTATTAAACTAAATTAAAAAAAAACAACAAAAAAAAAATTAATTTCGAATATAAAATATGAAATTTTGCTTACATTTTAATGTTAGGTCATATTGACCCAAAGGATCATAGGAAGGGCACATATCCAAGAGATGCAGAAGGGTTAAGTCATCTTGTAAAATGTTTCTGCCATAAAAAAAAGTTTTTCACGATTTTTAACACGATGGTCTATATCACATAGATGTTTTTTGTTCACTATTCGTAGTGTTAGGGATGCCTTTATGATCCACTAAATGCAAGTTTTTTTTTATCAAATACCAATTTAGAGGTTTATTTTGCGAGAACCTCGAAAAATGAAGAAATTCGCGAATTTAAGGGCTTAAGATGAAAATCTTTAAACCAAATTTGCATAAGAAACATTGCTACAAGTCAAGAAAACTGTACCATGCATCGAAAAACGGAGTACGCCATTCGACTCAGCATGTCTCAAATAGATGGAAATGTTGGTAATACCTCTTATTTTCTATAATAGTGGTCACTTTTGTCATGCTGTGTAATTAATATATAATTTATTTAAAATAGAAAAATTAAAAAAAAAAGATTTCTAATGTACAAATTATTAAATAAAAAAAATATTTTATTAAATACATTTTTAATTTTGTAATGGATTGTTTTAGTTAAAAAGCAATTTTAAAAACTCTCGGATAGTACTTTTTAAAGTACAGGGAAAGCGCTTTTAAAAGTACTTTGCCACTACTAAATGGTGTTATCATTTACAATCTTAGCAAGTACTAAAAACCCCAAAAAAAGGTACTTTGCCAGTATTAATACTACCTTATTAGGTACTTTGCCAGATCTGGCCCGTATGTATTTTTCTGCCTGGGAATGTACAATATACAATCCATATTACGAAACATATGTTAAATGCTAATTAGTAAAATTCATTTCATTTTAATTTTTTGCATTGTGGTCACAGTAAAAAAAAACGAAATGTTATATTTATGTAATACCAATGCTATGTACAGTAGGGTGGTTTTTTCTTTTATTTTTTTTGGAATTTCGAGGAGCGCGCAGCGGATTTTTGTGCTATTTGATGTTAAAATAATTGTGTTAAAATTTGAGCTAAAATTAACCCGAGGCGCAAGGAGGTCAAAGTTTCGAGAAAAAGCCAAAATGGCCAAATTTTGAAAAAAAACTTAAAAAAATGTAAATTTTGTAGAAATAAAAATAATAAAATATTTTTTATTTAACTTTCTTGCAATAATACTCAGAAAAAATTATCTTAAATTTTTATGACGGCAGTAACACTTTGAAACATGAAATACAAAAATTACCATGCATTTTGGGGGGTACCTGAAATGAGTGTTTTCGAATTTTTGAAAATTTTATTAAACAAAAAAATTAAATCTTACTATTCTATAGCAATGGATTATTAAATACATCCTAATGCTTAAATATTTAAAAAATTGGGGATATCCATCGACTCAATTTTTTTTTTTGGAGTCATTTGACTCCTTGAAATCCGCAAAACTCAAATGACTCCAAAAAAAAAATTGAGTCGATGGATATCCCCAATTTTTTAAATATTTAAGCTTTAGGATGTATTTAATAATCCATTGCTATAGAATAGTAAGATTTAATTTTTTTGTTTAATAAAATTTTCAAAAAATCGAAAACACTTATTTCAGGTACTCCCCAAAATGCATGGTAATTTTTGTATTTCATGTTTGAAAGTGTTACTGCCGTCATAAAAAGTAAAGATAATTTTTTCTGAGTATTATTGCAAGAAAGTTAAATAAAAAATATTTTATTTTTTTTATTTCTACAAAATTTACATTTTTTTAAGTTTTTTCAAAATTTGGCCATTTTGGCTTTTTCTCGAAACTTTGACCTTCTTGCGCCTCGGGTTAATTTTATCCGATTTAGCTCAAATTTTTACACAATTATTTTAACATCAAATGGCACAAAAATCCGCTGCGCGCTTCTCGAAATTCCAAAAAAAATAAAATAAAAAACCACCCTAATGTACAGATGTTACTGTTGCTGGTTGTGCTGGGTACGATTGCTGATGTTGCTGATCACGGTGGATGTTGGTTGTTGGTCTTGTTTTACTGTAATTATGTATGTACTTGCTGTTTAAAATACATATACTTTTTTTTTTAGCTTTTTATGCAACTATAAGCACATGAGTGGTTTATAGATAATACAAACAAAACTCGTAGCAAAAAAAAAAAAACATTTTTACGTATAAGTATTGTTTATTTTCAGGATTTTCCTGGGTTTTACAATTGTATAATAAAGGTAAGTGCTGGTTGTTTTTTGCGTAAAAGTGTGTACCGCTCTCCTTATTTTGCTATAAATGAAACCAAGTTGAAACCAAAACTAACAAAGACCGCCACACATAAACAGTAGTAGCCTAAAAAAATAAGACAAAAAAAATCTGCGGATTTTGAACTCTTGCACAAAACATTCAATTGGTTTGATATATAAATGGATATTCTTGCCAAAGCTAATTTTTGTCATTTGTCATTCCATACAAATTGCATTACTGTATCGGTCGAGAACCTCATTAAGTTTATATATTACACTGTGCTTTGAGGGTGCTGTGGCTCACGTTGGACTACTAATCAGCCAGCCTGAGTTCGATTCATAGCTCAGGCAGAAAATTTTTTTTTCCAGATATTTATTAGCTTATATAAATAACTGATATCTATCACTGCACCCTCCTTCGTTGATATAATAAATAAAATAATTAATAAAATAATAGCTATTAAACACAGCTCTCTTCATTGACAGTGTTGTAAATTTAGATTTTGCTGGAAATCGTAAAATTATAAAAATCATAAAAAGGCATTTATGATATTTTCAAAGGTTTTTGGCACGCTGAAGCCAAATCTGGTCTTAAAACGTTTCCATCACGTCAAGTTTATGGGATATGTAACATTAGACTGGCATTTTTCAGTATGGCCAAAAAAGTTTTTCTCCAATTTTCAAAGTTCGGGCATTTTTTTTATTCTACTAGGACTAAAACGGATGTTGTACAAATTTGAGGTCAATCGGATTAAATTAACCCGTGGCGCCCGGCGGTCAAAGTTTTGGATTTTTGAAAAATTAAAAAAAAAAAAAAATTAAGAATTTAAATTTTTTTCGACACATCATATTTGTTAATTTTGATGCGGTGAGCACGAATATCAAAAAAAAAATTAAAATCGGCTAACAGTTTTCGAGATATCGCCATTTGAAATTTGCAAAAAATGGCAGTTTTTTCCTACGTTCAAGAAACTCTTTAAAAAAACATAAGAATTTTTTTTTCCTCGGCCATTTCATAGCGCTTAAGACAATCCGATTATTTTATCCCGTGACGCCCTTCGGTCAAAATTTTGGATTTTTGAAAAATTTCCACCAAAAATCCAAAATTTTGACCGAAGGGCGCCACGGGATAAAATGATCGGATTTGCCTCAAATTAGATTTAAATGAAAGATTGTCTTAAGCTCTATGAAATGGCCGAGGAAAAAAAAAATTGTGATGTTTTTTAAAAAATTTCTTGAACGTAGGAGAAAACCACCATTTTGGGCATTTTTTGAAAAAATTCAAATGGGGATATCTCGAAAACCGTTAGACCGATTCAAGAAATTTTATGACATTCGTTTTCATTATGCCAAAATTAATTAAAGTAATGTATCAAAAACATTTTTAATTTTAAATTTTTAAAAAATCAAATTTTTTTGGTGGAAATTTTTCAAAAATCCCAAACTTTGACCGAAGGGCGCCACGGGATAAAATGATCGGATTTGGCTCAAATTAGATTTAAATGAAAGATTGTCTTAAGTTCTATGAAATGGCCGAGGGGAAACAAATTGTGATGTTTTTTAAAAAATTTCTTGAACGTAGGAAAAAAACCGCCATTTTTTGCAAATTTCAAATGGCGATATCTCGAAAACCGTTCGACCGATTTTAATTTTTTTTTGATATTCGTGGTCACCGCATTAAAATTAACAAATATGATGTGTCGAAAGACATTAAAATTTTTTATTATTTTTTTTTTAATTTTTTTAAAATCCAAAACTTTGACCGCCACGGGTAAATTTAATATTACATTAGACTGGAATTTTTTTTCTCAACTTTCGATTTTCCAAAGATTCCGGGCAAATTTTTATTGTCCAGTGTCTAAAACTTATGTGGTACAAATTTGAGGTCAATCGAATTAAATTAACCCGTGGCGCCCAGCGGTCAAAGTTTTGGATTTTTGAAAAATTTTTAAAAATAAAATTAAAAAAATATTAATTTAGATGCGCTGAGCAAGAATATCAAAAAAAAAAAAATTAAAATCGCTTGATCAGTTTTTGAGATATCGCCATTTCAAATTTGTAAAAAAATGGCGGTTTTTTCCAACGTTCAAGAAATTTTTTAAAAAAAGTCTCAAAATTTCATTCCGCCGACCCTTTTGTAGAGCTTGAGACTATCTTTCATTTAAAACTGATTTGAGCCAAATCCGATCATTTTAAGCAGTAGCGCCCATCGATCAAAGTTTGGGCTTTTTAGAAACTTTTTACCAAAAACCCTAAACTTTGATCGAAGGTTGCCACGGGTTAAAATGATCGGATTTGGCTCAAGTTAAGCTTAAATGAAAGATTGTATCAAGCTCTATGAAATGGTTAAAATAAATATAAAAAAAAATTCCTAAAGGTAGGAAAAAACCGCCCATTTGGCAATTTTTTGACAAATTTTTAATGGCGATATCTCGAAAACCGTTCGACCGATTTTATAAATTTTTGAATATTCGTATTCAACATGCTAAAATTAATAAAAATAATGTATCGCATGACATATTTTTTTTCTCATTTTTTCATTTTCAAAAATCCAAAATATGTATTGGTGAAAATTTTCCAAAAGTCCACAACTTTGATCGAAGAGCGCCACGGGTTAAAATGATCGAATTTGGCTGAAATTAGTTTTAAATGAAATTTGGAGACTTTTTTTAAAAAATTTCTTGAACGTAGGAAATAACCGCCATTTTTTGCAAATTTCAAATAGCGATATCTCGAAAACTGTTCGACCGATTTTAATTTTTCTTTAATATTCGCGCTCAGCACATCAAAATTAAAAAATGTGATGTGTCGAAAGATATATTTATTTTTTATTTATTTTTTTTTTAATTTTTGAAAAATCCAAAACTTTGACCGCCGGGTGCCACGGGTTAATTTAATCCGATTGGCCTCAAATTGGTACCACATGAAATTTAGGCCTAGTAGAATAAAAAAATGCCCCGACTTTGAAAATTGGAGAAGAAAAAATTTTGCTATACAGAAAAATTCCAGTCTAATGTAACATATCTTGTTAAATTATGGTACGCGATCTCTCTTGATGTTCGTTTTTTATACCATCCAACCACAGTATGCGGTTATACTCACTTTGTCATTCCGTGTGTAACACTTCAAAATATAGGTCGAGGACCCCACAAAGTATATATATTCTTGATCCTTGATAGAATCTAAAATCCTGTTTCGTTTGAAAAGGGAACAAAATTTTAAATATTTTTACTTGTTCTAGGATGACACTGGTGATGGCATATGAAATAGGAAAATCTCCCCTAATTTTTGCATTTTTTATTTTGCCATATCAGGATAAATAGATGTGAATAAAGTCATTTATTATTGAAAGAAAAATTGCTGAAAGGACGTAACTTACCTCCTTTTTTCTTGACATGTAAAAATAATTAAATAGGTAAATTAGGGGAGATCCACCTCTTTCATTTGCTATTACTTGTGGCATCCTAGGACATGTACAAATATTAAAAAAAAATCTTTTAAAAAATGTAATCCTCTTAAATTTGAAGTCCTTTTACAAGAAAACAGGAGCCCTAAAAGAAAAAGTAGTCTCTAAATATTTTTGTTGGTTGGTGACAATCGTATAGTATAGTAATTTTTCTTCGTCTTTCTAATTTCCATTGTGGATAGAGTCGAATATGTATTAATATTTTAGTTTGTGCACAAACGATTTGTCATGAGAATCGCTTGCTACTTTGTAGTAAATCGTTTCTATTTTTGCTAAATAATCTGGACAATGGAAAAATTACCAACATAAATAAATTTAAAACAAAAAATAATTTTCTTGAAAATTATACTATGAGAATATCATGGTTTTAATTAGTAAAGAAAATAATGACCTCGAGCCAGAATAAACATCCTCAAAATACTAAAATAATTGTTTTTAAACCAATTTTTAACGATATCAACAATTTATTTTGGAAAACAATGAAAAATTTTCAAATTAAAAATGATTATTTTTGATTCTACACTCAAAAAAATACGTTAGTAAAAAAATTTGTAAAAAGGTTTGTATCTCAACTTTACTACTTTTTTACTAAATTCTACTAAAAAATCAATTTTTAGTAATTCTTTTTAGTAAACTCGCTTTACAAACTATTAATTTTATACTGATATTTTAATAATTTTTAATGATAAAACTGCGCTTTGATGAGTATGAATATGTTTATTATTTTTAATATTCAATTACGCTTCATTAGTTTTTTTTTTCAATTAAAAAAAAAATAAATATTACAAAGGAAACAAAATAGAGTAAAGAGAAGATATGCAAAATTTAAAAACAATGCCGACCTTTTCAAATGCAAAATTTCCATAATAACATCAGTTCTTTTTTTCTATCTTCATTACTTGCGGAATTTTTTTGTTTATGCTATCCACGAATATTTTTTTTCTCACGCAGGGTTGATTTTTGTGTAATTTACTTTATGCCTTTCTTTAAATATTTTAGTCACAAAATAACATTCGATCGGTGAACATCGCGCGACGGGTAAAATGAATAAAAAAACAGGTAACCAAATTTTAAAGTATTTTTTGTTTAAAATTATGTAACTCGTTTTTTATTTTTAGAATAATAAAGCAAAATAGGAAATGATGACAACAGGTAACAATTGTATATTTATGTGATCCATTTAAAACATTATGTTGATATTTTTTTTTATTTTAGTTCAGCGTACACCAATTTATTCAACATCAATCTTCAAAGAATTAATTTTATATGGTAGTATGTATATTTTGTATTAAAAAAATGTGTTCAATACATATTTTAGATCGAAAATTCTAACAAAAACTGACTTGCATGGAAATAGTTATTGGCGACAACAAGCGCAATACGCAATTTACATGATGTATACAAATACCAAAAATTAAAAATACACAAGTTACAATTTTTTTACAAAAAAAAAGTTAATATTATTTACAAACGCATTTTAAAATCCATTTTACAAAAATTGTACAGAAAAATTTAGTAATACTAATTTTTTTAGTATTTTTAAGATTACTAATTTTTGAAAACCAAAGTTTGTAATGGTAACTGAAAAAGTTATCGGGCACAAATTGAAAACTTTATTAGTAATGGTAACAGACTTTTTTGTAAGGAATACTAACAAATTTTTATGAGTGTCCCAGCAAAAAAAGAGCTTACCATTCACTACAAAATTCACCACAACTTATGAACAAGATGTACTTCTTCTTCAACTGAAACATTGATGAATTTAATATGGGCGTGACACACAAAGTATGTTCTTTTTATCGCCACTTTTCAGTGGCGAAAGATTGACACTTAAGTATAACATATATCACAAGTGTTTTTATCACAACTTCTGAAGTAGTGATCCGGATGTTAATATAACTTGACCTTTTGGAAGCACTTTTTTCATCACTTCTTTAGAAGTACATATTTCTTGGCATTTTGGGTGTGATTATGCCATTTTTATTTGGTGATTTAGAACTTCTAAATTAGAAGTTCTTTTTTCACTTATTTTTGTAAGATTGATTGAAAGAGTATTTTTTTTTTGTAATATTTACACTAAAAACACTGTTCGACAGCAAAAACCTTCCAGTGAAATTTCTAACTGGTCCTTATAGATTTTGGTCTCCTGCTTCCAAATCTACCGTCTAAATTTTTCTAGCACGTACCGTTTTTGAGATATTCGCTGTTAAAAAGAAAAAACACTTTTAGGGGTCCACTGTTACGTATTCTTACGTTGCTTCTACGAAATAGGACTTGATTTCATATAAAATCAGCTCCTGATTCCAAAACTGCAATCCACAATTTTCAAGCATGTTCTGTTTTTGAGATATTCGCGTTAGAAAATTTTAGTGTGATTTATAAAGAATATAAGTGCGTATCAGTAGAGTTTGAGTTTTTGAAACGCCAATATTTCAAAAACAGTACGCGATAGAAAAATTTGGATGCCAGATTTGGAATAAAGATGCCTTATTTTTACTAAATCGAGTTCTATTGTGTTTGAGCAACTTAAGAATATGTTACAGAGGACACCCAAATATTTCAATATTAAAACGCGAATATCTTAAAAACCTTACGTGATAGAAAAATTAATTTCATTGATAACACTGTACAACACAAAAAAAAAATTACAAGGTCAGACCAAAAAATTTTGATAGAACCCGAGTAAAAATGAATACATATAATTTTACATTAGTTGATGTATGTATATATAGCCATATGAAATAATATGTTTTCATATCAAACAAAGTACATAATTATATCACGCATTGAGTTTTTCCAAATTTTTTAAATGGAGTTATATAAAATTACATCTAATGATAACCATATTAATATATAAATACATGTGGGAGACATAATCATATGTGACACATATAACTTAATCTGATTGCATACATATTTATATGTGACTTAATATCAAATAACGTATACGAGCATATTTAAAAAAAATCCAATATCATTATATATATAATTATATATGACTTACAAGAAACCATTTAAAATTATATATGACTTACAAGAAACCATTTAAAACTATATATGGTTCCATCTTAAAAAACTAAAAAATTTTTTTTCAAATATAATTATATATGGTCGCACATATAACTCTATATACAGTTATATAAGACTATACATGGCATCAAACATTTATTTTTTTAATATTATCAAAGATATAATTATAAATGGCTTATGAGATACCGTATATAGTTTTGTAAGGTACCATATAAATACAATTTTCTTTTAAACTCTATATATAATTTTAAATGGTGACACATGTAACGCCATATAAAATGTTATACAATTGTATAAGGTAAAAAATATTTTTTTCTTTCACAATATTTTATATATAATTATGCATACTTTTATATGACAGTATTTCAATAATTTTTTTTTAATGTTGCATCATATATATTTTTATTTAAGTATACAAGAGAGCTTGTATAATTATATATGATTCTCAAAGCACCTAAAATCAGTCAAAAAATATATATATATAAATTCTATAAATTTTTAAATAGAAAAAAAATCTGTTAAATCCATTGTATTTTAAAACTTAAAAAAATGCATATTGGATTTTAAAAGTTAAATGTTTAAAAAATGCATATTACTTAAATAGTTGTGTGTAACTTTATTTAAGATCATATAAGATAATATATGATGCTTGGGGACCCCGAGTTCGATTCCCGGCTCAACCCAGAAAAAACTGTTTTTTTTTTAATTTTTTAAAAGAGAAAATATGTTTTTAAAGCTTTTTGTTTTTTCTAAACTTAAAAATATTGAATAATTAAATTTTTATGATAAAATCGAAAAATAAATATTATTTATTTATAGTTATATAATTTTATATATTACATCATATAAGTTAATATATGGTTCCTAGGGACCCTGGGTTCGATCCCCGGCTGAGCTAAGAAAAAGAGTTGTTTTTTTTAATTTTTTTTTTAAAGAAAATATGTTTTAGAAGCTTTAATTTTTTACTAAACTTAAAAATATTGATTAATTTATTTTTTATGATAATATTTAGAAATAAATATTATTTATATATAGTAATATAACTTTCTATATTGCATCATATATGATAATATATAATTCTTGAGGACCCTGAGTTCGAGTCCCGACTAAGTCAAGAAAAAAATTATTTTTTTTTAAATTTTTTTTTAATCTAAATGATTTTTTAATGCGTTTTCGTTTTTCAAATTTAAAAAAAAATAAAATCCCTGAATTTTAACAAAAATATTTCAAAAATAATAATATTTTGATATAATTATATATTATTTAATCCGAAGAAAAAAATATTTTAAAACTTTAATGTTTAACCATCAATATCTCTGGTTTTAAGAGAGCTAAAGTCCTCAGATCAAGCTCAAGTCAAAGCTTTATTTGTTGTCAATAATTAAAAGTGTATTTGGTTCGAACTTATGTTAGCAATATTTTCAGATAAAATTATTTTTGTCTGAAAAAACTTCCGAAAAAATCTTAAAACTCATTATTTGGCCGTTGGTGAGTAAAAAAGTTTATACATGTTTTATACCATTTTAAAGGTATTTTTATTAAATATACAACGGCAGAAAGAAAATTTGGATCCGATGAAAAATGTGAAGCTCATAAGCCAAAAACCGTTTTTACTTTAAAGCTTTATAACTTGGAAAATTAAGAGCATTGGATGATGAAAATCATGTTGTTGAACTCAGTATTAAACCCCCTATTAGCTCAGCAAATAAACTAAAAAAAAAAAAAATCACAAATTTTAGCAAAAATTTTCTAAGTCTTTTTTAAAATTTTGTTCAAATTCAAGTCGAATATAATTTGATGCAATCATATACCCGATAAGATAAAATGGATTTAATTATATATAAGTTAAACTTGATATAATTATATATGATAAACTATTTTCAAAAATTTTCTAAATTTTTTTAAAACATAGTCTTTTAAAGTTGTCATTTATTAACAACGTCCGCTGGGTCAGAGGGTAGAGATTGCGATTACAAAACAGTTGGTAGCTGTTCGATTCCCCCGCCGCTCGAAGTTTTTTTTTTTTTTTAATAAATTTTAATTATATATATTTATATCTTAATATTGAAAAAAATTGTTTGGATAAAACTTTATCAGTTCTAAAAATAGATTTTATTGTTCGGATTAAATTATATATAGTTCTAAAAATAGATTTTTTTTTTCGGATAAAATTTTATCTAAAGTTTTTTGTAATATTTTTTTTTTCTTTCGTATGAAATTTTATATTTTTTTATCCAGCTAAAAAAAATTTTTTTTTTTTGTCTTGGTCCAATAAGATCCAACCATTTTTCGGATGAAATTGTATCCCACCGATTAAAACTGATCTAATTAGATAAACCCACTTTTCGGATCAAATTGTATCCGTCCGGTTAAAACTGATCTAATCTTAGCGATCCATTTTTCGGATCAGTGCTGATCTTTCAAATCTCGGATCTATCAACAGATCTGGAATAATATAAGAACATATATTGCTCCATACAAAAATTTTTACTCGGGAAGAGACAAAAAAAAAATACACGTGTATCGGCGTTTTGAAAGTTTACATCTGGGTTTCATTTTAGGGGGAGGTGAAGTTTCCCCCAAATGCAAATGTTGTATTGTAAATCGTCATTGAATATCGAGTGAAGCCTACGTTTAAAGTATATGGTGTGTTAAGCAAATTTATGTAAAATGTTTAGGTTAGGTTAGGTTAGGTTAGGTTAGGTTGTAAGTGGCTGCTGACGTTTTACGTCAACACACGTAGACTCTGAGGTCCATTGTGATACCACGGGACCGTAATAGGTTTCCCTACTAGTCCCTGTCGTTAAACCATTTTGAGCTTCTTATAAAACTCCTTAGATGTTGAATTTTGACATCCAACAAATCAGAAAGATCGTACAGCTCCCTAGATCCCAGTGAAGCAAGTCTCTGACCAGAAAGTGCCGGGCAATGGCAAATAAAGTGTTCGATAGTTTCCAACTCCTCTTCATCCATGCAACTTCGGCAAAAGTCATTCGACGGCACATTTAACCGCTCTGCGTGCTTCCCTATAAGACAGTGTCCGGTAATTATAGAAACCACCGTCGAAATCTCTCCTCTTGGAAGCGATATCAGCTCACTTGTGCGCCCCTGATTAAGAGAAGGCCAAATCAGTCGTGTTGTCTCACACGTCCATCCATTTGCCCATCTTTGATTAGTCTCCGTCGCAGAACAAAGCCGTAGGTTTTGTATAAGTCAGATATAAGACACAACAAAAGAGAGCTTAGGGTTAATTTCGCAATTATTAAGAAAATCGGGTAAAGCTTACGTTTAAAGTATATGGTGTGTTCAGCAAATTTATGTAAAATGTTACGGAGAACATTTTTGTGGAATATATTAACCCTCTAACTCCTCAAGATAAGGGTCTTTTTTGTCCTTCTTTTCAAAAAGAGCAAAAAACACCATTAAAACAGGGATTTAAGGGGTTTGAATGTTCCGCAAAAATATCCGCCGTGAAATTTTACTATAAGTCCCTGAATACACCAAAACGGAAAACTTAACACGAAAGTCAGAAATAAGACACAACAAAAGAGAGCTTAGGGTTAATTTCGCATTTATTAAGAAAATCGAGTTAAGCTTACGTTTAAAGTATATGGTGTGTGAAGCAATTTTATGTAAAATGTTACGGAAAATATTTTTGTAGAATATGTTAACCCTCTAGCTCCTCAAGGTAAGGGTCTTTTTTGTCCTTCTTTTGAAAAAGAGCAAAAACACCATTAAAACAGCTATTTAAGGGTTAAATGGTCCTCAAAAATATTTTCCGTAAAAAGGACTTATAGTAAAATTTCACGACGAATATTTTTGCGGAACATTTTAACCCCTTAAATCCCTGTTTTAGTGGCGTTCTTTGTTTTTTTTTAAAAGAAGGACAAAAAAGACCCTTATCTTGAGAAGTTAGAGGGTTAACATATTCTACAAAAATGTTCTCCGTAATATTTTACATAAATTTGCTGAACACACCATATACTTTAAACGTAAGCTTTACCCGATTTTCTTAATAATTGCGAAATTAACCCTAAGCTCTCTTTTGTTGTGTCTTATATCTGACTTTCTTGTTGAGTTTTCTGTTTTGGTGTGTTCAGGGACTTATGGTAAAATTTCACGGCGGATATTTTTGCGGAACATTAAAACCCCTTAAGTCCCTGTTTTAATGGTGTTTTTTGCTATTTTTGAAAAGAAGGACTAAAAAGACCCTTATCTTGAGGAGTTAGAGGGTTAACATATTCTACAAAAATGTTCTCCGTAACATTTTACATAAATTTCCTGAACACACCATATACTTTAAACGTAAGCTTTAAACGATTTTCTTAATAAATGCGAAATTAACCCTAAGATCTCTTTTGTTGTGTCTTATTTCTGACCTTCTGGTTGAGTTTTCCGTTTTGGTGTATTCAAGGACTTATAGTAAAATTTTACGACGAATATTTTTTCGGAACATTTAAACCCCTTAAATCCCTTTTTTAATGGTGTTTTTTGCTCTTTTTGAAAAGAAGGACAAAAAAGACCCTTACCGTGAGGAGCTAGAGGGTTAATATATTCCACAAAAATGTTCTCCGTAACATTTTATATAAATTTGAAGAACACACCATATACTTTAAACGTAAGCTTCACTCGATATTCAATGACGATTGACAATACAACATCTGCATTTGGGGGAAACTTTACCTCCCCCTAAAATGAAACCCAGATGTAAACTTTCAAAACGCCGTTACATGTGTATTTTTTTTTTTGTCTCTTCTATCAAAATTTGTTGGTCTGACCTTGTAATTTTGGAAAAAATTTGATTTTGTTGTGCAGTGTAATCTAACGTATATACTTCAAATTAAAAAAAGGAGAAATTATAGAGATCACAAAACTATTAAAATTCACGGCGAATTGATTCACAAGTTTGTTTTGACCACAAGCCTATACCTCAATTTTCTAAAAAGCTTAAACAATCTTTAATAATGTGATGCAGCAACATCCGCTTTAATTCGTAAATGTATTTATTAAATTTAGGACCAACTTTTTTTGATATAAGATATGAAATTTGAAAAATTTATCAATAACAGATTTTCATCTTTTCGATTTTTTAAGCTCTAAATCAGTCATGGGCATTTTTGTAATTCCTATTCCCGCGGGAATAGGCTAAAAAATGCTGCTTGTGCGCTGTCAACACACATACACTATAAAATTCTGTTGCTTGAGCAAATTTGTTTACTTTTCGCTTGCTACTACCCACACAAGCATAAATGTTATAGTATGTGTGTGCGCATCGCTGCTCTAAATAAAAAGAAAAGAAATGCCATTACCAAATTTTGTCACCATTTTTGCAAAACCTAAAATTGCATACTTCGTGTATCACCCTCATTCTAATTGTTTCAGTTGAAAAAGAAGTTCTATGTTGTGGTGATTTGATTCCTAGGAACATATTAAAAAGGTACTTCAAAATCATTAAGCAAAGAACTGGTGAAAGATGTTTTTATTGTTATTTTGTAGCATTTTTGGAAGTAATTTTAAAAGTACTTCCTACGGAATATGAAGTTCGGCACCTATCGCTACTTTGTATGTAGTGAAACACTAATTCTTTTTGAACCACTTCGTTTATTTTTTGCTGGGGTAGTATGCTTTTGTCCATAAACAAAAAAATAATTTTCTTATCCTTTGATCTTAATATTTTGTATCGAATACGAGTTATTTCTTGAGACTTGCTTTTTCTTATTTGTGTCTTTAGAATTAAATCTTTTGCAAATATTTTGGAGCCCTAATTGAAACTCCGTAGCTTTTTTACTAAAGGGTACTTTTCACTATCACACATTTCCATTATACAAGCGTAATTTCACCATGTTAGCGAAATATATTTTTAAAAAATTTGGCCAGAAATTGTTCACTTATTAGATACGACTAGGTTTCAATCAAAAATGAATCAAAAAATCTTTAGGAAGTTGGTAAATTTTGATGTGTATAATGGAAAAGTGTGATAGTGAAAAGTACCTATAAGCTGCTAACAAATAATTGAATTAATATAATTTTTTTTCTTTCATAATAAAGTAACCATCAGCTGTTCTTTATATAAACTCATTCGCAATGATAGCCACATTTCTATATAAATAATATGTTTAATACTAACCGACACAGTTAACCCGCTGCACAGTGGGGTGGGCCTAGTACATTTTTTTAGATCCTTCTCTTTCATGGACTATCAAGAGTGACATCCTGATTGAAATAAAAACCAGTCACTCATTCAGTTTCTACTTATGCAAAAAATATTTAATAAGAAATTTTTTAAAATTATTTGTAAGATTATTCAACGCCAACAAATTTTTTAGTGCCCTGGTTCCAAGACACAAAAATATTTGCTAACCCGTGTAAAAAAATAATTGGATCAAAATATATCTCTTTTGATAAAAACATATATGGATCATATCTAAATGGATATAATCAGATCTACTCCATATATATTCATATCTGCTTTAGATATGTTTTGATCCGTAAATTGAGTCTATCTGACAATTTTACATATATGAACATATCTGAAAATGTCTGATCATATATGTCATATATGCCAGATAGACTCAATTTACGGATCAAAACATATCTGAAGCAGATATGAGTATATATGGAGTAGATCTGATTATATCCATTTAGATATGATCCATATATGTTTTGATCAAAAGAGATATGTTTTGATCCAATTATTTTTTTACACGGGAAATTAAATTTAAATTCCTTAATTAAATATAAATTTAAAATTTGATTTTAAAAAATTACTTTATTTAGTATTCTAAAAAAGTAAACAAAGCAAATACACAGCCGAAAAAGCACTTCCCAGTTGACAACGTCCTCGAGCCACCAGTGACGGCGCTGTGACACGTCAAAGTCACTGCTGACATCTACAAGACATCTCTATGTACTGAGTTGAAGACCGTTTCATATAAATTTTAAAAATATCCTCACTCAAAGTCAGCAGTAGTTAGAGCATGCTGACTTTCTGCTGACATGTCACCTAAGACTTCTTTGTGGAAATGTCTGACATATGTCATACGAAAATGCAAAAAAAATCTCGTATTTCCTTTAGTTTTTACTTTAATTCATTTTCTTTTATAATTTATCTTTATCGTATTAAGAAAAAACTTTTCACCTTTTTTGATCCCAACTGGATTTGAACCTGGAACCTTTAGTTTATTAGTCCAACAGCTAACTACTTATCCAAACTTTATTTTCAAAACTGTTTATCTATTTAGTACTTTTATACTACTTGAAAGAACTTGATTTTATTTTAAATAAATCGATAATGTTGTCATGTTTTTCTTTAAAGTTGAAGGGTTTCCCAGATTTAAAATTTTAATTTAATGTTCTGATATTGTGAAGACATATCCTTATGGATGTCTTAGAGGATTTGTTAACACACAAAACAAACATTCATTGATGACAATGTTAAGACATGTCATCAAGGATTACCCATGATTTGTCAGAACCTAAAGACATTTCCTCTAGGAATCACCGTGTAAATTTCCTCAGTGACACATTTTCCAACTGGGTTGGTTTGATATGAAAAAAAAAATATTTCGTGTTTTTAAAAAATTGCGTTTTTTTTAAGCTTTTCAAGGCCACACTTTTTTCGTCCTTATCCGATTTTGCACATTTCCGAGCTCAACCAGACTATCCTATGACCAAGAAACATATTCGACACCAACGTCTGGGTCTCAGCTCTTTTATTTTGCATCGTGCACTCTACAAACGAAAGAACGGACATGTGCAGAATGATTTAGAATCGATCACTGTTCAATAATATTACTTTTTTAAGGGGTGCTCGACCCCAATAATGTGAAAAATATGTAGCACCCACTTTTTTAACTGTAGAACAATTCAGCACCCATTTTTTTGGCCATCAATTTTTTTTTTAACAAAAATAACTTATGACACAAAAAAAAATTTGTAGCTAAATATATAAAAAACAAATCACGAAACAAAAGTGACTCACTCACGCTGATTTTTTTAACTCACACTCACTCATAATCAATCTATATATATAAAAATGGATGTGTGTATGTATGTATGTATGTATGTTCCGTATGGACTCGAAAACGGCTTGGCCGATCTTGATGAAACTTTCAGAGAATGTTTACAATAGCCTCAGGAGTAACACTTTGCGGTCGGATTTTTGATTTTCCGTCTGTGGGCGGAGGGGCGTGGCAAAATCCAATTTTTACATTCCACCACTAATGACATCTATATATAAAAAACAGATGGACCGATTTTGATGAAATTTTAATCAAAGATAGTACTAACTGAGTACTCACTATGTGCCAAATTTGAGCGTTATCGGACAAAGGAGCGTAAAATGGCATGCCACTTTGTATTGAATTGAAAGTTATTTCTGCATACTCTGCAATAATGCAAAAAACGCCTATATGTATGTTCCTTATGAACGCGAAAACTGCTGGACCGATCTTGATGACATTTTCAGGGAATATATAAAATAGCCTGGGGAGTAACTCTGTTTGGTCAGATTTTTGATTCTCTGTCTGTGGGTGGAGGGGCGTGGCAAAATCCATTTTTTACATTGCACCACTAATGACATCTCTATATAAAAAACGGATAGACCGATTTTGATGAAATTTAAACCAAAGATAGTACTAACCGAGTTCTAACTATATGCCAAGTTATTGCGTCATCGGGCAAATATGCGTAAAATGCCATGCTTTTTTGCCTGTTAGCGTAGGGGTGGGCAAAATCGAATTTTTACATTGCACCACTAATGATATCTATATATAAAAAACGAATGGACCTATTTTGATGAAATTTAAACCAACGATAGTAATAACCAAGTACTAACTATGTGACAAATAAGAGCGTGATCGGACAAATGGGAGTAAAATGCCATGTATTGAATTAAATGTTATTCTGCATGCTCCACAATAACGCAAAAACTGTTGATTCGATTTCAATTAAATTTTCAGCACTGATAGTGTTAGCCGAGTGCGTACCTATAGGCCATGTTATACCACGATTGGAAAAAGAGGCGTTAAATGCCACGCCCTTATGTACTATACTGGACGTTGTCTGCCTGTTTCGCAATCACGCAAAAACAGCTGAACCGATTCCCTTGACATTTTCACTACATACAGTGCTAACCAAGTGCATATGTAGGCCATATAAGATCGTTATTGGAAAAAGGGATCAAAATACTATACTGACCACGATTGAACAAAGAGCTGCAAATTGCCACGCCCCTTTGTGGTCCGACACGCAAAAACGGATAAGCCGAATCTGTCACTACTGATAGAACTAACCGAGCGGGAACTGTAGGTATGTAGAGCGCGATTCGGCAAAAGCGTATAAAATGTCACTCCCGTTTTTCATAAATAAAAAGTTATTTCCTCCTCTTTCGCAATCACACAAAAACGGCTAAACTGATGTCAATGAAATTTTCAGCACAGATAGTACTAATCAAGGATTCAGCATGGAACTTTAGACTATCACGATTCGATAAAAATGCGTTAAATGGCACGCCACTTTGTACTATACCTAACGTTATGTCTGTCTGCTTCGAAATCACGCAAAAACGACTGAACCGATTTTGTTGAGATTTCTCTATAGATAGTGCTAACCGAGGGTGGAACCACAGGTTACTATATTTAAATTAAGATGCAATATAAATCAGTTTTTTTCTTAAGGCCAGCAACGCGGACCGGGTATAGCTAGTTAATTATAATGAATATCACTCATTATCACCCGTGATTTACATATAAATTAAAAATCGGACTTTTTGCCGAAGATCCCCTTAGGCTGCCCCAACGTGCACTGTAACAAAACATTGTAGTCGTATTTTATTGTACGTACGTATGAACAAAATAAAAGCAAAATGAACAAAATAAAGCACGTGTTAATATGCAAATGAGGATATTAAAACGACGGTAGATATGTGTATATTTTGTGGCAAATTGTATTTACGACAATTTCATTACAATTTCCAACAACATGATTATATATTTTCATAAAACATATGGCTTTAGTTGTTGTTATTATAAATACATACTTGTATGTATTTTAGGTGTCTGATAATGAATTTATACTAAATGAGTGCGCGGGTGTATTTTGTTGTTTGCATTACAATAACACTTGAAATAACTAAAATATGAGCACATTCTTTTTTAATTATACATAAAAATTTGTGTGCAACTCAAAGTGAGGGACTGATGTTCTTTGATGTACTTAAATATTAAAAAAAAAAAAAATTAAAGCATATGTTTAGGAGTTTTTTCGTATAACACATATTGGCTTGTTAACCCTTGTATGATTTGCATTTTCTACAAATTGGGCTGCCAGACGGGCGTGATTTGGCTTGATTGTCAAGCTTTAAAAAAAAAAAAAATATTTGACAAGTTAAAATCAAATTTTACACAACTTTCCACTTAATCAAGGAACATTTATTTCAAAAAAATAGATAAATTATACTTTGTTAATGGATATGGGACATTCCAGGCCAAATCACTCACTTTTAGATCCAACCCCCTTCGATTATTTTTTTTTGATATGTTTAATTACGTATTATATGCAACTTGCTCTCAAATTTTCAGAGTTTTGTACCATGTTGGTGTGGAGTAATCAATTTTTCAAAATAGAAAAAATGAAAAAATTTTAATTTTCAATTAATTTTGACCAGTAAAAATATAGATATCTTAAAAAAGTTGAAAAACGTTTTGTTGGTATTTATATGTAGTTTTATAAAAAAAACATGAAAAAATTATTCGAAGTAATTATCACTTATTTTTTAACATTTAAAAATTAAAATCAATTTTTTTAAAAAGTCTGAAATCTTCGATTTTTTTAATACAACTCTAAATTACGCAACTTTTAAGCCATAATTCGAGATGTGACCACAATTCGTTCTATTTTTATACCCTCCACTCTAGTGATAGAGGGTATATATAAGCTTGTCATTTCGTTTGTATCTCATCAAATATCGGTCTGGGACCCCATAAAGTACATATATTCATGATCCCCAATCGATTTTAAGACATTCTAGCGATGTCCGTCTGTCCGTCTGTCTGTGGAAATGGTTATCACGGCCAAAATATTACACGGAGATGATTGAAACTTAACATATTTCTTGGAAGTTCTCCTGAGAAGTTTGGTATTGCATTTGAGCGATATCGGTTCAGCGGTTCAAATGTTATGAACGAAAATGTAAGGACACCTCAAAAATTTTAGTACATTCAACATAACCTAAAAATACAAAATGCTTTAATTCGGCTGCTGGTTGACTTATGAGAACATAATTGAACACCAATTGGTATTTAAACAAGTGCCTACATATTTTGAGACAAAAAAAGAAAAAAAATCGCGGATTTTTTTTTTTTTACCAAATTTTTTTCGCGGAAATTTTTTTCACAAAAAATTTTTTTTTTCAAAAGTGATTTTCTTTTAAATAAAGTGTTTGAAATAATCTTTTAGAATTCTTTTCGATTTCTTTTCCAGTCTCTTATGTATCGGTTTCTGATTCGTATCATTTGTCTTATATGTGGTGATAATGATGGTTTGTAAGTTTGTGCTCGTCTTTTAGGTACACTGTGATTTATAGCTTCTGTAATAACATCTGTAAAACTTTTAATCGAATTATCTATTTGCTCTTTGCAGTTTATTGAGTTTATAATATTGAGTTCTATATTGTTTCTTATAAACTGGGCATAATGGGACCAATTAGCTTTTTTATAATCAAGGTAGAAATTTTCTGAGAAATTTCACCTGGAGTTTAGAGTTATTTTAATCGGTAAGTGATCCGGACATAAATCGTCAATGGCACAGACTGGCGAAAAATTTGTTGTATTATTGGTTAAAAAGAGATCGAGTGTGGCAGGCTGTCTACTAGGGTTGCATGGTATATATGTGTAATCGTTTGTATACAGTACTTGTAGATAGTTGGAGTCCAATCTCGCATAGAGTAAATTACCCCAGCAGTAAGATCGGTGACAACCCCATTGACCATGACGACAATTAAAGTCCCCACCTAAGAGAAATTTAGAGTTAACGTTAGATAATTTTCGGAGGTCAGAAGAAAAACTGTGTTTTCGAGAGTTGTCTGGGCCAGCAGAACCGCCTGGGAAGTAGCAGGAGAAATTTTAATGTAATCATCGCTAGTTCAGTGACGGTCCGTGAAGTTGTCACTGGGTGTTCTCTACTTATTTAAAATATCAAAATTATGTATATAGTATATGTTTTTCTGGATGTAACACGTTCCCGTGATAGACAAAGTTCAGTTTTATTATTTTTTACTAACACGCAGCCAAAATTCGTTTTTTTGTTCCATTTATTTGCGAAATAATGCTTTTTGTTAATTGTCGATGTGGTGAGGTAACAAAATGACAATAAAATAGAATTTGGGCTGCATATTATTCAAAAATATACAAAACTAATAACATCGTATCTTTATCTATCTCGGAAACACGCTAGGTCCAGGAAAATATGAATTTTATACTTAAATTTGCTGTTTTTAAAAATTAGAGAACACCCAGTGACAACTTCACGGACCGTCACTTTGCAATTGCAACTCCTCCACCCCTGGAATTAACACGGTCATTCCTATAGCAATAAAATTGGTGATGTTATATAGTAATTTTTTTATTAAGCCAAGTTTCTGAAAGAAGACAGACATGAATATTGTGAGTTATCAAAAAGTGAAAAAGTTCATCTTTTTTATTTTGAATGCTACGAGCATTCCATGAAATAATATGTAAGTTTGAGTAGGAAGTCATCGATACAAAAATTTATACGCTAAATCGGTGACAACACTAAACTGGTCAGCCTTGGTTTTGCATTTCTGAAGATTTGTGATTAACTCTTTCGTTAGGTTCTGTAATTCCTCAAGTGAGAACAAATCATTGTTGTTGATTGTATTTCTAGGTGGTACCCAATTAGTATTACTTGAAGTTGTAGGTTGTTGCAAGGTATTGGGAAAATTTTCTCCATATGTTCTGTTGTTACGACTAAACGCAGGTATATTATTTCTTCTTATCGGTCTCCTCTGTTGGATTTGTTCTTTAATCTGTAAAAAGTTTTGTCTGCTGGGGCATTCTGGCGAAAGTGCTCTGTGTGGCCCTTTACAGTTGGCACATTTTATAATAAGTGAATTACATTCACTTGACTTGTGGCTTCCAGCACAATTTACGCAGAAAGTTTTTACCTTACAGCGGCTTGAACCGTGCCCAAACATTTGGCAGTTGTAGCATTGTTTCAATTTGTTAACTCTTGGGCGTTGAAATTCCCATCTTACATTAATGTAGTCAATTATAGGGAATTTTAGTCTTAATTCTCTTATGGTGATCGTTTTTCGTTGAAAATATACAATGTATATTGATTGCTGGTTGTATCCGTCAGAAGATTTCATAATCATTTTGACGTCGAGACATACCAAACCATTATCATTGAAATATTTTTTCAGCACGGCAGTTTCGTATTTCTCCAACCCGAGGAGTACTGCTTTGTATGGTTTGTCCTCCTTGGTACCATAAGTAAAGTATTCATGTTTTTCATTTAATTTTTCGCGTAGAATATCATATTCTTCCTTCTTATTACAGAAGATCTTCAGTCCAATTGAAATTTTCCTAATTGAATAGTCATTAATTTTGTACGTTTTACAAATTTCTTAAATTTGTTGAATGGAACATTTTAATATTGTTATTGGTGGTATAACAGTTTTAGTTATATTTTCGTTTACAACATTATTGTTGTCTTCATCAGTAATTGTGTGTAAAGGTTGGAAATAATTTTGTGATTCTGCTTTGGGTGCAGAATTTGTTTTTTTAGATTTTTTACCCATTATGTATTGCCCCTGAGAGGCAAGATCATCTTCACCGCGAGAACGTTTAATTTTGTTGTTTTATAGTAAATACTTGTGTTTATTCAATAGCGGTATTTTTTATATAGGAGTCAAATAAAAAATAAAAAAACTATGAAAGCGCAGCTCACAGAAAATACGTACGTCTATACACATCGAGTGATAAAACGAGACTGTAATTCAATTTTATTTTTTTGATTACAAAGAAAATTTATAGTATTTTCAAGGATTTAACAAAATTACATAGATTTTGCATCGGGAAAAATATTTTTTGAGGAGTCGGATTTGCTACATAATTGCCAGCATCTTTAAAGAAAGAGTCATTAACGACATTATTTTACCAAATCGATAAGACACCTTATATGACACGTCAGTACTTTTATAGAACAAAAGGAGCTCCGACAAAAATTATTATATGTCATTAGGTTGTCTTTAGTAAAATGTATTCACTTGCTGACGTCTACCTGATGAATCATTAAGGGGACCACTGGGGTTTTGAGGATTATAAAATTCGATTACTTTAAAAATATTACTTTTGATTATTTTGCGGTCTGGTTCTACGTGTTGTGAGCTACAAAAATAATTTTAGACTTGTTTTTGTGTCGGCAATATTTACCGAGATAAGAGCATTTTAAAATTTTCGGGAATGCTAACTTTTTTGGATCCAATGTTAGGACCCATTGTTGGCCAAAATTCAATTTTCTCAAAATGGATTTTATAGAAAGTCGTAAACACTTACAAACAACAGAAAACATATTTTATTTTTGTACAAACTCATTTATTGTTCAAAAACAAATTTAACTAAAAATAAAAAAAAAGTATTTTTTTAAATTTTTTCAATTAATTTTTTGAGTTTAAATACAAAAAAATTTTTATAATATTATACATGGAAAACAAAAAAATTATAACAATTTTTACCACAAAACCTATTTAAAACCAAATTTTTTTCCATTTTTGTAATTTTGGCCAAGAAAAGTGATAATCGGAACTATAGTGCAATGCAAATATTTAAAAAACAAAAAAAATATTTTATAAATATGTACACTCAAAATATTCCCTCTGTTAAATTACAGAGATACTCTGCTGAGCCAGCAGAAAATACCATAGATTTCCAACCAGCAAGATTTTTTGTTATTTTACGAAGAAATCTCTGTAAAATGATTTCGATAAAAAAAACTGTAAGTTTACAGAATTATCTGTAAAATATTGATAAAACCGAAAAGAATTTTACCAAAAAACTCTTTAAATTTACAAAGTTTTAGTTAAGTTCATTTTTTGAGTTCAAAATTTTACAAAAAAAAAACTCTGTAAATTTACAAAGTTTTAGTTAAATCCATTTTATGAGTAAAACTTCTTTGCTTCAAAAACATAAATTAAAATTAAAAAATTACATTTATTAAAATTAAAATTTTGTTAGACTTCCCCACTTTAATGCTTCCAAATTGTAAATTTACTTTTTTATTTTTGTAAAAATTACGAGTTTTGAACGAGTAACTCCAATTTTACAAAATTATGTTTTTCGGTCACAAGAAAATACAAAGTATTTTTTTAAATCTGTATTTCGACAGATAACTTTGCCAAATATCTGTCGAATTGAGATTACAGTCATTTTACAGAGTATTTAACAGAGTAATTATTTTGAGTGTATGTATGAAAATTATATAAAAGCAACCACGTGGCACGTGTATGACACATACTACGTATTTTTAACTTCTTTTGATACAAATAACAACAAGCCAAACAACCATCAACAACTACAAAAACGCGCTGCCACGCCATATCATAGAGGTTTATATTGAAACTCATCTCAATTGCTCATAGCTTCTTAACCCCTGAACCGATTTTGCCATAATTGGTACCAAAATAACCAGAAGAACGTTGAGAACAATAAAATAAGAACCTATTTAAAATTTTATTTGAATATGTCAACCATGAGCCAAGATAAATCATTTTAAAATTTTGGGTTAAATGGCTGGTGCCACGCCCCATTGTGCGATTCGGCCCAAATTTTTTGTGAGTGTTAGGAATGATAAAATTACATTAAATTCAAAGTTTCGTTTACATTCATTCAACAGGTGTCAAGTTATAGCATTTATTTTGTATAAAATTCACATTTTCACTCATCAAAATTTACATTTTCACTCATAACTTTTAAAATACTTAACCGACTCGAGAATTTTGGTCGAACTGGCGTTGCGTTCCAAATGACGCTTTAAATATTTTCACAGACGGCTCCAAACAATCGACGGGAGTGGGAGCGGGATTTACTACGGACGTCTGTGATATTCGAAAATCTTTTAATCTACCTTTGAGCTGTAGCATATTCCAGGCTGAAATAGTTGCTATTAATAAGGCAGCCTTGCAGTTTCTTGGAGAATCGGAGAGAATAATAAACTTTTACATCGACAGCCAAGCTGCACTAAAAGCTCTAAGAGGCTTTTGTATTAAATCAAAAGTCGTTTTTGAGTGCTACGAGAATCTTCAGAAACTATCCAGCAACAACCTCGTCTCTCTAATATGGGTTCCAGGACATAAGGGAGTAGACGGGAACGAGAAGGCTGATGAGCTTGCAAAACTGGGCGCAGATGGGGTAGGGGATTTTGTTCATATCGATCCCCCAATGCAGTACTACAGATCGAGAAGTGATTGTCAGTGTATTTCCATGGCGAACAGGAAATGGCGAGAGTTAAGTACAAGCAGAACTACCAGAATAATCTGGCCGCGTTACGACCTTAAAAGAACTCGTTACCTACTTTCTCTTAACAGAAGAGAATGTCGTTTACTCACGGGAGTGGTCACGGGACACTGCCTTATTGCTTTCCACGCAAGAACAATTGGACTTATCTCTGATTCCAATTGTAGAAGATGTGATGAACCGAATACGGATGAAACTGTTGAACATATCCTGTGCAAATGCCCCGCATTGGCCAGGCATCGCAAACAAATTTTGGGCAAAGCAGAACTCGAGAATCTGGAAGAAATCGCAGTCATGGACCTCATGCGCATTAAATTGTTTGCAACATGGACTAACGCGTTTTATCCTCGTCGCTGAAGGAACATGTGGTATTGCTATGGACCAGCCGGTCTATGCGAGGAGTTCAAAATTTTGAGCTCCGCCACCCCTAACCTAACCTAACCGATTTAAAAAAAAAACCATTAGATTCTGCCTAGGAGAATTACGCAACTTTTGGTACCCCAGGCGTTTAAATCGGTTCTGGATTATAGCCAAAAACGTGATTTCAACAGACAGAAAGACAGACGGACGGACAGACAGACAGACAGACGGACATCGCTAGATCGACTTAGAATCGATCAAGGATCATTAATATATATACTTTATGGGGTCCTAAACCAATATTTCAATGTGTTACATACGGAATGACAAACTTATATATACCCTCTATCACTAGAGTGGAGGGTATAAAAATAAGTTCAAATTTTGTTTAAAATTGCTAATACGCTAAATGAAGTTTACAAGATATTCTTGCTAACATGCTAGTCTCAACTAAAAATTTGCTAAAAGTTGGCTACCCAGCATTAGCAAAAAAAAAAAAATTAGTAAATCTACTAATGTTTTATTTTGAGTGTAGAGCGGTGTAGTTTAAAGTTCGCTTTAATTTTGAGCAGTACTTTATAAGGTGACATGGCATAATCCCCATTTCCGTAGTTGGACTATGACCGAAAATAATTTGGATATAATCCCAATAAAAAACGGACATAATTCCCAGATTTATGTGGATAATGACCACGTTACAAATGGCCAAAGTCCCTATTATGGGGATTATGTCTTCTATACTAGTTGGTCCTAATCCCCAAAATTTAAATTATTTTTTTTTTTTTACTTGAAAGTTTTTCTGCGTAGACGGCCCTCGGCCGGGCTTAGGGATAATAAACTCCATGCATTAAACCCCCCCCCCCCTTTCTACAGAAAACGGGGATTATGACCAAAATTGCTTTGGACTTACTCCCCATAATGAAAATGGGGGTTATGACCAAAAAAAGTTCGGTCGTAATCCCAACAAGGAAGGGACATAATCCCAATTAGGATTGTGACCCTTTTGGAAAGGCAGCATAAAATAACCCCCCAGGAAATAAGTCCCCAAAACGAAAATGGAATAAGTCCCCAAAAATTTTTACAGAAAAAAACAACAACGATAATTGGGGATTTATTTCGTTTTTTGGGGGTTTAATTCATTTTTTATTTGGGGACTTATTTCATTACGAAATAGGTCCCCAAAAATACAAATGAAATAAACCCCCAATTATTATTTTTGGGGACTTATTTAATTTTTTCTCAAATGAAGATAATAAATTTTGAAATTATTTCTGGACTTAGAAGAAATGCTTGATTTTATTATGTTGTGGTGCACCCAAGCAATGAGACCAACAAATTATGAGGATACTGATCAGTGTTAAGGAGAGTATCTTTAGGCTCCCTTCAAGGTTTTGGGTTCTGGACTGATATAGTTTGGGAAACTTATTATATAATACCCGTAGTAGTTGTAGTTATGGCAATTATAATTAATGTTAGTACAAATTTCCTCGATTGAACTCTATGTATGAAAATTTATTTTTTCGATATTGAACTCGATTGAACTCTATGTATGAAATTTTTTTTTTCAATTTCACCAATTTATAACGATCTAACTGAGTACTAGTTTTGGTGGAGCAAACATTTTATTTAAAACTAGTACTCAGTTAGTTCGTTATAAATTGGTAAAGTAGAAGGCTCTATGAAATAAGGCCCCAATGAAATAAGGCCCCAAATCAAAAATGAAATCAGGCCCCACAAATCTTTACTAAAAAAAATTGGGGTGTTATTTCGTTATTTGGGGCTTTATTTCATTATGAAATAAGTCCCCAAATTTTAGGAATGAAATAAGGCCCCAAATAATATTTTTGGGGTGTTTTTTCATTTTCTCTGAAATCTGCGGAAGCCAACTACGCAATGAAAAAAACTCCTTATGAAATAATTTTTACAGAAATAAGTCCAAAATAAAATGAAATAACTAAAGCTGTAGAAGCTAAAAAAAAATTAACCTTAAAAGATTAGTGCAATTGCTAACGTGCCGACTGAATCTGCGATAAGTATTTCATAAATTCCGCTGTAAGATCGGAAGAGAAACAGCATGCAAATATGAATTTAAATCTCTATATTAATTTAAAATTATTCTCTCAGAACTACTGAATTTAATCAATGATAAATTTTCTTCGTAATATATTTACAAATCTCGAAAAGGAATTGAAATTGGTTATATTCTTGGACATTTCTAGGATTCTATTTAATTACTGATGAAATAATATGATGGTTGTTTTAAAAATATTTCGCCAAGTCCATTGTGCTAACACCTTCAACAATCCAATGTACCACGCCCTGGTCAATAATAGCAGTTATTAAGACGTATCCGGAATTTTTTGTTCACTCGCGGCGTGCATTTCGGTTTGTAGTAGATCAAATATATTTTGGATGTAAATTGAGTCCTTTGTATGTATAAAATTTTTAATTTACCAAAGTTATGGGAATAATTTTATAATGAAATAGTAGATGGTATTAAGCTTATCAAACGGACTTAATATTTATTTTTGTTTTTAAATTGGGGCCTTATTTCATTTTCAAAATGGGGCTTAATTTCATTATGAAATAAAGCCCCAAAAATGGGGCGCTATTTCATTTTATCTTTGGGGTTTTGTTTCATTTCATTGGGGGCTTATTTCATTTATTTTTTGGGGTGTTGTTTCAAAATGAAATAAAGCCCCAAAAAATGGGGCGTTATTTCATTTTTGGTTTGGGGTCTTATTTCATTGGGGGATTATTTCATAGAGCCAAAGTAGAAACTATAGTTTGTAGTCAACGAAATATTAGTTTTGTTGTAGAAAAATATTGTTTTTCATTTCCAACCGACTTACAATTAAACAATATTTTTCTACAACAAAACTAATAGTTCATTTCCAAAACTGTTACCAAGAAATTATGTTCCCATAAACAATTAATTGCAACAACGGTGGGTACTGCGCAATAACTCCCAAATGAAATAAGTCCCAATGAAATAATTCCCAATGAAATAAGTTCCAAGAAAAATGAATTAACTCCACACTTTAAAAAATGAAATAACTCCCAAAGAAAAAATGAAATATGTCCCAATATTTGGGAGTTATTTAAAATTAAAATAATAACTCCCAAAAAAAATGAAAGAACTCCCAATGAAATAAGTGCCAAAGAAAATGAAATAAGTTCTCATTGTTTTTTTGTAATAAAGGTTTTCTGCGTAGCCGGCCTTCGGCCGGGCTTAGGGATTACATACTCCATGCATTAAACCCACCCTCTCTGCAAACCAAAGCTATTTTGGTAATCAGGCCTTTTTGAGGCATAACAAATTTGATAGCGTAAAAGCCTGCAACCCTAGAAAACTTTACTTTGCGGAGAGGGTGGGTTTAATGCATGGATTTTGTAATCCCTAAGCCCGGCCGAAGGCCGGCTACGCAGGAAAAATTTTAAGCAAAAAAAAAAACAATTGCACAGAGGTGTATATTGTTTTCAATTAAAATGAAATAAGTCCCACCATTGATGAAATAACTCCCAATGCTTAACAAGAAATGAAATAACTCCCAATCTATTTTTTGTTGGGGTTTTTTTCATTTGGAAGTTATTTCATAATGAAATAAATCCCAACAAAATTTGTGCAATAAGTCCCACTACAGTGGGACTTATTTCATAATGAAATAAGTCCCAAATCGTATGTAAAATTTTTGGGAGTTGTTTCATTTTTTTTTTGGGAGTTATTTCATTTGGGAGTTATTGCGCAGTACCACAACGGTGTTCAAATTAGTTGAACATGATTATTTTTATATTTCAATATTTATTATTTTACAATCTATTTTTAATAATTTGAAAAACCCAAAATATGTTTAAAAGATTATGGTTGTTTGTTTAGGACATTACACATGGCAAGCGCATGTGTAGCAATAAAGATAAAGAGTCCTATTACAATAAATACATCATTTTAGAAAGGAGAAAACCCACATGTGTAGCACTGATAAATAAAAAGTCGCACATTGGTAAAAGGGTCCCATGCTGAGATAACCATAATCAGGTAGTCTAGTTTAGCTTTAAGAGTTTTATATTTAGTACTTAGGGTTCATATATTTTAATAAACATCAGTGTCTTACAAACATTCATCAACGTAGCGCGTTATATTTTCAATCGCGCTGCAATTATAGACAGCTGTTTAAAAAATAACATTTCTATACAAACGGAAACATGATAAATTCCAAAAAATTTTCTTGAACCATATAAAAGTCTCAAAATAAATAATGAATTTGAAAATATAATCTTTTTTAAATCGGTTGAAAATGAAAAAAGCCAAAACTCTTACCAAGAAATAATTAATTTCAACAACGGAAACATGAAAAATTCCCAATAATTTTCTTCTACCATGAAAGCATATTAAGATATGTAATGGAACTACATTACATTACAAAGGGCACAAATGCGTAGTTTACATGAATAAACCATCAGACAAGTTATGATTTCAACACCAAAATTTAAAAAAAGTTTTGAAATTCTTTTATTTGTTTCTTTTTTTGGGAGCGTTTAATGAATTTAAAATTGGGGCCTTATTTCATTTTTCGAAATGGGGATTTATTTCATATGAAACAAAACCCCAAAATTGAGGTGTTATTTCATTTTATTTTGGGTGTTTTTGCATTCCGATGGGGATTTATTTCATTTTTAAAATTGGGGGTTTATTTCATTATGAAATAAGTCCCCATTTTTGGGGGCTTGTTTCATTTTCATTTTGGGGATTTATTTCCTGGGGGGTTATTTCATGCTGCCTTTTGGAAACGGTCATAGTCCTCACAACTATTATGGGGATTATGACCAAAATGAATTCGGTCATAATCCCAATTTCCGTTATGGTGGTAATGTCCGTGGGGATTATGTCCTGTCACCACTTTATAAACATAATGGTGTCCTCGACTGATATTTCAGTAAGTTTTGCATGGAACGGCAAATTAATAAAGCGTTATTTTTTCAACATTATTACGATTCAATGGTTTGGGAAAGATCTAATTTAATCGTTTTATGAAAATGTGTAAAAAGCACTAAAGAAAAATTGCAAAAGAACATATCGTTAAACTATATTCAATTTGAGCTATCTAAAAAAACACAACTTTTCAGGAGAGCAAAAAAAAACCGTCGCATTCGCGTATTTTTAAACTTTTTGTCGGCCGATCTTTTACAATATAAATTAATAATTACTGCTAAATTTTACACGTGCTTTGTTTGTAAAAATTTGTTTTATTCGCTGAGTTACAGCAGATAGCTCAACCTTTTTTATTTGAAATTATTCAACCTAAGCAGATAGCTCATTAAATATAGACTTTAAAGCTTTATAACTTTTTAACGGATTATGATAAAAATGTGAATTTGGTACCATATTTCTCAGTTTTTTAAGCCCTTCCATTACAGGTGTTAAAAAAAATACTTTTAAATTTTTTTTAAATCATCGATTTTTTTGCGCTTTATCGCCATTATTTGGAACCTTCATGAAGCTTGCGAAAAATGTCATAACACTTGTGTTTGCTGTACAATCGAATGGGCAAATAAAATATGCAAAAAGTTTAGCCGGTTTTGTTCCGCATCGTAATATGGGTCAAAAAACCGCGTTTTTGACCGCGGAAAGTAGTTGAAACTTTCCAAAAAAAAAAAAAACTGCCATTATTTTTATTGATGGAAACACCGTATAAAAAGTGATAATATAAAAAAATGTCAATTTAAAAGTTTACCCTAGTAAACTATACTGTAGATAGCTCAAATTTTTATTTATTTAAAAACATTGTTTCACATAGCTCATGCTATTTCTGCAATAAAATAGTCTTAAAATATTTTTTTGTTCTGAAATTAATACCATAGATGACACTTATGCCAGCGAACATTTTGCTATCAAAAAGTCATTCTCGTCAACCGAGCAGATAGCTCAAATTGTATATAGTTCCACGATATTGAGTGTTTTTTCAAAACTTGGCACTAATACCCAATTCACACATCAGGTGAAATCTCCTTCGACTTAGATTTGGATCATACGGTAGCGTGTAAAATAATACAGTACCTTAAAAACGAAATCTTGTTCGAACGAGATTTCACATCAGGTGTGAATAGGCCCTAAGGTGAACATTTTTAGCATTTTGAGAAACCAATAAACACGAAAAATGCCAAGTTCGGGTGTGCCTTAACAAAAATTATGGTGTAGCACAATTTTCAAAATCATGCCACAACTTTCAAAATCATGTTCGGAATAATGATGGTGATGGGCATTCAGAAAAATCTAACCCATTTGGATTTTAATAACTCGTATTATTTTTTTTTCTTAAAATCTTTAGGTGGCTGAAATTTTGTGGATTTATAAAACGGAAAACCAAATATTACCATATTCAATAAATCCAAAGTGTTTGTTATGCGTTTATGAAAGTTTTTCTGTTTGTTTGGTTTACCTGAATATTAAGCCAGTATGTATTAGTTATAAATATGTATTTGTTATATTTATGTACACATTTCTATCATGCGGTTATAACTTATACAAATATGACACTTGTTCATGTACATGTTACTAACTAAAACAACTACAGCAACAGCAGTACGTACGTGTGAAGGCAATATGTATATTTATGGATTTCGGTGCTGTTGACGGATTAGTGTTATTTGTTTTGTAAACATAAATTTTGTTTTTAGGCTCAACTTAACTTGTATTGTAATCTGGTGACAATGCGTATGTAAATAAATAAAGATTGAAACATTTTTATTTATTTATAAACCACAAAAAAACTTATTAAACAAATATTTTAATATTTAGTTATATAGTGATGAGTGCAATTAAAAATATGTAAAATAAACAGTTAAAAATGAGGTGAGTAACAAAGCTAAACAATATAAAAATAAAAAATTTCTCATATTTTGAAAAAAAAAAATTCCTTAACCCCTTAGCTCCACCTTCCATAATTATGTTAATATAAAGCAACAAACACACACAAAACAATAACAAATTTTTGTTTATTATTGTTTTTTTTTCTCATAAATTTTTTTTTTCATCAAATTTTTTTTTCCATAAAATTTTTTTTTCATCAATTTTTTTTTTATCAAACTTTTTTTTCATAAATTTTTTTTTTTTCATAAAATTTTTTTTTTTATCAAACTTTATCAAGTTTTTTTTTTTTTTTAATAAAATTTTTTTTTTCATCAATTTTTTTTTTTCATTAATTTTTTTTCATAGTTTTTTTTTGTATCAAATTTTTTTTTTTTTTTTTCATCATATTTTATCATATTTTTTTATAATATTTTTTTTACCAATTTTTTTTTTCATCAAATTTTTTTATCAAATTTTTTATTATCAATTTTTTTCTCACCAAAAAAAAAATTTTGTTTTTTCATATTTTTTTCATAATTTTTTTTTACATCAAAAAATTTTTCTTTTCATCAAAAACTTTTTTTCATCAAATTTTTTTATCAAATTTTTTATTATCAATTTTTTTCTCACCAAAAAAAAAAAATTTGTTTTTTCATATTTTTTTCATAATTTTTTTTTACATCAAAAAATTTTTCTTTTCATCAAAAACTTTTTTTCATCAACATTTTTTTTCACCAAAAATTTTGTGTACATTAAATTTTTTTTAACATAATTTTGTTTTTCGTGAAAAAAATCATTTTTTTTTACCAAAACTACTTTTTCACCAAGTCTAAGCTTTTCGCATAAAAATTTTCCATTTGCTTATCAAATGTACATAAAACAAGTGAGAGTGTTATATTTAGGCTGACCATTCGTACTGATTTGATCAGTACATGTACTGATTTTTGATCAAGTGTACTGATCAAAAATCGTTGTACTGATTTGTACTGATTTTTTTAAATATGTACTGATTGTACTGATTTTTGAACATTTCACATAAAAAAAAATTTTATTCACAAAATTCTATACAAAAACTTGAACTTCCATGAAATAAGTTGTCAGAGTAGTTTTTTATAACTTGACTCTGACAGTGAGATAATCTATAATAAATTATTTCCAAGGAGATAAGAGTTCGTGAATCAAGAGGTTCCTAAACGCAAAAATGTATCTAAGCATGAGATTATTTTGATCTTCATAAATTTATATAAAAGTCGCACAGAATCTTTGAGGCTTACTATAACGAAAACTTCATGGAATAATTCTGAGAAATATAATGTATTTGAATGATCAAGATGATTCTGAGATGTACGGTAAGTAATTTCATCAGAATTTATTGGAAAAAGCTATTAGAAGGTTAGGTTAGGGTGGCGGTGTACGATTTACACCTCGCATAGACCTTTTCCAAGTTTCGCGAGTTCGTCTGCCCTTTCATTTCCCTGTATTCCGTTGTGTCTTGGTACCCATAATAAATTAACCTGGTTGTGTTGACACAACGTCTGCAAGTTCTCGTAACATTCGATCAGAACATCAGGGCTATTTAAGAAAACATGTGGTTATTTGCTTGGAAGTTCTCTAAAAAAATTTTATAAAAACTTAAGAAAAACAAGTCCTCAAAATCTAAGGGATTTTTTTTTTTCAAAACCTGCGGGTTTTTGTTATATTTTTTGCGTTGAAACGATCAAAACATTCAAATAAAGTTGTTTGAAGTTAACAAAGTTGTCTGCAAAAGAACGACGACAGTTTATAACAGTTATTTTAACTTACATACTAATTGACCACAAGTTTGTTATTTTAACCGATATTTTTTGAGTGTTAAAGAAATCATCAGTGTTTCCCATAGAAAAGAATTTTTAGAAAATATTTCTAAAAAAAAAAAAAACTTGGTCGTACTGATTTGAGATCAGAAATAAATGTTCACCCTAGTTATATTCTTTGGTGCGAATCTTTTATACTCTCCAAAATGTAAAAACACTTTTCTTAACTTATTTTTGCACTCACTTATGAAATGTACAGCTTTTTTTGTTTTTTAATGGGGTCCTCGACTGATATTTCAATTCGTTTTGCATGGAATAGCAAAGTAATATAACATTATTTTTTCTAAAAAAACTTTGCTTTGGCAAGTAGTACACCCAAATCTTCTGCAAAACATTATCATGATTTAATGTTTTGGGCAAGAGTACAAAATTCGCAGGCATTTTTTGTGATGTCACTGATCATTCAATAGCCCAGCAAAAACTTGCATTACCAAGTAATGAAATGTGTAATGGGAAATTCAAAAGTTATAACTACTTCTGATTCGAATTACCTTTCCCATTACATTTACAAGCAAATGTGCCAAATGTAATGATTACACAGGGCAACACTTTTTTTTTTGCAAGGGTTCTGATAACTAATTTTGGGTAATAGGGGTACGCTGATTTCAAATCTGGCTACCGTTTTTTTGGGTCAGCTCTAGTTTTCGAGATATAGCCTAAGGAAACTTTGAAAATAGGCTATTTTTGGCATGTTTGTGAGTCCATATTTATCAACACTAGTCTTACATCCAAAAAGTAAATGACGATTTTAGGTATGTTGGATATGCTGATTCCAAAAATGCTCTTACTTTTGTTGAGTCATCTTTAGTTTTTGAGATATCGCTAAAATAAAATTTTTAAATTTATGACCTCTGTAATTTTGTCTGAATATGTATGCCCTTTTTAATAACTCGAAAACTAAAGCTGTCAGAAAAAACCTAATGCCAGTTTTGGAATCCTGGCATCCAATATAGTTAAGTTCGTGTTTAAAACTGATGCACTAAATTTTTTTTTGAAATTATAGCCAAGCAAAATTGGTAAAAACGCACTTTTTCGACTCTTTAACAGCGATTTGCTCACGAACGCGAGCTGATGGAAACAATTGGTTAACAGATTCGGAATCAGCACACTAAAATTCATATAAATCAGGTGTCAAATGTCAGGCAAATTGAAAAAGTTAAAATTTTGTGAACCTGTGTTATCAAACCAATATTAATAACTACCCAGTCAGAAATTGCCAACCGTACCAAAAATTTTGTGTTGGTACAATATCGGGCTAGCCAAAAATACAACATTAGAGGTATTCAGAGTCTTGCTTGCCAGCCCTGGCACTGGTGGTAAAAGATCACTTTTCAAAATTACTTTTCAAAATACATGTATTTTTTGAAAGAAGTACTCTTTTGCTACATTACCAGGGGTGGCAACAAGACTCTGAATACCTCTATTGTATAATGTAAACCAGTTTTACTAAAAATATTGTGTTGGCACAACTTTGTGTTTACATAAAACACTACACTATAGATTATAATTTAAAAGTTTAACATTTTTATTTTTTAAAAAGTTTTCGATTTACATAGACCTCAACTCTTTAATCTAAGTGAACACTTAAAAAGTTGCTTTTTCAACCAATTTGTACAAAATGGTAACTAAAAAGCACGACATCGAGATTTTCAATACATCCCTAAGCAAAAGTTAAATCCAATGTCGTAAATTTGTAAAATCAATGTTAACCCAACGTTAAAACAAAAGTCGAGCGATCGTTGGCCACTGTTATCATTTCAACGTCGGAATGACGTCGTAGACTTAGAAACGGGTATGATTTGCCAACGTTGGTACCGTCTCCGCCAACTTCATTCCAACGTTGGCCCGTTTGTATTTTTCTGACTGGGTAATTACATATATACTTATAGGTAATGAAAAAATTATTTTAAAAAAAAATTTAAAAAATAAAAAAGTATTTAATTCTATTTTATTTTTATTCAAAATAATGTACAGTGAGTCAAAAAGTGAAAATCTAGTTCTGAAATTTTTTTATTTTTTTATAATGACTTATGTAAGTCATTATTAATAAGTCCTTATTTTACATTTCAAAATAATGCTAAAGGTAATTTTCTATCATTACTATGTAATTCGAATGGTAATGATGTGTCATTACCAAGTTTTTGCTGGGAGTGCTAACAATCGCAGTGTTGTGCCACATTTTCTAAACGCAATATTACTTGGGCATACATATCTTCCAAAAAGTTCATAATATTTGTAAAAACAATCTATTAAAATAATGACAAAATTTCTAATTGGCAACATTGGAACTGTAAGGGTTAATTACTGCAGTTTTATGATTTTTTTTTATGGATTTAAAAATCAAAATTTTTTTAACGTGTTTTGTTAATTTTTATGCAAAACAAATGTCTAACTAACATTCATCGAATACTATAAATTTAAATTATTATTGAGGATACGTGATAAAAACATTAAATTTACATTTGTTATTAATTAGATAAAAGAGTACTCAATATGAACGATTTATTTAAATATAATCGAATAACTTAAATTAAATGCTGTTATTTTTTAAAAACTGCACTACTAATCTAATTTTAATTTTTAGTAATACTTAATATAAATTTTCAAAATATGTTGGCCACCTCAACATGAATAAACATCAGAAAAGTTATATCAAATCGCCCTTTCGACATCTAGGCATTTTAATTTTTTGTGGACTAATTGTAAGCCCTCAAATCCGACAAACATTTTAATATTGGAGAAGTGTATGGTAAAGTTATTTATCTCTTTTTTTATACCCTCCACTTATTGTTAGTGATAGAGGGTATATATAAGTTTGTCATTCTGTTTGTAACTCATCGAAATATCGGTCTGGGACCCCATAAAGAATATATATTCATGATGCCCGATCGATTTTAAGACATTCTAGCGATGTCCGTCTGTCCGTCTGTCTGTCTGTGAAAAATGCTATCACGGACAAAATATTGAACAGAGATGACTAAAACTTATGATATTTATTGGAATTTCTCCCGAGAAGTTTGGTATTGCATTTGAGCGATATCGGTTCAGCGCACAGTGCCACATTTGGCCAATCTAGGACGACAAAAATCCAATTTTATGTATATTGACTGGAAATTTGGTATACATGTTCGTTTTGACTTCAAAAATAACATTATAAAAAATATGGGAGGCCAGTTAACGGCCATGCCCACTTTTTAAAAAGTTCTTAATTTTGGTTGTAATTTCTTTAAACTTGGTATATATACTCTCAAGGACTGTAGAAATAATATCACAAAAAAGGGGGCGGTCAGACAACTGCCACGCCGTCTTTTTAAAAATATGTTAAAAAAAAATATGTAAAAACAAGGTTTACATATTGCCCCACTGTAGTCGGCGTCGCAGATGGTCGCAAAAGTTAGCCGTTGAAATAAGTATTGGTCAATATTGGTCAATATGTCTGAAAATGTCCGGCGACCAATAGAGACCAAAAACAAAAGTTCTATTCCATCAAAAAAAATAAATATATAATTCTCTTTTCAAAATTTTTTATTATGTTAAAAATTTTATAAAAAAAAGAAAAAAAAAATTTAAAAAAAAGAAAAGATATGACTTAAAGCCTTTAAATATCCTTTAAAATTACCAAAAAAGAGTGTATAAATATCTTTTTTGTTAAAAAGTTACAACAGTTTAAAATCGACTTAATTAATGCGAAATAATGAATACTACTTACAGGATTTTACAAGATGCAATTTTATGCATCCATATCTTAATAGCGAACAGAATTATCGTTTTTATATGAGCATTTCCGTGCTATTAGGAATGTTTTATAACACATACAAACAAATCATAAAAATCGAGGAACTTTTTTTTTTTATTTTTGTCGTGCTAGATTGGCCAAATGTGGCACTGTGCAGCGGTTCAAAAGTTATGAGCGAAAATGTAAGCACACCTCAAAAATTTCAGTACATTCAGCATAACCTAAAAATACAAAATGCTTTAATTCGGCTTCTGGTTGACATATGTGAACATAATTGAACACCAAATGGTATTTTCCATTTTTTAGAAAAGTCTACTTATCAAAAATCCGGCCACTTTTTTTTTTTTTTTTTTTTTTAAGTTTAGATGTTTGTCCATCCGCGAGAAAATCGCATTTGAATTTTAAATTTCATAACAATTTAGTAATTTGCTTGTATTTTCTTGTTTCAACAGAGCGTATGAGTAATATTTATGCAATTAATAATACTCATTCGCAACATTAAAACAAGAAAATATGTACAAGCAAATTACAAAATTGTTATGAAATTTAAAATTCAAATGCGATTTTCTCAAAAAAAAAAAACGAAAAACGCGTGTCTGAATTTTTTTGTGTGGATGGACAAACATCTATACTTAAAAAAAAGTGGCCATATTTTTGATAAATTGAATTTTGTAAAAAATGGAAAATTTCAGAACGGGTTCTGAAAATTTTCCAAAAAAAAAAAATTGATCGATAGCTTATTCAAAACTGTATAAGATTGTAAATTTTTGGTATTCTGGTGCATTCCGTGTTAATGTGATGCATATTTAATAAAGGCAACTCGCCACAAATTTGACCATTTTTCCAATATTTGACCACGCCTCCTAAGCCCAGTTTTTGAAAATTTAAAAAACCAAAAACGCAATTTTCTTAGTTCCATATAGGGTTATCCAAACAACCTACTCAGAAATTTACGGGACACATGTTTTTCTGTAGCGGGACATTTGGTGTGGAATGCCTCATATGTTTTTAAAAATCCCAAAAAATGAAAAATTTTTTAAAGACGTTTTACTTTAACACACATTGATTCTAAGGTCCATTGTGATTGGGGTAAGACCTTCAAAAAAAATTAAAAAAAAAAAAAAAAATGTCTGGGCACTCTAAGGTTAGTCTAAAAATGCCGAATAACCTGATAGAATTAAAATAAAAATTTTTAATATCACTGATTATGGAAAATCCTATTAGTTAACTATAAAATATTGTTTTTAAATTCCCTTATTACAAGAATAAAATATATTTTTAATATGCATTACAAAAAATAATTGGTTATTGCTGGTATAATTTTACATTATATGTATGCAGTTGATAGCTACAAACCATGAACATAAAATTGTAATCACATAAATAAAAATATAATTTTAAAAATAACGCATTCATAATAGTATTATATTTAATACCGTGGCACAGTGTGGGATTTTGATTTTTAGGGGTACATAATTCACTACAGCCGTTAGAAATACTATTGATATTATACACAAGATTTATACAAAAGTTAGGAACGATTTTATAGAAAGTAGGTACGAAACGTGCTTCATGTCTTTATTAATTCTTTAAGTAGACACACCAATTAATATTGTGGATGCATTTCGAATATGGATCCTTACGGATCGATCTACGATAGATATCATGCAATGAAAAACATTGGAAAACTCTAAAGTAAAAAACCCACTTCAAAAAAGACCTCTGGTGTTATTTGAGCACTAAAATATAACATAAAATCTGTGGTCTTTTGACAAAAGCACTTATTTCCAAAAAGTCAATTTTACAGGAGAGCAAAAAAACACCTTTACAGTCGCACAAAATGTGTTAGCGTTCTTAATCTTGAAAATGTTAAGTGCTGACGTTATAAAGCAACTTCCTAGGAATATTTACCAATTTCAAGTTTTATTCTAGCTGTAACGGTTTTTGAGAAAACGCTTAAAATGTAAAATATGTTGTTTTGTGAAAAGAATATTTGATGAAAAATTCAACATATTTCAGTTAAGTTCTTTTGTCATATACGTTTCTTGTCGAAAAAATTATTAATTTTGCCACTTATAAGTAATTATGTTCTTTTGTTAAAAATAAAAATGTAAAAAGGCAGAAAATAAGTTGATTTTTCTTAAATTTACTCAAGTTCATTCTAACTAAAAGCTATAAAATGTAGAACTAAAAAGTGGGTGTTTCATGATTAAAAAAATCGATTTCATCCAATTTAGAAGCGATTCTGACGGAAGGAACAGAATGAGTCAAAAAAAAAAGTCCTTGGGGCCTTTTCGTTGGATTTTTCACTTTCCATTGAATTAAAAAAAAATCACTTTAGAATTCATAATAAAGAAATAAAAATAAAGAAATAAAGAAGTTAATCTTTAAAAAACTGACTTAAATGCACAAATAGCCAACAGAAGGTAATGGGTGGTGATTATATAATACAATTCCAGGTAATGTATATCACTAATAAATAGTATATTTTAGGATTGATTAAATAATAAATAATTAATTTTTTTCATTGGTAAGCATTACTTTTATACTAACTGAATGCTATGCAATTATTTGCATGCATTACTTTCAGTCTCATCTCATGTAAAAATCATCAATGCTGCATAGTTTAAAATTAGGAACTGTATGAAATATTTTATAAATTATTTGGTAACAACAGTTTTGCTGGGATGTTATCACTAAACGCCCCGGAAATATGTTACGATGCATAAACGACATCAAAATTTATATATCGTGTTGAAGGAAAATTTTAAAGTTTTTCTTTATAAAATTATTAAAGCGTGTTGTTTAATCCAGACACACTAAACAAATTGGAAACATTTTGTTTAGTTTAGGAGCAACAAGGCTCCAAAAATCGACAAAAGTCATCTATCATTTTACGTGATCACAGTCCTTTATTTTCCATTATCTGTCAAACTTACTATTTCACTACATTTTCAAAAAATAATAGATCTATTGCTGCATTCTGTAAGGACGACTTAAACATCCGCTTTTCATAAACCGTTGTTTGGATCACTCTCCCAACAAACATTTACCTTTGAAATACATTGAATATTATATTGATAGCAAGTTTAAAATTTAAACCTTAGCCTTGAAAACCAGTTGAAAATAACATAGTTCTCAACGTGAAAACAATAGCATTCTCAAAGAAAACGGCATGTTAGTTCTCAAGTAAAATTTTCAAGTTTATTTAGATTTGATATATAGTTTGAGATTTTTTGAATGTATAATGTTTCCCCAATGTACACAAATATTTTTAGCTTGAAAATATGCTTACTATCTAATTGAATTTTAGTGTAGTTTTCAAAGAATTCTCAGCCTTATTTATAATGTTAATTTAACATTATTTTTCAAATGAACCTCAATACTATTTTTTATTAAAAAAACTGTAAATACGAATTTTAATAATATTTGCTATTTATTTCCACTAAAAATTGTTAATAAAAAAATTACATCCAATGCCATTTTTGAGGTCGTCTCCTTCCAGGTCTTCTTCTTCAGCCGTCTGCTCTTTAAAATTCGAAATCTTTAAAGAAAAGAAAAGAAGTTATTAAATGTATAACTTTTTTTCATAAACTCATGTGTACTTACTTTTTAAACGTTTTTGCAAGTTTTTATACTTTTAGCATTCAATTAATTGGCACAAATGCATAAAAATACATAAAATTTATAGATTTTTCTTCTTAATTTTTAAAACAAAATATTAAGTTTTCTTACAATTTGAAATTCGGAATTGAACAACATTTGAAAACAAAATTATTTCCACCCATAATCAATGTTCGATATTAGGTTTGAGAAACATGGGAAATCAATTTGATGTATATATTTTTTTAAAAAGAATTAATAGTGTAAGAAAAAACAAATATTTCCAACATGTTTCAAATTTAGTTTAAATGTTTAAATTTTTGTCACTGAAAACAATTTGAAAAACACCCTTGATATTTAGTGCCAGTTTGATTTTTTTTCAAAGGCTGGAATTGATGTTTGTTGGGCTGGTGTAACTGGTGTTTTAATTGAATATAAAGTACTTTAATTCTCTTTTTGGATTTGTGTCAATACTTGCCATCTAGTACTATTTCTTTATATAGTACTAGGTGGCACAGGGTGCCTCCTCTATTACTTAATAATAAAATTTTAAATAATCCCAACAAACATTTACCTTTGAAATACATTGAATATTATATTGATAGCAAGTTTAAAATTTAAACCTTAGCCTTGAAAACCAGCTGAAAATAACATAGTTCTCAACGTGAAAACAATAGCATTCTCAAAGAAAACGGCATGTTAGTTCTCAAGTAAAATTTTCAAGTTTATTTAGATTTGATATATAGTTTGAGATTTTTTGAATGTATAATGTTTCTCCAATGTACACAAATATTTTTAGCTTGAAAATATGCTTACTATCTAATTGAATTTTAGTGTAGTTTTCAAAGAATTCTCAGCCTTATTTATAATGTTAATTTAACATTATTTTTCAAATGAACCTCAATACTATTTTTTATTAAAAAAAACTGTAAATACGAATTTTAATAATATTTGCTATTTATTTGCCCTAAAAATTGTTAATATGAAAAATTACATCGAATGCCATTTTTGAGATCGTCTCCTTCCAGGTCTTCTTCTTCAGCCGTCTCCTCTTTAAAATTCGAAATCTTTAAAGAAAATAAAAGACGTTATTAAATGTATAACTTTTTTTTCATAAACTCATGTGTACTTACTTTTTAAACGCTTATGCAAGTTTTTATACTTATAGCGTTCAATTAATTGGCACAGATGCATAAAAATACATAAAATTTCAAGATTTTTCTTCTAAATTTTTAAAACAAAATTTTAAGTTTTCTGACAATTTGAAATTCGGAATTGAACAACATTTGAAAACAAAATTATTTCCACCCATAATCAATGTTCGATATTAGGTTTGAGAAACATGGGAAATCAATTTGATGTTTATATTTTTTTGAAAAGAATTTATAGTATAGGAAAAAACAAATATTTCCAACATGTTTCAAATTTAGTTTAAATGTTTAAATTTTTGTCACTGAAAACAATTTGAAAAACACCCTTGATATTTAGTGCCAGTTTGATTTTTTTTCAAAGGCTGGAATTGATGTTTGTTGGGATGCTTTAATGAAAACGTAATAAGCTCTGAATTTTTGTATTAGTATTTTGACATCAAGTCACAAGTCAAACCGTGTTATAACATGGTGGCCCCAAACACAATTTCTGAAATGCTGATGTTTCAATATTTAAATGTCTTTAAAGAATTTAACATAAATCTATTATTTTTAAAAGTTGTAGCAAAATAGTCAGTTTGCTATTTTAATTTTGAATACAGTTTTATTGACAGAAAAAAAATTGATATTTATAATGAAGGTTTTTTATAATGTACAAGACAAAAGCACTTAAATAGAAATAAATAATCACTTTTTTTAAAATTCACTTTTGACAAAGCCACACTATCCAACACAAGGTGTTTTGTCACACTGAGGTTTACTGAAAAATATTTGTGTAAAAAAACCTATTTCTATTTAAGCTTGACATTTTATGGATTTTGAATTTGATAAAATAGCTTTTTTCGAAACAAGTTGTTTTGTCATAAACTTTTTTAAAAAAATTCAATATGCTTAAATTTATATACGTTGTTTTGTCAAAAAAGCGTTACTATTTTCTCAACATATTTCGGATAAGTTGTTATGTCAAATGAAAATTGATAAAATTTCGAAATAAGTTGATTTGACACGTGTGATATCTTTGGATCTAGACGAGCTACAATCACGCTGACTAGACAGAAAAATCCGTTTTTAAAAGTTATATTTACCATAAAAATATTGGGAAATTTTCTTATGTCGAGATAAGTGCTTCTGTCATATGTCCACAGAAATATGTTAAAATATAACATAAAATATGTTATATTTTAAACAAAAAATCATGAAAATATCCCGATTTATAAAAAAGTTATGCAGCTTTAAAGATAAGCCATAGAAAATCATTATTTATTTGTTAGAAATTAATTATAAAGAGTTAATGTACACTCAAAATAATCACTCTGTTAAATTACAGAGATACTCTGCTGAGCCAGCAGAAAATACCATAGATTTCCAACCAGCAAGATTTCTTGTTATTTTACGAAGAAAACTCTGTAAAATAATTTCTATAAAAAAAAACTGTAAATTTACAGAATTATCTGTAAAATGTGGATAAAAAGCGACCAGAATTTTACCTTGACTTTCTTATATATTTTTTCAATGAACTTGATATGGCTTTACCCAACAGTCACAAGTTGTGTTGACAATTGGGAAATGCCATCGTGTAAATTTGCCCGCTTTAATGTTTCCAAATTGTAAATTTACTTTTTTTTATTTTTGTGAAAATTACGAGTTTTTTACGAGTACCCAATTTTACAGGACATCCTCTTAAAATTAACCAGCTTTTATTGTAATTTAAGACGATTTTTTAAGACGGGTTGAAATATTTGGAAGTTTTTTGAAGATATTATTTGAAAACTGTATTACAGAGCAATGAGTAAAATTACAGATGAATTTTAGTATTTTGGTTACGAGAAAAAAAACAAAGTATTTTTCTAAAATCTGTATTTTACCAAAAAACTCTGTTTATTATCTGTAAAATAGAGATTACAAAGTAAAAGTAAAATAACAGATAAAATTTTGTTTTTCGGTCACAAAAAAATACAAAGTATTTTCTTAAAATCTGTAATTTGACAGATAACTTTGTCAAATATCTGTCGAATTAAGACTACAGTCATTTTACAGAGTATTTAACAGAGTAATTATTTTGAGTGTAGTTCAAGCCTCAAGGAAGGGTTGTCTTCCATATCTCTTTCAAAACATAATCGATGTCGCGAAACAAAGTTTTCTATTTTATTCGCAAAAATTAAAAATCGCCCACTGTGCGTGGTTTCAATTACACTAATAAACGTTTTGTCACTTCTTCTGTTAATATTAGAATGTGACCAGCTAATGTTTCATGGACAAAAAACAAACGCAAGAGTCAGATTGGAACCTGGTTTGGGGAAAAATTAGCAGGTAAAAAGCCAATAATTTAATAACATTCACAATTTTTGACAGAAGTGGATCTGGAACAAACTTGTACCAAAATTCTCTTGGTGTCTTCTAGCATAATATATCTAAAATCATACAAAAGAAACTCTAAGTAAAGTTATACTACTCTGAGCTAATGTGCATAAATACAAAAAAAATAATTTGAAAGTGTGTTTTTCTAATTTTTTTACTACAATCACGAAAATTAAATAAAAATTTAGTGACGGTTACACGTGATTCACTAATAAATTGTGGTACACGCTCTATCTTAGATGGGATTATTTGCCAAAAGAATTTTATACTCCAGAAAATTTCCGTTTCGAAACAAATGCAGTAACACATCATATGACAACAGTTTAGAATCTGATATTTATTCTAACATTTTCAATGGAAAAAATTCTGCAGAGACTTTGACTGTTAGAAAGTGTCTCATAATGAGACTATTTCTTTAAAAAGTTCTTACAGAAAAAGTCTAAGAGTCTGTAAGAAAAAGGAAAAAGACCTTTTCTATAGAAAAATGTCACAGAACCTAATTTTTTTTTTATATAAAAAATGTTTCAGATTTTTGCTATCAACATTTTTTTTATTATTGGTTATGTTTTTTCGACCTTTTTGTTTTAACTTCAATAAGTAAACTGATAATCAAGCTCGAGGCCTTAGTTTTCAATAAATTTTATTTATTCAATTATTTATTCTACTATTCGATATTTCGTCATCCGACGGACGACATCTTCAGGATAAAAATATAAATTTTTTTATTAAAAAGAGTAACAATAAACGCACAATTAAACGACTTCCCGCTAATCTGATCTTTAGTGCAATAAATAAATAAAATTTATTGAAAACTAAGGCCTCGAGCTTGATTATCAGTTTACTTATTGAATTTTTTTTTATTATTAAAATTATTTTAAAAGCTGAAATTTTTTTATAGGAAAAATGTTTCAGAATCAGAGTCTTTTCTATTGGAAAAATGTCTCATAATATACAACTTTTTCTGTACGAAAAATCTGAATCTGGCACTTTTTCTATAGGAAAAATGTGTCAGAATCTAAGGCTATTCTATATGAAAAATGTTTTAGAATCTGAGAATTTTCTATAGGAATAATGTCTCTGAATCTGGGAATTTTTCTCTGAATCCAGGAAAATGACTTTAAATTTTTCAAAATTCATGAAAACTGCAAAAAACTACAATTTCCCTTTAAGATACTTACTAACTTCATCAAATGTCCGAATATCGTACAGTGTTGTTCTACAAAGTTGTTAAGCTTAACGCCAGTTTCAACTTTTTTGAACTTCGCTTTGCGATATTTGGACATTTAGATGATCAAAATATACGAAAAAGATACAAAATACTACAATTTCTCCGATAATTTCAAATTATTATTTTTTTATTATTTCTTTAAAATTTAATTTATTTACATTAATGACCTTCAAAGCCTCGAGGGCTTGTCTGCATGTAAAAAATTTAAATACTAAATTTACATAGAGCATTCGTTGATGGATAACAAAAATGAAATAACCCAGGAAAATTTTTCAGAACCGATTCTGACAACACTTGTTCTAGAACAGGTTCTTCGGTAACCATACACTGATTTCTTTTTTACCAAAAATATAGAAAAGTTTTGTTGGAAGCGGGGGGTGGGTGGTTGTTTGTGAATTTTTGTTTATATTTTGAATATTAAGTAACAAATTGAAAAGCATAACAAAAGTTTTGCTTTTGTGTTTTTTTTTGCAAAATGCAACAAAATATAAAAATATTAAGTATTTCTTGTTCATGTTTGTTGAACAAATGTTTTTTTATTTTTATACCCTCCACTTAGTGATAGAGGGTATATATAAGTTTGTCATTCCGTTTGTAACTCATCCAAATATCGGTCTGGGACCCCATAAAGTATATATATTCATGATGCACGATCGATTTCAAGACATTCTAGCGATGTCCGTCTGTCCGTCTCTCTGTGGAAAATGCTATCACGGACAAAATATTGCACAGAGATGACTGAAACTTAACGTTTTTATTGGAAGTTCTCCCTAGGAGTTTGGTACTGCATTTGAGCGATATTGGTTCAGCGGTTCAAAAGTTATGAACGAAAATGTAAGCACACCTCAAAAGTTTCAGTACATTCAACATAACCTAAAAATACAAAATGCTTTAATTCGGCTTCTGGTTGACATATGTGAACATAATTGAACACCAAATGGTATTTAAACAAGTACGAACATATTTTTTGACAAAAAAAGAAAAAAATCGCGGATTTTTTTTTACCAAAATTTTTTTTTGCGGAATTTTTTTTCAATTTTTTTTTTTTCAAAAGTAATTTCCTTTTAAATAAAGTTTTTTGCAATAATGTTTTTGAAATTGTGGAGGGTATCACTATATTCGGCAGGGCCGAATTTAACTTTTTTACTTGTTTATAATTGAATTTGATGTATTTTGTTTTTAAACTGAATTTATTTTTTGTAACACCAATTAGTGATTTTAAAACAAGAAAAATAGATTAAATGAACATAATATTGCAAATTTTTCAGAATTTTGCAAGGTACTCATGAAATTTTATAATGACAATATCATCAACAGATTAACCCCTTCTATTAAAAATAAGCGGGTTTTTTCATGCCAAGAATCATATAGGTTTGCCCCAATGTGCACTAGGGGTGGGATAGTGCACGAGTTTTCGATTTCGACACGCTAGAACCGCTTATTTTGTGAGGTTCGTAAAAAAAATGCATGTGCCAAAAAATGGGGTAGATGGGATAGGATCTAGGGGTCGCTCATCGGGGTCAAAGTTGGGTGTAGAGGGGAAAAAATCCACAAAAAGCCCCAAAACTCCCCTGGTTTTGTTCCTAGAGTGGTCAAATGTGAGACCGGCCCCCATTATTTTTTCCCCCGGAACACTTTTGCCAAACATACCTAAGCCCTATCTCCAATCCCTAAGGGGGGTCCCATACAAAGGTTCAATTTTTAAAAAATCTTGCTCCTACCGCTCTAGCTGTCCTAGAAGTCACCCTAGAGGAACCAAATGTATGACCGACCCCCAATATTTTTTCAACTCCAACATTTTCTTAGAACATACCTACCCCTTATCTTCAATCCTTAGGGTGGTCCCCATACATTTTTTTTATTTTTTCTTAAATTGTCATATTAAATCAGCTCCTACCGGTCCAATGGTGCCTCCTAGAGGGGTCATTTTGAAGACCAACCCCCATTAATTTTTATCCCCCAACACTTCTTCTGAACATACCAATTCCATATCTCCAATTCCTAAGGGGTCTCCCACACAAAATGACATTTTTGTAAAACTTGCTCTCACCGCTCTAACTATCGCAGGGGTGACCCTAGAGTAGTTAAATGTGTGACCGACCCCCAATATTTTTTCAGCCCCAACATTTTCCCCAAACAAACCTACCCTCTATTTTAAAGCCTTAAGGGTGTCCCCACACATTTTTTTTATTTTTTAATTTTTTTCATATAAAATCTGCGCCTACCGCTCCCATTCTGCCTTGTAGGAACGGTAAATGCAGACTGACCCCCATTAATTTTTGCCCCCTACATTTTTTCTGAACATACCTACGCCGTATTTCCACTTTGTAGGGGTGCTCCCCTGGGGAAAACTAAATTAGTAATGTATGTAGAGAAGTCAAATGTATGACCTGCCCATATATTTTTTTAGCCAAAACATTTTCTTCAAACATACATACCCTCTATCTTCAAGGTGTTACCCCACAATTTTTTTATTTATTTTATCGAGAAATCCGAGGTCTTTAATTTGTAATTTAATAGTAACTTTTTTTAATTTGAAAATAATAAAAAATGATAAATAATATAACTATAAATCAAATTAATTTATTTTTATCGTGTGATGGATATTGTTTCCGATTTTCGGCCACGACCTGAAGCAAAACTATTTTTTCCTCCTCGTTACGGCACAACACGTTGTTATAGTCTTCTACTTATTAATTTTACGCCTCTTTCGGCAGCGTCGTTGACAACATGTAATTTACGTAATATTTGCAGCGCTCGCTGGTAGTCCTGACGATTTTCCCAAGTATTTGGATCGGAAGCAATGAAATTTGTTGTTATTCCGAAGCGTGCAAAAAGTTTTGGAGTCTCAGGTATGACGTAGTGGCTTAAATCAGTTTTAATTCTTTTCACACCTTCGAATCCAACAACATGTACTGGAGGATTACAATCCTTGTTGCCACTGTCGCCGCTATCCTCTGAGGCATCTTCTTTCCCGATATCATCGTCTTCTTCTTCCTCGCTGTCTTCGTTAGACGATTCGTCTATCTCATCGTCAGATAACTCTTCCTCCAATTCCTCTTTCTCTTCTTCAAATATACGAATTGCATTCGACATTTTTCGTGTTATTTCACAAGAGATATTCGGATCAAATTGTGCGAGAGCAACAGCTTCGCCACTGAGATACCAGAGATGTACACAGAATCTCTTGACCAATCGTTGCGCCAGAATCTTATCAATTGAAGCATAATTGGCAATCGCTTTCAAAAAATTCAAATCATTATTTGGAGCTTCTATTGCTTTGGTAGCGCTAAACCAAGCTTTTACGTAAATTGTTATGATGAAAACGGTCACATCAAGAAGTGCATTTAATTCTTTTTTGGCCAAATCGATATATTTTCGGAACAAAAACATTTTTAGGCAATATATGCCTTTTGCCATCCATCGAGCATGAATGATGGGTCCTGGTGGGCTAAAATGCTTATTAGGAATATTTTCGCCAATTTCAAGAAACTCCTTGTACTTAGTCGTTTCTGGGTTGCTTTTCTTTTATTTGAACCCAACAAAACAACTTGATGTCAGTTTGGACTTGAGCTGGTATGTTGCCTGCCACTTCCTCATCTTATATGCCAAGAGTGTACGGTTTGTCTTTCATATTTTCCCACTGCTCTTTAAAACGCGCAAACATTAGCACTCCTGGTCCAGACGTTTTGCCGAATTTGGTTTCAAACACTTAGTTTTCCCCAGGGGAGCACCCCTACAAAGTGGAAATACGGCGTAAGTATGTTCAGAAAAAATGTAGGCGGCAAAAATTAATGGGGGTCAGTCTGCATTTCCCGTCCCTAAAAGGCACAGTGGGAGCGGAAGGCGCAAATTTTATAAAAAAAAATTAAAAAAAAATAATGTGTGGGGAGACCTTTAAGGCTTAAAAATAGAGGGTAGGTTTGTTTGGGGAAAATGTTGGGGCTGAAAAAATATTGGGGGTCGGTCACACATTTAACTTCTCTAGGGTCACCCCTGCGATAGTTAGAGCGGTGGGAGCAAGATTTACAAAAATGTCGTTTTGTGTGGGAGACCCCTTAGGAATTGGAGATATGGAATTGGTATGTTCAGAAGAAGTGTTGGGGGCTAAAAATTAATGGGGGTTGGTCTTGATAATGACCCCTCTAGGAGGCACCATTGGACCGGTAGGAGCTGATTTAATATGACAATTTAAGAAAAAATAAAAAAAAATGTATGGGGACCACCCTAAGGATTGATGATAGGGGGTAGGTATTTTCTAAGAAAATGTTGGGGTTGAAAAAATATTGGGGGTCGGTCATACATTTGATTCCTCTAGGGTGACTTCTAGGACAGCTAGAGCGGTAGAAGAAAGATTTTTTAAAAATTGAACCTTTGTATGGGACCCCCCTTAGGGATTGGAGATAGGGCTTAGGTATGTTTGGAAAAAGTGTTCAGGGGGAAAAAATAATGGGGGCCGGTCTCACATTTGACCCCTCTAGGAGCAAAACCAGGGGAGTTTTGGGGCTTTTTGTGGATTTTTTCCCCTCTACGCCCAACTTTGACCCCGATGAGCGACCCCTAGATCCTATCCGACCTCCCCCATTTTTTGGCTCATACACTTTTTTTACCAACCTCATAAAATGAGCGGTTCTAGCGCTTCCAAATATTGGTGCTTAAAATCTCACACAACACTATCCCACCCTTAATGTGCACTGTGTTAACTTTAGCAAAAGTTAAAAAAATACCAAAAACGTATTTAAATTGTCTTAAGTTTAAAATTCAAAATGAAAGGTAAACCAAAAAAAAAAAATTTGGAACTATTTACATGAATTTACCCTTTAACGACCATACATTTTCTGCTGAAGCAATATTTAGAGTAGGATTTTTAGACTTAATTTTTAAACATTAAAAAATAAGTGATAATTACTTTGAATAACTTTTTCATATTTTTTTTTTCTTAAACTTTATTTAAATACCAATAAAACCCTGTCCAAATTTTTTTGAGATATCTATATTTTTTACTGGTCAAAATCATGTGAAAATTTAAATTTTTAATTTTTTTTGAAAAAATTCCCATTTTTAAAAATTGATTACTCAACACCAACATGGTATTTGAGAGCAAGTTGGATTTAATACGTACTAGAACATAAAAGTGAGTGATTTGGCCTGGAATGCCCTATATATACTCGTAATTACGAACAAAATACTGTTTTCGGAATATAGTCACGATAACAAATGCATTGTTGGGTTTTTTTTTTTGCTGAACTCTGTTTGAAAAGTAATAAAACTTAAATATTTTTAATAAAACAAAAAATATTTCCTCAAAACTGGATATAACTGATACAGCCAAGGTCCTATCTCCTGATCAGAATATTGGATTCATGAATACTGAACAATTCACTGTGGGACGTGATAAAAAGACCAGATTCGTGTCAATCATATTTCAGTCTATCAAAACCAACCAGGTGTTTTCCAATCGTAAAATGCATGTTAACTAGTGTTATAAAAGCTGTAATCTCTAAAATGGCATTAAAAATAATATTTATATTTATATATAGTAGTACTTAATAAATGTGATCTAATTTAAATTTAAGTATAATTAAACATTTTAGTAAAAAAAATATAGTCTTTGACTAGCTAATCTAAAATAAGATTTTGAAGTGGATATTACTTTGTATTTGACTTTCGACCATCACAAATGAAGGGTATTTTTCTTTCAATAATGTGCATTTATTTTTGGTTCTAAAACTTACTCATAATTACACAGTTCCCGAACAAATTCATATTGCAATTGATTCTTGAATACCATCATCATCAGTTGGTTTACAGCCCGGAGTGGGCGTTAACCCTTTTTCCATTTTGTTTCCATTCAGATTTATTTTTTGCCGATATCTTCCACCTTCACAGAAAATAAAATCGTCAAATTTAAATCAACAAACACCAATTGTAAATTATTCAAACATTTAGTAAAACGGCCGCCTGTTTTTAACAAACTCAGTCAGGTAATTTTTTTTTTTTTCAAATTTCTTATATCATGTCAGTAAATAGTGTTTGTGTTTGTTAAATTCCTTTGTCGAAAAAAAAATTCATTTGTCAGATCAACAAATTGTGTTTGTTGAATTTCTTTGTTGAAAAAAAAAATTAAGATTTTTTACTTTTGTCAAATCAACAAATTGTTTTTGTGTTTGTTGAATTTCTTTTTTGAAAAAAACAAAATTCCTTTTTCAACAATCAAAATTTACAAACGTTTGTTGATATTACAAATTTCTGTATAGGAGCACTTTCAGTGAAAAAATTAATTGTATTTACAAATATTGGGGTCAATATAACAATTCCTTTTCTTTTGGCTCTAGTTCTGTGTGGTACAGTATTAAATATTTGTTGTATGCTCTATTGTCTGGTTTTCTTGCCACGTGGCCTACTCACTGCAACCTTTGGGCCTTTATTGACAAAATTCTTTCCATATAGTATGAGGTCAAGTTCATGGTTAGTCCGCACTATGTAATAATTCTTTTTTTATTTTTTTTTGTAAAGAAACAACACTCAGGCAATGCTGCCTATCAATTACTAATGTAACCGTGATGTTTCTTTCGGAAAGGGGATTGAAGAGAGATGAAAGATTTGAAAGATAGAAGGGCTTCAGTATGGCCACACTGTAATTTCGCGTGTAAATAATTTTGAGTACAGTTGTTGCAGTCTGGCGAATTATTTGTGAACCTGTGTTTAATAGCCATTATTTTATTATTTCACTTCGTTGACGTTTTAGTGTTATTTATCAACGAACAACAACAAGTAAGAAAATTATAGTCGGTCAAGACCGACCATATAATACCCTACACCAGAGTTTCCCGAAATAAGGGTCCCAAGTTTAAACATGGACCGATTAGATCTATATTTGGTCAAATCTTTAATAAGTGTAAAAAACACTCACAAATCAAATTTGAGTGAAATAGGCTGCTATTTGTTGACAATAAACCGCTTTAACTAAATATCGGGCGAAATTTTCAAATGGGACCTAAGTCCAAAAATGGTCCGATGATAATCAGATTTGAAAAGGTTATTAAAGTACTCGTTTAACATACACAAACACAGTTTTAATTGAATATTTTCTATTTTCATAAAGTTTTAGAGATTTATGTGATAATCTGGAGGTGGTTTGTATGGGGGCTAATTTGTTAAGATAAAAAACGTTTCCTTGCCAAATTTCGAAAAGACACCTATTATATTTATCAATTCTGGAATGTTGAGTAGAATCGGTTGCAATTTTGCAACATTTGCGTTTATTAAAGGCATACCATCATAATTTTCTTTTAGTACTGCTTAAAATCCAAAAGTTAAAAGAAAAAAAAATAAAATCAGTCTAAATATGTAAAAATTCTACACTGAAAAAAAATTTATAATTCAGTAGCAAAAACGAAGTTATGTTAATCTTTATTATTTATATTCGATTACTCTTTACACTTTTATCCCTATCGAGATTGTAGAAACGTGATTTTGTATTAAAATATAAATTAGCCCTCTACCCTCTATTGTTCGACGTGATTTTAGTCCCTTTTTTAAATATTCTCACATAACATCATTAAGACGTGCGTTTAAAGGGTTAGAAGGTTCTACAAAAATGTTCTGCATTAAATTTCACTAAGGGCTGCCAAAAAGTCCCTTTTTCAAATATTCTTACAGCAAACCAATAAAACCTGCGTTTAAAGGGTTAAAATGTTCTACCAATATTTTCTGCTTCAAATTTTTACTACGGCCTTTTTAAAGCCATCAGTTTGGGACTACAATTTTACTAAAATTTTTGCCATTTAAACGCACGTTTAATATATGTTCAATGATGGTATTTGAGAAAAAGGACTAAAATGACTCCTCAAAATATGAGAGATCGGGTTAATATATTCTTAAAAAAGAACCGCCACAAAATTTTACTAAAGTTATATGGAAACATTATTTAGCTTACGAGTTGATTTAATTTATTTTTTTTACTTATTCCAACGCCATTGAAAATGGAATAAGTAAAAATATTTGTTTTAAAAGTGTTTATGCGTAGCCGGTCTTTAGCCAGGCTTAGGGGTTAAAAATCCATTCATTAAACCCACCCTCTCCGCAAAATAAATTTTTTGGGTACCAGACATTTACACGATAAATTTTTTTTTGCCAAAAAAGGTCTGCTAACCAAAATAGCTTTGGTTTTCTGAAAGGGTTAGTTTAATGCATGGAGATTGTAATCCCTAAGCCCGAACGAAGGCCGGCTACGTAGAAAAACTTTACTACAAAAAAATCACGGAAGTCGTAATTTCGACATTTCGCCAAAAAAAAAATATTTTCGGTTTTTTGACAATTTTGTTTGGGAGAAATAACATTTTAACCCCTAAAATTTTGGGTAATATATCGCAGTAGACTGGCATTTTTCTGTATAGCAAAATTTTTTCTTCTCCGATTTTCAAAGTCCTGGCATTTTTCTAGTCTACAAGGCCTAAACCTCATGTGGTACCAATTTGAGGCCAATCGGATTAAATTAACTCGTGGCGCCCGGCGGATAAAGTTTTGGATTTTTTAAAAATTAAAAAAAAATAAATAAAAAATAAATAAATATATCTTTCGACACATAATATTTGTTAATTTTGATGTGCTGAGCACGAATATCAACAAAAAATTAAATCGGTCGAAGAGTTTTCGAGATATCGCTATTTGAAATTTGCAAAAAATGGCGGTTTTTTCCTACGTTCAAGAATTATTTTTAAAAAAGTCTCAAAATTTCATTCCGCCGACCCTTTTGAAGAGCTTGAAACAATCGTTCATTTAAAACTAGTTTGAGCCAAATCCGATCATTTTAAGCCGTGGCGCCCTTCGATTAAAGTTTTGGACTTTTGGGAAATTTCCACCAAAACTTTGGATTTTTGAAAATGGAAAAATAAAAAAAAAATATCTTTCGATACATTATTTTTATTAATTTTATCATGCTGAATACGAATATCGAGATATCGCCATTTAAAATATGTCAAAATATTGCAAAATGGGCGATTTTTTCCTACGTTTAATATTTTTTTTTTAAAAAACTCTAAAAATTTCTTTTTTTTAACCCTTTCAAAGAGCTTGATACAATCTTTCATTTAAGCTTAATTTGAGCCAAAGCCGATCATTTTAACCCTTGACACCCTTCGATCAAAGTTTAGGTTTTTTGGTAAAAAGTTTATAAAAAGCCAAAACTTTGATCGATGAGCGCCACGACTTAAAATGATCGGATTTGGCTCAAATAAGTTTTAAATGAAAGATTGTTTCAAGCTCTACAAAAGGGTCGGCGGAATGAAATTTTGAGACTTTTTTTAAAAAATTTCTTGAACGTAGGAAAAAACCACCATTTTTAACAAATTTGAAATGGCGATATCTCGAAAACCGATCGAGCTTTTTTTAATTTTATTTGATATTCGTGCTCAGCGCATCGAAATTAACAAATATGATGTGTCGAAAGATAAATATTTTTTTAATTTTATTTTTAAAAATTTTTCAAAAATCCAAAACTTTGACAGCCGGGCGCCACGGGTTAATTTAATCCGATTGACCACATAAGTTGTAGACCTAGAAAAATAAAAATTTGCTTGGACACTTGGGAAAATCGAAAGTTGACAAAAAAAAAATGCCAGTCTAATGTCGCAGTTTGGGTTTTATGACAACAACGGTTTTGAAAGATATGACCTCAGGCTCTATGTACACTCAAAAAAAAAAGTTTGTAAAATTACAAGCAAAAGGTCTTGTAATTCTATTTTACTAATATTTTTGTCTATTTAAAAAAATTCTTGTATTTTTAATAAAACAAAAACTACCGTGCGCTTTGTAATTTTACTATAATATGTTGGTAAATTTATTTAACAATTTTTTTAGGTAAATTAACAAAAAAAATAATTATTTTACAAATTAAAAAAAAATTACAAGGTGTTTAGTTGTTTTACACAAGAAAATTGTAATTGTACAACAACATTTTATTTGATAGTATTTAGTCTTTCTACCAAAAAATGTTTTATTACAAACAATTTTTTTTCAAGATTTTTTAGTTTACAAGGTTTTCAGTATTTTGACACAAAAAAATGTAATTAAACAAAAATTTGTATTTAAAAATAAATATGCAACAATAGAAGACGCAAAAATTTTCTAAGTCCATATTTTGTTAAAAATTATTTTTTATAAATAAAAAATTTCATAAAAAAATTTTGAAAATTTTTTAAGTTCCGGATACAAACATTTTTCAATTAGTTGTAAGCTTTATCAAAAAAATTTAATATCAAGACAATTTTTTGGTAACTTGCTTTAAGTAAAATACCACAATTTTTATATGTTTTTACTATATTATTGTTCTAGTTTTTTGTTTGTATTTTTACCATTTTTTGGTAATTTTACCATATTTTTTTGGTACTTTTTTTTTTAAATCTGGCACTAAAATGTCAATCAAAAGCTGTCAATTATGAAAAATTCAGTTTTTTCTTATTTTATCAGGTACTTAAACGTCTAATCTACAATATCCAAAGTTTTTTTTATAATTTTTTAAAAATACTTGCTAAAATAATTAAAAATTCGAAAAAAAAGGTAATTTTTTTGACTAGTTTTTCTTGAAAATATAAGAAATTTCTTGTGTAGCCTCCTTCGCAATTCTCATATGTTCTACTTAAGAAAAACGAAATTCTGAAAAAAAAAATAAAAAAGTGCAGTGTTATACTCTAAAAAGTTTGTTAAAAGTGTTCAAGTGAAAAAAAATCATTTCCGGTTGTTAAAGTGCTACTCCAGCTGCCGAAGAAGGAAAAATAAGATGCACCAATGGAAAAAACCTTTAAATTTACAAAACCAATATGTAAATATACCAAATTTTTTGTAAATTTACAAAACAAATATGAAAGTTTAGAAAACAAAATTGTATACTTACAGAAAAAGTTGAAGTAGAAATGAAGTAGAAAATAAAAAAACAATATTGTAAATTTACAAATTATTTGGTTAAACTACTGTTTTTACGGCAAAAAAATAAGAAAAAAATGGTATATTTACAATAAAAATTGTAAATTTACCACTTTTTACTGTAAATATACAAGTTTTTTGCCATAAAAAACTGTAGTTAAACCAAACAATTTGTAAATCTACAATTTTATTTTTTGATTTTCTACTTTATTTCGTAAATTTACAACTTTTTTTGTAAGTCTACAATAATATTTTACAAAAAAAATTGTAAATTTACACTTTCTCCCCGTAATTTTTTTGTTAAATCAATTTACAACTTATCCCCGTAACATTACGGGGATTCTTGCTAGTACATATTTTACAAAACCTGCCCCGTAAAATCACGGGGATTTTATGTCATTTTACAAACTTTTTTTTTTGAGTGTACGTATGCCGCCCAAGCTTATTTCTCCGTATTTTTGGTTTATTTATATAAATAAGGAAACCCTAGAAAAATTCAAGAAACTGTAAAATATTTTCTGATCCTGGCTACTATACATACAGTAAGTCACACTGTCAGTCGGGCTGTAAGGAACTGGAGAAAAAAAGTCCTACTCTAGTGGGCAACTATTGTTTTGTCTTTAGAAAAATTATGTTATTACCAAATAATAACTACGACGGCAACTCGAAATGATCTTAGCCTGTCATAGAGATGGCGGTGTAAACAGCAAAAATCTTTGTATAATAGAACTTTCCATCCGTTCTATGATCACATGTTAAATTTCATTTCGATCTGTCAACCCATTCCTATAGTAACAGGTGTTCACAAAGGGAGCTTCAGTGATTTTTTTATAACAGAAAAAAAATAAGAAACTTCAGGAAAATTATTTTTATTAAGGGATAGAATTGCTACAAAAACGTTGGACTAAGTGCATTAAAGTTTCAGCAGATTATATTAAAAAATAATCTAGCCCTCGTCTTTCATTGTTAGTCTAAGAACATTTCGAATTACTCTCGTATTAGAATATTTCAAAAAATCTACTGTGTTGTGCCCGATTTACAGTGTAAGCCACTGTATATGGGGGTTTTCGTGTCAACTGACACAACTTTTGAAACCGATGTCTTCCGATCGGGATGAAATTTGCACCAAGGTTAGTCCTATTGGATAGTAGTTCAGACACAATTTTTCAGCGAGATCGGTCAAGGACTCTCTGAGTTAGAGGGGGTCGAACTTTGACATTTTGGCCAAAGAGGTGTTTATTCTGATCCATGTAACTTCTTACTTATTGTTTTTAGCAAAATGTGTCCCAAAGGGTTTAGATAGCTATTTCTTTAGTCTTTCGAAAAAAAATTATAAAAAAAATAAAAAAAAAATTTTTGATTTTTTTTCTTAAAAATCTAAAACTTTTTTGACTTTTTCCTCAAATTGGGCCCTTTTTTTTTTTTTTTTTTTTTGATTCAATAGAAAGCTTAGGTCTTTTCCTTTAAGACCTATGGGGTCGCTTAGTGGGATGCGAGTGGGATATCTATGAAAAAATTATTTTTTTAACTTTGGAACACCAAAAACTGTTTTTCAATTTGCACTATTAGGCGTGGGATAGCTAACCAGTTTTCGATTTCGATCCGCGATGCCCTCTAATTTTTATAGGTTCTAAAAAGAAAGCACGAGCCAAAAAATAAGGGCGGTGGGGTGGGGCCATATGGCTCCTCATCGGGGTCAAAATTGGGCGTAAAGAGGTTACAATCCACAAAAAGCCCCACAACTGCCCTAGAACTGCCCACGGAGGGGTGCAATGTGAGACCGACCTCTATTAATTTTCTGCCCCCAACATTTTTCTTTAATATACCTAACCTCTATTTCCACTTCCTAAGGGGGCTCCCATACAAAATGACATTTTTATAAAATTTGCTCCTACCACTCTAACTGTCCATAGGGTGCCCCTAGAGAAGTAAAACATATGACCGACCCCCAATATTTTTTCATCTCCAACATTTTCTTAGAATATACCTACCCTTTATTTTCAACTCTTAAGGGGGTCCCCATACATTTTTTTTTTATTTTTTTATTAGTTTTTAAAAGTACATGTTTTTATAACGTATGGGAGCCCCTTAAGGAGTGGAGATAGGGTGTTATTATGTTCGGACAAAATGTTGGTAACTAAAAAATAATGGGGGTTGGTCATAATTTTTGCCTCTCTAGGAGGCACGGTAGGGGCGGTAGGAGCTGGTTTAATAAAACAAATTTATAAAAAATAAAAGAAATGTATGGGGACCACCTTAAGGGTTAAAGATACATTGTAGGTGTGTTCGCAAAAAATTTTGGAATTAATAAAATAATGGGGGTCGGTCATACATTTGGCTCCACCGGGGGCACTTTAGGGTAAGTTAGAATGGTAGGATCAGTTTTTTTAAAAATGTTTTGTATGGGAGCCCCCATAGGAAGTGGAAATAGGGGTAAGGTATGTTCAAGAAAAATGTTGGGGGCAGAAAATTATTGGAGGTTCGTCTCACATTGCACCCCTCCAGGGGCGTTTCTAGGGCAGTTTTGGGGCTTTTTGAGGATTTTACCTCTTTACGCCCAACTTTGACCCCGATGAGGGGCCATATGGCCCCACCCCACCGCCCTTATTTTTTGGCTCGTGCTTTCTTTTTAGAACCTATAAAAATTAGAGGGCATCGCGGATCGAAATCGAAAAATGGTTAGCTATCCCACGCCTAATAGTGCAAATTGAAAAACCGTTTTTTGTGTTCCAAAGTTAAAAAAATAATTTTTTCATAGATATCCCACTCGCATCCCACTAAGCGACCCCATAGCTCTTAAAGGAAAAGACCTAAGCTTTCTTTTGAATCAAAAAAAAAAAAAAAAAAAAGGGCCCAATTTGAGGAAAAAGTCAAAAAAGTTTTAGATTTTTAAGAAAAAAAATCAAAAATTTTTTTTTTATTTTTTTTATAATTTTTTTTCGAAAGACTGAAGAAATAGCTATCTAAACTCTTTGGTACACATTTTGCTAAAAACAATAGGTAAGAAGTTACATGGATGAGAATAAACACCTCTTTGGCCAAAATGTCAAATTTCGATCCCCTCTAACTCAGAGAGTCCTTGACCGATCTCGCTGAAAAATTGTTTCTGAACTACTATCCAATAGGACTAACCTTGGTGCAAATTTCATCCCGATCGGAAGACATCGGTTTCAAAAGTTGTGTCAGTTGACACGAAAACCCCCATATATTT